>CM065811.1:117619500-118027500 GCA_033398695.1 Orobanche coerulescens | reverse complement strand
CAACCGATAACAATGATACAATGAATGATTCAACACCTCGATTTCCTTAGAACGGCCAATCGATAACAATGAACAACGAATGACTCAATACCTCAATTGCCTTAGGACGGCCAATCGATAATAATGATACAAAGAATGCCTCGGCACCTTTAATCGGTTACCGACGACGAAGATGAGAAACGAATACGCCAATGCCTTCAATCAGCCAATACAACATCAATGACAACACACCAACATCAATAACAATGATTACAACGATGTCTTAGATCGACATCAATATCAACAACAACCGATACATCGATACCGCGAACCGGCTATCGACAATAACATTAACAATGAGTATCCCAATACCTTGAGCCGGCCATTAACGAACAATAATAAACATTTGGCATAATTGCCGAAGAGTATCGTATCGAACGATCCCTTATTATCAATGAACTCATGAAGAGACTAAGTCTCGGAATGATACAACATATTCATACATATATATGATAACATTAATCTCATTGACTAGTACAAGTATAAAACTTGTCTCAAACCGAAAGCGAGAAAGTCCTTCCATGATCAACATCCTTAATGGAAATACCGGCCGCTCGAACAACCTTGAATAACACAAGTACCAACAATTCGCTTAATATATGAATCAAGCATGATCACAACCAACTCAAAAGTCGATACAACACTACCCAAAACTCATTGGGGCATTTAAACAACCACGTTGTAAACAATCTCCCATTGTTTACAACTAATCCCAATTATACCGAAAACCAACCTCCAATGAGTGATTCAATCCAAAAAAACATCATTAATACCATCAATAATCCAATATGAATACTCCATTCGAGATTACGACAACATCTAGTCGAAACCCCCAAAATTTCAAAGTAATAGCCAAGGTGTTCTTGAATAATTCCCCAAATATTCAAAACTTCCGAAAATTACATCAATGAATCCGTAAGAATACAAGTATCTAAGGTAGATAATCCATATTCAACATATTCCAACATGATAGCAAGTTAATTCGAAGAGATCGGGAAGAAAAACCCTCAAATCCCGAAATTCAAGATTCAATGAGAAGTTACCTTGATTTGGAGTGATGGAGCGGATTAAATGTTGAGTAATATGAATTAGGAGCTTGAAGATGATACTAGATGATTTCAGCTCGGAAAGATCTACGCGAATCGCCCAAAATCGCCCGGAATGGTTGAGAAATGAAGGAATGACGGAATGAAGAGTGAAGTGTCCTATTTATACAAAACCCAGCTTAGCGCGCGCTATCTACTGTGATTAGCGTGCGCTAGCGGGTTCACCATGTAATATCCGGTATTTTCTTTCCCTTGTATTTTCATTTTTGGGTATATTTCTCGGTCATAGTGACCCACATGTATCTTTCAGTATGTCCTTCCTGTCAATTGTTGAATTGTACTCTCGTTATTGTTCGTTGTTTCAACTTTCCTCGCATGAGTTCGACTTTGTTAGATCATCATTAATTTTTGGTGACTCCAAAAATTATAAATCTTTGCAATATTATAGAACATCGAATTAGCTTTCCAATGGTTCAAACGGTGAGTCAATCGGAGTCCGGACGAGAGAGTTATGGTCGTTTCGCTTTTGGCCGAGCACTCCCAGAGCCTTTCGGCCGATAGGGGCCGATAGACTCTCTGCCGGCATCCCGTATGGGTATCGGTTGGGCCTATCGGCCGATAGGCCGGCCGATATGTAAATTTCTTCACCTTCGAACTTCCAAGAGCCTTCGGCCGATAAGGGGGTCGATAGACCTACCGCTGCATTCCGTATGACTATCGGTTGGGCCTATCGGCCGATAGGCGGCCGATAGGTTCTCACTGTGTTGCACTATAAATGTGGTTTTGAGCGTGAAATGCCTCATTCTTTCCCATTTTTTCCACCGAGTCGAGAGAGAGAGATAGAGAGGGAGAGAGTTCTTCATCCGGGGGTCGATTTTCATCATTTCTTTTCGGTTGTGAGGCTCGGATAATCAATCTAACGCGTGTTCTACGGATCTTAACACTTGAATCACTCAAGGTAATGTCTCTTGAAACCCTACCTTTTTGGATAATTGGGGATTTTGGGGTTTTGTCCGATTCTTTCCGTTTCGTTGATGGATTCATGATGAATATGATTATTCTTGTTGGTATTCTTAGTTTCCCTACGGATTCATGGTATATTTCGTGATTTTTTGGAATCGAGAGGGTTCGGTTGTGGTCCGCCCTCGTTGTTGTTTGTATACGAATATACATGAATCGTAGGCGGGTTTCCGGGTGTATTCCATTTCCGTACTCGTTTAGAAATGGTTGTGATTGTGCTATTCGAATCGTTAGGTTCATTTCCGCCGGTTCCTTGCGGTCGTGTTCAACTCTTCCGCTCCGTTCGTGTCATCGTCTAATTAATCGAGTCAAGTATACTTATTTACTTACAATATTGAAGTAGTAGTTTTTTTTGAGAAATTTTGTGTGAGTTTATGATAACTACGGGTTAGACTCGACGGTCTCGGTAGGGTTCCACGAATCTGTGGACCGCGAGCTTTCTTTTAACCACTATGGGTTAGATCCGAAGTGCTCTCGGCAGGCATCCACCAATCTGTGGTTCCTAGGTTTATTTTGGTGCAATATTACAAATGTGGTTTGATATTTGCATTTAGGAAATGAGCGTTTTGGAAATTATGATTTTCTTGATGGCATGCATTACTATATGTGTAAGATGTAAAATGTTCATTTGGTTACTTGTACTAGCGTAATTGCTAACCCCTCTGGGACCCGTTTCGGGAAATTCGTTTTATGAATTTCAGTCGGGTTCATCGAGACGAGCGGGCGCTGACCAAGACACGGATGATGGCCATGCGTGATGATTGTGCATAAGAGATGTCTTTTTGTCTTTTCATCTTTTATGGCTTTTGAACTAATAGCCGTACTCGAGTACTTAAGAGTTCTTGTTCGTCCAGTTGTATTGTTGTGTTTATGTTGTGTTGGATGATGATGTTCTATTGACCGGTTGAACCGGGTGGATTGTTCTGTTTTGCGTCTTTATGACGTGGTGTTATTTTATCGCTTCGTGAGTCGTTGTGTATGATGTTGTTTCACTGGTGGGTCCCATATAGGGATTCACGGCGCTGTAATATACCTCGGATATCCCGGGGTGTTACGAAAATGGTATCGAGCTCTAGGTTTATGGATACCTAGGCTTGTTGGTTTATTGGGTCTTGTGGTGTTTGGTTTTGCACATCATCGTCACGCTGCCATGATTCCAGATTTACCAAAGGTCCGTAAGTTTTCTTTCCTCTGCTCATTAATTCCTTGTATCGCACCCTTGATTCTCGACTTGTGATTGTTCTTTTCTTGTACCGATCCTCGTATGGCTTTTGCTACTTATTTAACTCCAGATGGATGCCGGAAGAGGTCGTGGTCGCGGTCGTGGTCGTGGACGCGGCCGGACGTGGGGCGGTGGGGCGGCCACGCCACGCTTTCGAGCCGGGCAGACGGCGACCGTCATAGCCATGCTTCTTCTCGTGAGCGTGCCGATCTTGGTATCGCGGCCGTTATGCAATGAGATGGTGAACCAAATGGCGGCGATAGCTCAGTGTTCGTAACCCGGATCGTGCCCACGCTAATCGGGGAGGAGCGGATCGTTGGCTCCAAGATGTCATCAAGATGCATCCTCCTCGGTTTGGAGCTTCGGACCCGATGGGCCGGGAAGGGTGGATTAAGGAGATATCTAAGGTCTTCGTTGCCACTAACTGTACCGATGAACGTAGAGTCCCTATTGCTCAATATTTTCTCACCGGGACGCTACGGACCGGTGGGAGGCCGTTGGGCCCAAAGACCATGCCGCTTCGTGGCCGAGTTTCAAGAGTTGATGGAGATCGAATATTGCCGTGGCGATCGCCGATGTGCTCGGGTACATGCTTTTTATGATGCTCAACCACGGGATATCCCCGTAGCTCAAGCCATTGCTGATTTTAACAAAGAATTGGGTTTTGTGAAGACCCAAGTTGTCGAGGAGAGTGACAAGATTTTCCATTTCTCCAGACGGATGAAGTTGCCGATTCGGGACTACATGTCGGGGCTCGTATGCACTACATTGAAGGATTATCAGAGTAGGGCCCTTGCGTATGATATGTCGGTGACGGCGAGTGAGGCGGCCCGCGAGAGTAAGAAGCAGAAGTCCGTTGGGAACTTTTCGGGCCACAAGAGTGGGGGTCAGCAGAGATCCCAATCTGCTAACTTCCCCGCCGGCGGTGGTCCACTGCTCTACCGGGGTCCTCGTGGAACTACCAAAGGCTCCTTTTCGTGATGCGAAGTGTTTCAATTGTGGTCGACGGCCACATCACCGTGTTTGTCCGAACCCTTTGCCGACGTGTAATCGGGCAGGGCCACCGCCACAAGGCCGCTTCAGGCCGAGAGAGAAAATTCTTGGTGCCCGGCTTCCATTCCAGCGCTAGGGAACCAAGTGTGAATCGTGGATCGCTTGCTCCTCGCCTCCGCCGAGTACTAGTCGGGAGAGGTCGGGGTCAGCCCTCTAAGGGGGAGCTTCCAGGTGTCGGCTCCGCCCATCCGCGTGTCTATGAGATGCGGAGAGCCGATGATCCAATGGCTACCATGGCGGCAGTACCGTTTATATTCTTTCTCATCCCGTCGGTGTGCTTTTCGATTCCGGTGCTACGCATTCGTTCATATCTCTCGGATTGTGTGCGCTGCTTGAGTCTCGACCGCTTGACGCCTTGTGAACCCTTCATCGTTAAGCTTCCTAGCGGCGATAGGATCGTTGGTGATCAGGAGGTTCGAGACTGCTCTGTACTTATTTGTGAGAGGACTTGGCCCTCTAATCTTATTGTTGTGAGTATCGAGGGTGAGGATTTGATTCTTGGTGATGATTGGCTCGAGCGGCATGGTGCGATCATGAACTACCGCACGAGGATCATCACTATGTTAGCCGAGGACGTCAACGAGGACTCTTTCGCGGGGCGATAGAGGGGAAACCAGTCGTTCGTTATTAATGGCTTGAAGGCGATGGGTCTCGTGCGTAAGGGGGGTACGGGTGGTTGGTGGTATGCGGTGGAGGCGGAGTGTGGTGGAGTCGGGCTGTCGTCGATCCCAATCGTTAATGAATTTCTGATGTTTTTCCCGACGAGTTACCGGATTACCACCGACCGAGAGGTCGAGTTCACTATAGAGTTAGAGCCGGGTGCGCTCCCTATCTCAAAGGCGCCCTATCGCATGGCACCTTCGAGAGATGTCCGAGTTGAAGAAGCAATTGGGTGAGCTTCTTGAGTCGGGTATGTTCGACCGAGCGCCTCGCCTTGGGGCGCACCGGTCCTGTTTGTGCGGAAGAAGGATGGTTCGCTACGTTTGTGTATCGACTATCGCGAACTAAACAAGGTGACCATCAAGAACAAGTATCCTTTGCCGAGGATTGACGACTTGTTCGACCAGTTGCAGGGAGCTTCGGTATTCTCGAAGATTGATTTGAGATCGGGGTACTATCGGCTCCGGGTGAGGGAGTCCGACGCATCAAAACAGCTTTTCGGACGAGATACGGACATTATGAGTTTGTAGTTATGCCTTTCGGGTTAACTAACGCGCCGGCGGTGTTCATGCAGTTGATGAACAAAGTCTTTATCGAGTATTTGGATAGGTGTGTCGTCGTCTTCATTGACGATATTCTTATTTATTCGAGGAACGAGGAAGAGCATGCCCATCATTTGCGGATAGTGTTAGACATTTTGAGGGCCGAGCAACTCTATGCGAAGTTCTCGAAATGTGAGTTCTGGCTGAAAGAAGTGATGTTTTTGGGCCACGTGATTTCAATGAGGGAGTTCGAGTAGATCCGCGTAAAATTGAGGCAAGGTTGGATTGGGCATCGCCACAAATGTGAAGGAGGTCCGTAGTTTCTGGGTTTGGCCGCTACTACCGTAGGTTCGCCGAGGGTTTCTCAAAACTAGCTCGACCACTTACACAGCTTGCTCCGAAATCCGAGAAGTTCGCCCGACCGATGAGAGGCATGAGTTTTGAGGAGTCAAGAGGCGTTTGACTTCAGCCCGGTTTTGGCATTGCCATGTGGCAACGAGGGTTTTGCCGCTTATAGCGATGCTTGGTCGTGGCCTTGGGTGCGTATTGATGCAAAGACGGCAAGACCATTGCCTATGCGTCGAGACAGCTTGAGGCCATATGAGCTTAACTACCCTACTCACGATTTGGAGTTAGCGGTTGTCTTTGCACTCAAGATTTGGCGTCACTATCTTTTCGGCTCGCATGTCCGATTTTTACCGATCATAAAAGACTCAAGTACATATATACTCAACGAGAGATGAATATGAGGCAGAGGAGGTGGTTAGAGTTGATTAAGGATTATGACCTCGAAATCCTTTATCATCCGGGTAAGGCGAATGTCGTGGACGACGCCTTGAGTCGGAAACCGATTGCGTTGCGAACGCTTGAGGTCCTTACGCCTCAGACTGAGCTTCGGCGGGCTTTGATCTGGTTAGATGTTGAGGTTTTGCTGCCTGGATCTGTTGGGCAACTTTGTGCCTTAGAAATTTCGTCGTCTTTGATCGATGAAATTAAACTGAAGCAATTAGAGGATCCGATGATTACTCAAATCCGAGAGAACGTTCTTAAAGGAAAGTCTCCTGGGTTTGTGATTCACGAGGATGGCGTTTTGAGATTCCAGAGTCGGCTTTGTGTGCCGAACGACTCAGAGTTGAGGCAGAGTATTTTACGGGAGGCCCATGCTACACCTTATTCCGTTCATCCTGGTACGAGTAAGATGTACAAGGACCTGAGGAGGAACTTCTGTTGGAATGATATGAAGGAGGAAGTCGCACAGTTTGTGGCGAGATGTTTGACTTGCCAGCAGGTCAAAATCGAGCATCAGCGACCGGCTGGGTTATTGCAGTCACTTCCCGTCCCGGAATGGAAATGGGAAGATATATCGATGGATTTCGTTACGAGTTTGCCGAGATCGAGGTCGGGCATGAATATGGTATGGGTGATTGTTGATCGCCTGACCAAGTCGGCACATTTTCTGGGCATCAAGGACACTTGGGGCCCGGAGAAGTTAGCTCGTGTGTTTATTGCGCAGATCGTGAGACTTCACGGTACTCAAGTCTATTGTTTCGGATCGTGACGGCCGCTTTGTATCGCACTTCCGCAAAGTGCATAAGGCGTTAGGTACCGGTTGCGTTTGAGTACCTCTTTTCATCCCCAAATGATGGATACGAACGCACTATCCAGACATTCGAGGACATGTTGCGTGCTTGTGCCCTCGATTGGAGTAGTGACTGGGAGGAGCATTTGCCATTGATCGAATTCACGTACAACAATAGTTGGCACGCGCGATTCGATGGCACCGTATGAGGCACTTTATGGGCGACGATGTCGATCGCCGATTTGTTGGAATGAGGCGTCCGACTTAGTCGACCGAGCCGGATGTCGCTTTTAGAGACGAGGCGGAAGATAGAGTTAATTCGAGAACGGATGTTGATCGCCTGCAGTCGGCGTAAATCATATGCCGACGTCCGTCGTCGACCTTTGGAATTCGAGGTGGGAGACCACGTTTTGCTAAAGGTGTCGCCGACGAAGGAGTTTTTCGCTTGGGAAGAAAGGAAAGCTGAGCCCGAGATTTATTGGACCCTTTGAGATTCTCGAGCGAGTCGGTGAATTAGCGTACCGTTTGGCGTTACCTCCACCTTGAGTCATGTTCATAGCATTTTTCATGTTTCCTTGAGGAAATATGTTCCGATCCTAGTCACGTCATCGATTATGGCGACATTGATATTGTCAAGATGTTACTTTCAAGAGCGCCTTTGAAGATTTTGGAACATCGTGAGAAACAATTGAGGCATAAGACCATACCTTTGGTCAAGGTGCAATGGTCGAGACACGGTGTCGAGGAGGCAACTTGGGAAACCGAGGATAGCATGCGTGCTAGGTACCCCGAGTTGTTTGTTTCTTAAGTTTCGGGACGAAACTTATTTTTAGAGGGGTAGAATGTAATATCCGGTATTTTCTTTCCCTTGTATTTTCATTTTTGGGTATATTTCTCGGTCATAGTGACCAACATTTATCTTTCAGTATGTCCTTCCTGTCAATTGTTGAATTGTACTCTCGTTATTGTTCGTTGTTTCAACTTTCCTCGCATGAGTTCGACTTTGTTAGATCATCATTAATTTTTGGTGACTCCAAAAATTATAAATCTTTGCAATATTATAGAACATCGAATTAGCTTTCCAATGGTTCAAACGGTGAGTCAATCGGAGTCCGGACGAGAGAGTTATGGTCGTTTCAGTTTTTGGCCGAGCACTCCCGGGAGCCTTTCGGCCGATAGGGGCCGATAGACTCTTCACCGGCATCCCGTATGGGTATCGGTTAGCCTATCGGCCGATAGGCCGGCCGATATGTAAATTTCTTCACCTTCGAACTTCGGTAGCCTTTCGCCGATAAGGGGGTCGATAGACCCTCACGGCATTCCGTATGACTATCGGTTGGGCCTATCACCGATAGCCGGCCGATAGGTTCTCTTGTTGCACTATAAATGTGGTTTTGAGCGTGAACAGCTCATTCTTTCCCATTTTTTCCACCGAGTCGCGAGAGAGAGAGATAGAGAGGGAGAGAGTTCTTCATCCGGGGGTCGATTTTCATCATTTCTTTTCGGTTGTGAGGCTCGGATAATCAATCTAACGCGTGTTCTACGGATCTTAACACTTGAATCACTCAAGGTAATGTCTCTTGAAACCCTACCTTTTGGATAATTGGGGATTTTGGGGTTTTGTCCGATTCTTTCCGTTTCGTTGATGGATTCATGATGAATATGATTATTCTTGTTGGTATTCTTAGTTTCCCTACGGATTCATGGTATATTTCGTGATTTTTTTGGAATCGAGAGGGTTCGGTTGTGGTCCGCCCTCGTTGTTGTTTGTATACGAATATACATGAATCGTAGGCGGGTTTCCGGGTGTATTCCATTTCCGTACTCGTTTAGAAATGGTTGTGATTGTGCTATTCGAATCGTTAGGTTCATTTCCACGGTTCCTTGCGGTCGTGTTCAACTCTTCCGCTCCGCTCGTGTCATCGTCTAATTAATCGAGGCAAGTATCCTTATGAACTTACAATCTTGACGTAGTAGTTTTGTATGAGAAATTGTGTGTGTGTGTATGCTCACTACGGGTTAGACTCGACGGGTCTCGTAGGGTTCCACGAAGCCGTGGACCGCGAGCTTGCTTTTAACCACCGTGGGTTAGATCCGACGGGTCTCGGCAGGGATCCACGGGCCGTGGGTCCGCGGTTAATTGTGGTGCATTTTTACAAATGTGGTTTGATATTGGCATTTCGAAATGAGCGTTTTGGAAATTATGATTTTCTTGATGGCATGCATTACTATATGTGTAAGATGTAAAATGTTCATTTGGTTACTTGTACTAGCGTAATTGCTAACCCCTCTGGGACCTGCTTCGGGAAATTCGTTTTATGAATTTCAGGTCAGGTTCATCGAGACGAGCGGGCGCTGGACCAGTACACGGATGATGGCCATGCATGATGATTGTGCATAAGAGATGTCTTTTTGTCTTTTCATCTTTTATGGCTTTTGAACTAATAGCTGTACTCGAGTACTTAAGAGTTCTTGTTCGTCCAGATTGTATTGTTGTGTTTATGTTGTGTTGGATGATGATGTTCTATTGACCGGTTGAACCGGGTGGATTGTTCTGTTTTGCGTCTTTATGACGTGGTGTTATTTTATCGTTTCTGTGAGTCGTTGTGTATGATGCTGTTCAGCCTGGTGGGTCCCATATAGGGATTCACGGCGCTGTAATATACCTCGGATATCCTGGGGGTGTTACACACCAGGTAGTCCAGTGAACTCTGCATGCCGTGTTAGCATGCGATAAGAACTTGGTAGCGTGCGTTAACCTTGTGTTAGCCTGCGCTACCTGATAGTTGATGTCCAGAATAATAGAGTCCAGAACCCACTGTCCTCCGCCTGCTTGCCTTAGTACGCGCTACTAAGATGACTTAGCGTGCGCTACCAGTACAATTAACATACGATATATCCACTTATAGCATGCGCTATGAATTTCCAATTTCAGTCCAGTACCTACTGGATTGTGTGCCTCAATTGCGCTAGCGTGCGCTAATACTGATGCATAGCGTGCGCTACCTGTACTCCATTAGCGCACGGTAACAAGAGTACGTAGCGTGCGATATCTCACACACAGACTACCAAAATATGATGATGATGATGATGACAATATTCTCGTCTCGATCTCAAACAGTGATGAATGACGAACAACAACTGATACACGATTCTAAAGTATGCCGAACGGTGAACACAATTGAATGAATATGAATGATGAATGATTATTACTGAGTGAAAAATTTCTGAGTGGCAATTACTGAATGATTATCAATGAATTCACAACTGGGTATTACAATATACTCGCCACCTCAGTCCAACCGAAGTGCTTTGATATGATTACCATTTTTTTTCTCGACTAGGGCCTTGAATTCCTGGAATTTCTCAAAGGTCTCGGATTTATGTTTCATTAAGTATACATAACCATACCTAGTATGATCATCTGTAAATGTAATGAAATATTGATATCTGTCAGGTTTTGCTTCCAAAGCACCACATACGTCGGTATGGATTAATCCCAATTTATCAGCGGCTCTTTCAAAAGTCCCTGTGAAGGGGGACTTAGTCATTTTGCCTTTAAGGCAAGATTCACAAGTAGGAAAGGGATCCGATCCCAATGGACCCATAAGTCCATCTTTTTCCATTTTGTAAACCTTGGTCTGACCAATATGACCAAGTCTAAGATGCCATTTCAAAACTTGATTGGTTTCATCCCTACCACGTTTTCTAGTCATAGTATTCACAACGACTTTGTTACTAAGGTTTAGATGATACAGTCCATTTAACAATGTAGCAGTACCCACTAGTTTATTTCTGAAATAAATTTTGGAGGAACCATCACCAATGAAAAATGAAAAGCCTTTTCAGTCCATGACCGGAATGGATACAATGTTTTTATGCCCCTTGTGCAAAATAAGTACATCTTCTAAAGTCAGAACAAAACCAAATTCTAAACCCAAAAGAAGTGATCCTACGTCGGTTGCCTCGACACTATGCCCGCTTCCGACAGTAATCATAACTTCTCCAGCTCCAAGCTTCCTACTTTATTCCAGATCCTGATTCACGGTACAAATATAAGAACTAGAACCAGAATCCAATATCCAGGAAGTAGAAAATACAGTAGCAGAACAATTTGTTTCCAAAACTAAAAGTTCTGTACCTGAAGTGCCATGAAGAATAAGACATTCTCTAGCCCAGTGGCCCAGCTCACCGCACTTGAGGCAAGCGTCTTTCTTCTTGCTCTTTGGAACCGTTGGGGCCTTGCCCTTGCCCTTGAAGTCCTTGACTTGTGGTCCCGTCTGCTTCTTGGTCTTTTTCTTCTTGTTCTTAGACCTCCGAGGTCCAGAAGAAATCACAAGAGCAGACTCCTTCATCCGCAGAGTCTTCACCTGAGACTGAGCGGTCACAAGTTTGTTCATTAGCCCAGCTAAATTACATGGAATCTCATTGCAGTTGAAGTTTATAACAAACTGTGAGAAGGAATCAGGGAGAGACTGTAGGATAAGGTCGGTTTGAAGAGAAGCATCCATTTTAAAATCAAGAGCCTCCAATCTCTCGATCATGGATATCATTTTGAGGATGTGTTCCCCAACCTTCTCACCTTCCTTCATCCTTGCACTGAATAGTTGCTTGGATATCTCATATCTAGCAGTTCTGCTGTGCTCACCATAAAGTTCGGTTAAGTGTGATAGAATCTGCCTAGCAGAAGTCATTTTCTCATGAGCTCTCTGAAGCTCATTTGACATAGAAGCCATCATGTAAGCACGGACTTTTACGTCATCTTTAACCCACTTTTCGTGGTTTTCGATCTATTCCTGATTGGATATGGTCACAGGAGGCGCCGGAATGTCCGTCTCCAAGACGTATCCCAGTGCCTCTATACTGAGGACAATCATCAGATTGCGGAGCCAGTCCACAAAGTTAGGTCCGATCAGGGTGTTCTTCTCGAGTAGAATTGCGAGTGGGTTCATTGTCATATTGAGAGTTATGTCAGAATTAAGTACGACAGATTAATTAGTGACTTGTTATATTATGATCTGAGTATAGAATTAAGGTCCTTTCTATTCTTGTTACCCAGCTCCCACTATTTTTATCGGAATAACACACTCCCATGTGAAATCCGGAAGTATCGTCGCTCTACTTCATAGTGGTGATCGAGTTCTTTATAAATCTTAATAGAGGACAACCGAACAGGTTTCTATTAATTTTCATAAAGTGGTGTCCAACACCAACCCATCTAATGGATGATTCGATCTTTTTTTTTCTTGTTCACTCCCCTCAACCTATATGGTGTCTATGGTTCGTGAACAAGTTAAGTTTATACCATCGACGCAAATCCGCCACAATCAATCTTATCCGGCAACCTATCAGGTTTCTAGGGATAAAATTTGCTACAACCGAAGGCATCCAATGCGCTCCCGGTAATTTATCCGTCCTCCCCGAACGACTACCCTGATAACTCGGAAGCATAGCACATCCGGTTTGGATTTCAATTCCCGAAAGCTCGATGGAGGGAAGGAAAACCTTGAAACCTTATAAACTTAATAATTTGTCGTGGGAGAATTTTCGCGATTAATGTTACATTTTTCACATTAATTCATTTAAGCGCGTTTGTGGCATTCATAATTCACAACCTAGTTGCTACCAACATGTGGTTCATGGACCGTTCCTACAAAACAAAAACTCCGTAATCTAATTACAAGTCTTCGTCTTGAATCTTCGTCTTCTCGAAACGGATCTTCCTCCTGTCTTCGTCATTACATATAAATTTTACATTGAAAATTGCATCCTAGATACAAATATTTCTAGTAAAATAAATAAGCTCAAAACGGCCTTTACAACCGAATCGAATAAAACGAACGATTCAAAAACTAAGTCCACGAACCACATCCCCATTCAAAAGCATTCATCCAATAAATACTATATAAATGGAAAGCGTAGAGATACATCGATCCAATCAACAATACGAACCGATCCAATCGATTCATCCAAAATGAATTAATCTAATTAATTCAAACAACCGTCAATTTTAACTTGTTCCGGACGAGAAAATCTTTCATTAAATTAATTCCCCTAAGACTAAAATTATCATAATTAAATCTTAGTGAAATTAAATCCAATTTAATTTGTGGAAAATTAATTATCGAATGAAATATAAAAAATGGAGTTGAAAATACGGTAGCACCGCCCAAAGTGTCGCCGAAAGGTGGCCGACAGGACCGAGACCATTTCCAGCAAATGGCAGTCAGCCGAGCATTGCCGATCACAGGCCCAGATCGCGATCTCGCCGCTCGGATCGCAGGAGGGCCCGGCCACCTAAGCCGCGGTCCGATTATGTTTTCGGCCTGCTACCGATTCCAAAAATAATATTTTTCTAATCTTTATGTTACACTTTAAATCAGTTTTTCAGAAGAAAAATAGATTTACATTGTAACATAAAATCATGAAAAATTAAATTTTGGATGAACAATAGAAAATCAACGATTAATACGATTATGATTCCAAATCATACACCATCTAATCAAGCATTCCAAATGCCAATATCGTATATACGATCGCAATACCTACGCTCCGATACTAGTGTTGGGATTCAGTGCCTAAATCGAAGGCCCAGTGGAAGAGGTAAAACGAAAATTAGTTCGATCCGAATCCCTACGAGGATCGATCGAGCTACAAATATACGAATATTAAAACGAGATACAAGAAATATAAGAAACTCACCCTTGTAGTCCGTTGATAAAATGGATTTCTTCTTTTGAGCTATTCTCCAAGCTTGAAATGAATTCCCTACTATCCAATGCGCTTCAAGCACTTGAATGATCCAACGCCGAAAACACAACGTCTCTACTTGTCACGCGCCGGAGAAACGACCAGAATGACTAAACCTCGTTATCCTTCAAGGATACGGCTAGAACAAGGTTGTAGAAGCTTTGAAAAAAACAAGATTACAACACTCTAAGTGTTTAATCTATAATCTCTCTATCTCACAAAATTTCCTCCAAGAAAACTTATGAATGTATATGAAGATGACGATGAATAGTATGAAGCCTTGGAAAAAACTTTTCCCCTCTCCTTTTTCTTGCCTAAACCGTGAGTTCAAGTTAGTGGCCAAGGAGATATGGTCTTCACACATATATTCTCATCATATCACCCCATATCTCCCACTTTTTGACAATATCACCAAAAGTGATATTTGTCCCCTTGATTTGTCACAAACCTAGTACCCCACCAAGTGAACACCAAGACAAGGGAGGGAGTAGGTGACTTGGGGCGGCCATCTAGAAGGATCCGGACGAGTTCGGTCATGAGAGTCCAAACAGATAAACTTCAATTCCGTTCCGATGTATTTATATCGATTAATTAATCTAATTAATTAATCATATCAAATACATAATAACATAATTAGGGGGTGCTTGGTTGGGGGTATCGGGGGATAGGGAATGGGAAAGACAATGAATAAACATGCCTCGTTAGGAGTAAGGAATGCAATCATTGCTTAGTAGTGGGTAATGGAGCATTACTCAGTAAATTGGGAGGAAAAGTAATGATTACCCACCACCACCACCACCAACCGCCACCACCACCACCACCAGCCGCCACCACCACCACCACCACCGCCACTACCATCCACCACCAACAACAACCACCACCAGCAGCAGCAGCCACCACCACCACCACCAGCAGCAACCACCACCACCACCACTTTGGAGGTTAATGTGTTTTTCTTAAACCAAGCATTATCAAAGATAATGATAATCTCTATTCCATTCCTTTATATTCTATTGTATTCCTTTTACCTTTGCTATTCCCATTACCCTCTTTGAACCAAGCGCACCTTTAATTTCTCCAAGAAATAATTATATTTACGAATTAAATTAATCACCCAGTGATATATTTAATTCATTAGGCCGTAAATCAATTTATCCAATAAACTAATTTAGACATCCAATGTCCCAATTTAGATATCCAATATCTAATATTCATAATGAGATGATAAGCTCGATTCATTCCGTCGTCAATCCTGTTGCGCGACTCGGTAGGTCCGTCTCAGTCAGCAATGGGAGGAACCAAAGAGTAGTAACACCACCTAGCCAGTCTGGCGGCTTACACTGTACCCCAACTGAGAACGAATGATTGGGATCATTCAAGAACCATTCTGTCGTGAATACCAGTATACGTAAAAACCCTTCTTTCAAATGTCCCGATCAAGTTATAGGGTCACTACCAAACCCTATCTGTACTTGACTCCATGCATGAGTTAATGCAAATCGAGATCATCGAGCTCTCGTATATCCAATACAACTAGCTCCAATGCTTTGGCCAAAGACTTATGATCTCATCTGTCAATAACCGCATAGGACATATAACCCGTTCACTAACAAGAGAAAGAATTCTATCTTGGTATTCAGTAGGACCTACTACTTACCCGTCAAGATGCACGTCGAGGTTGACCCCCACCTTCCGGTTTTCTGGGTCGAACTACTCTAATGAAAATCTTGACGTCACAAACACATCCCTACTAAATCCTCAAGTCGAAGGTTCACGGACACCTATCACAATCTTTCGATTCCGTCATTGACTGTCCCGGAGTGAAATCCGTATGATGAATCGAGGGTGAGTCAGTTCGAGTATACTAATCTAATTAGCATACCTATAACGTGTGCTCCCACTAACCATTAGTGTTCGACAGGCACTCTATATGTCAAAGAACACGTCATACAAGTCTTCACATAAACTTAACGCCCAGTCAAGTTTCATTGACTTGCGAACGATTAAGTATTTGAGCTATAAACCTTTCCAGTGCCGACCCCTTATCCAATAAGGAGTGGAACAGTTTGCTCTCAAATACACGAACAAGTTTCTATATGTATATTTACGAGTTAGGAATGCCAGTAACTGCAGTAAATAAAGGAACATTCATTTGCCTTTTGATAATGATTTACATAATTACAAGTACAATGCCCTCACTCAACATCCTCTGAGTGGCATTCGAGGGCATACTCCTAACAAAAGTCTCCCAATACACAACTCCGTGGTTACATCAGCAATTCTTCTCAATTCAGTCCATAACACATTTCTTGCATCACTATCATTAGCACAATAAACAAAAGTAACCTCAAACTTCTTATCTAAAGGGAGAACAGCAACCTGTCCATGTATAAACTAAGCCGTAGATGCCTTCAGCTGAAAATCAATCACTCTAGGATCCCACATGACCCATAATCTTCCATTTTCAGCATCCCCATAGTTATCACAAAACTCCAACTATTACCAAAATACCTCCGAACTCTAGCTGCATTTGGTTGCTTAACTCGAGTCTCTATCAAGCCAGCCAAAGCAATTTTATTACTACTAATATACTTATTTACTACACTTTGTCTAATAGACTTATTAAGCCCTCTTACATTCCAAGAGGTAATCATTATCATTGAGGAGGATTGGGTGGGGGCTCACCCCCTTCTCTAGTAGCACGACCCAAAGAACCAAAAATTATCCCAAAAGTCTCTTCCGCATTATCGAAACAGGAATGAACCTCCCCAAGAAAATTAAACTAATTATGTTGTCGTGTTTCCTCCCTAGCATGCTGCTGATTCTGCCTCATACCATTACGATTTTGAATAGGCTGCCTACCCACGTCCCGCTGAATTGCTGCAGGCCTCCTTACCTCAACCCATTGATCCATAGGCGGCCTGCCTCTTCTTGGGTTTCTCTGCACAGGAGGGCGAACTGGATTTGCAGCTGGCCTAGGAGGAGGCCGTTGAGCACAATCATGCCCCAACTGCTGACATTGTTGACAAAATACCGGTGTCCATTCATACTCAACCACCTGCGTAAGTACCTTACCAGTTGGAGTTTTAAACCGAATCTGCTCCACAAGAGGTTGACTTATATCTACTTCAACTCGTACTCTAGCATAAACCACCCTACTTTGATTAATGGTACACCCATCAGTTTGCATAGGCTTACCAATCAAGCTCGCAATCTTGCTCAAGCTTTTTGAGCCCCAATACCTTATAGGTGGCTTAGGTAAAGTGACCCACAAAGGCAACATAGTAAAATTTTCCTTCTTAAACTCAAAATCCTGTCCATTTTTTCAAAACAACAGGATGATTTTTCAAGCTATAAGGGCCTGAAGTAATAATCAGCTCACATTCCGCTGCAGTTTTAAAACGAGCTATGAAGAAGCCATCTTCATACTGATGCAGAACTGGTACAGCCAAGTTTCCCCAAACTCTCTGGACAAAATTCTCCATGTAACTCAGTGTATGTTCGGCACCCACCACTTACATCACTAAGGAATGCTGCCACTTTTTTGTTTCTTCTACTACATCTTCATCAGTAAGACAGGCAATATCCCCATCTTCATCGGCATCAGGAGCCACGTAGGTTAGGGTTTCGCCATTTGAAGTCAATCGATTTCCAGTTTGATTAGGAGCAGGCAAATCATCCTCTGCTCTCTGCGTATCCTCAGTATCATTTAATTCCCGTTGAATTTCAGGCTCCCTTGGCCAATCCAATCGACGATTGGTTTGCCTCTGCAAATCCGTCGGCTGACGACTTGTTTCCCCATGAACCAGTGGAGCAACCCTGGGCGATTGGATACTCTCAACATCATTACTCACCTGAGAAATCACAGGGCCAGACGGAGTTATTAAAACTTCATCTGATGAGATCTGCTCAGACGAGATCTGGAGATCCACAGCGCTATCTGTAGCGCTATCTGTTACAGATCGATCGCTTTCCCCTTGCAAAACGTCATCCATCACCGGCATACTGGACTGAGAAACGGGCGGTGGCTGCTTGGCCGGCTTCTTCTTCTTCGGAGGACGGGCTGGCATTCGCTTCGATCCCATTCTAGATGTCTCTAGTCCACTTTTGATTATCAATTTTCAATATAAGTTGCAGTTGTAGATTATTCTCCCATAATAATATACGTTCTAAATTACAATACTAATGTACTTTAACGAGTCTCCTCAAAGATTTGAGCCGCTCTACGTACCTGCTTAGATAGAATCTCGAACGGGGTCTTCAGGAATGCGCTAGAAGTGGCGTCCATTTCAGCGAAAATTAGGGAAGGGAGATTGAGATGGTTTGGCCACGTTCGCAGGAGGCAGACATCTGCTCCGGTGAGAAGGATCGAGAGTTTAGTAGTTATCGGGGAGAGGAGGAGAGGCAGACCGAGGAGGATGTGGGAGGAGCAGCTGAGATTAGATTTGAAGGCCTTTAACCTTTCCGAGACCATGACTGTTGATAGGTGCGCTTGAAGGCGCCAGATCAGAGTTGTGAATTCTTTAGTTGGGAGTGATGCTGTAGTTGAGAGCCTCATGGTTGGGTTGTCTCGGTTAGCTTTGACCTAGAGCATTGCATTTTTATATTTATTGTATATTTTATCCTATTGCCTTTTGCGTGTGGTGTATTTTTGACAGGGAGCATTCATCGGGAGTGAAGTAGCCAAATTCCTCTTAGGTAAGTCCCATGTGGATTAAGCCATGGGCTCAGGTATGGTATTGAGTTTTTTCGTATCATATGTTTCCCTTTGTATTTTTCACTCAATATGTTGTTGTGCACTAAGCTGAGGGTCTTCACGGAAACAGCCTCCCTACCGTAATAGGTAGGGGCATGGTCTGCGTACATCTTATCCTCCCCAGACCCTGCTCAGAACGGGATATACTGGGTATGTTCGGTTTGGTTTGGTTTGGTTTGGTTTACGTACCTGCTAAAGGAGTTTGTATAACAAAGAAAAATAATAGTATTTTCACTTAAGTAAAACATTTTTTTCTTTTCTACATGATTATTAGGCCAAAAATTTCAAACACAGATTTTCTTAATTTATCCTTGATCTATGTATTATCTTATTCACAACACGCTATCTTGCATCATATTTAAAAAAAGGGATCTATCTTTTTTAGTACCAAAACATAAAAGTAACAAGTTATATATCCTCATTCATAAAACTGTAAGTTTTTTATACCAAAATGTGTTAAAAGACTTTATTACCCTTAAAGTCTACCAATAAGAGAAAAAACTAAAAAGAAAAAGGAAGATTATTAAAACGAAACAACAATAAAAACGGTCCCACAACTCAATATTTTCCTCTGCCAAAAAACTCTCCTCCTCTCTGCAAAAAAGTCTCCGTCGTGAAACCCTTCGCGGCCGTAAAATGTCGACCTCCGACTACCACAGAGAATCAAGACGCCGTAAGTTCCGCTAGTGACACTCCATCGAAGAGCAATTCGTCAATGAGCCGCGGTTAGTGTATTTTCATTCACTCACGATCGTGCCACGACGGTTGTTCATCTTCCCACGATCGTCTTTGAAGAAGATGAGACCATCGTGTACACGATGGTCTTTCGTGGGCACGATGGCTACACACGACGGCCGCCGATCGTGTGTGCCGTCGTGCTAGAAGTGCAAAAGCTCTGCCTTGCACACGATCGCAGCACACGATCGTTTCCGTCGTGTGAACCGTCGTGTGGCACACGATGGTCTTCACACGACGGGCATCGATCGTGTGCATGCGATCGTGTGCAAGGCAGAATTTTTTTTTTCCGTTCTCTTAAGCATTTTATCATATTCTTATGAGTTGTATGTCCATATTGCAGACTGGTTGCGTATGGAAGAGACCTACATTGTGTTTTGTTACACGTCAAGTGAATCTTTACAAACGGGAGGCGGTATTTAAAGAGATCATTGAGACATTAAGGAGTATGGGCCGCAATTCCGATGTTGCTGATCGAGCTATCGAGAGCTTGACCGAGGGGGTCCTGGGGCGTTTGATTAAAGTTAGGAGGAATGGGAGTTCAAATACTGCCCTACATCACTTGATTGCTCGTCAATTGGAGGGTGATCAAATCCCCCCGGATGAGTCGTGGTTCCAGGTTTGCGGGAGGACCATTCGTTTTACGGCCCGTGATTTCGCCTTGATCACGGGACTCCATTTTGGAAACTCTACCTTCCATCCCCAGGACGACCATCTCCTTCCGTCCGACGGTATTTTCCACAGAATACTCCATGGCAAAAACATTAAGGTTAGTGTCTTGCGGAAGAGGTTCAATGCTCGAGATTTTGGTAGAGACTTAAGAGATTATCTCAAGGTTGCCAATTTGCTTATATACTACTTTATCCTATGCCGTGACGACATGATGGTCGAGACATGGGCATGGGCATTAGTGGAGGATTTCGAGCAGTGGGATATGTTTCCTTGGGGTTCTTATGCCTTTGGGGTTTTATCTTACTACATAGGCAATGTTGCCATGAAGGAGGGACAAGAGCACAAGGACTATCACTTCTATGGTCCTGTTTGGGCTTTACAAATATGGTCGTATGAGATGATTCCTGCATTGGGAGCATTGTGTGGTAGTCGAGATAAAACTGTCCAAGTCCCCCGGTGTTTGATGTGGACTACGAGGAAGATGTTTTGTGATTTCACTCATTTCTTCGACGATAAGGTACATAAATTTGTAAACGTATTTTCTCCTAACTTCACTCATCTCTTCAACATTATGTGATTGCCCATCTAATGGTATGCTTTAATGACTATTGTTGCAAAGACAAAGTACTTCCTCTTTCGCATCCGGAGGAGGATGAGGCCGAGTACTACTACCCGAGCTTTGAGAATGGCTCGCCTTATGACGTTAAGTTCATTAAGCCGCAAGAATAGCCGTGAGGAATAAGGAGGATGAGCTGCGCCGATCCAGGAAGAAAGTTATAGATAGGTTGAAGAAGGTCACTGGAAAATTGATTACATATGAGTCGGCACATAAAGTGTCGAAGCGGCAGCAGAGTACCCCACCGGTAGATGGTGCGAGACATCGACCAGAGAGGCAAACAGAGAGGGTGTGTTGTGTCCACGGACTTCCTTGTCGGACCACACCGTGACACGAGCAGGATGAGTACTTCGATCGCCGTTTGAAGGCGATCTTGTACGACGATTCCGAGTCGGATTTATTGCTCGAGTTTCTCGCCGGTGCTTTCGGGATCGTGGATTTCTTCGGACCTATGCATAGACGTTCTAGGAGCCGGTGCACTACTCGGTGGGAGCCATGATAGGCCTCGTCATTACGCATCATTAGCGGCGCCGGCGGAGGATTCCCGACCCTCCACGTCACTCGGTCTCGCGCAGCACACGGTCACCATTCTCATCGTCGGCTAGTCATCATTCTCGGCGTCACCGAGTCACCATTCTCGGCGTCACCGAGTCACCATTCTCGGCATCCGCCTACCCACCATTCCGAGGTCCAAAGATCACCATTCTCGATTCATCATTCTGTTGAGCGGACTCAGCGGCCCCTTGATTACGAGCATCAGTATGAGCAATTTGAGGCGCCGTTTCAGCAGTATGGGACGATGTTCGACTGGTTTCAGGACGAGCATCATTACAGTGCGATGTTTCGCAGTGAGGGTGGTGGTCCTGAGCAGCAACCTCCATTTCAGATCGAGCAATGGCTTGTTTTGAGATCGAGCGGCCGTATGCTGACTCTCGATCGTTATAGTTGTGAGAGGGATGCCGAGGGTGACGAAGATGGTGAGAGTGCCGAACGCGCATTTGGGTGAGCGTAGTCTTCCACCGCGAGTGAGTCGACCATCTCTTTGCTCTTCGAGAGCCTTTTGTGGTTGCGCCTCCCGGAGATAGCGAGGCTCAAGAAGTTGTACCTACGGTTTAGGAGGAGCACCACGTGATGCTATTGTCCGGTGTTTGGAGACGGCATGCTCTCACCTGTGCGTTATTTAACCGGATAGAGTCTAGCCGTGAAGACTTTGATGCCGAGGTGATAGGCATTATGTGCTTGCGACTCGGCGAGGCTTCGGAGGAGTCCGTAGTGTTGGTGTCGGTAGAGTTGGCACTGTACTTGCCGGCTCCCTATTTTACGTAAGTTCTATAACCTACTCACTTGTATATCATTGGTTTGATATCGATATTTTTTAATTTTGTGGTTTGGCTTTTTGTAGTTAGTTTTGGCCAACAAGTTTGCAAGACTCCATCCGGATGATCCACTTGGCATCAAGGTGACGGGGAAGCCGGTGTACAAGGAGTGGAAAATTCATAAATGCATCAAGGACTACATGACAGGTCTTGATACACCACATGCGGTTCCATGGTTAAATTGCAACGAAGTAAGTTTGAAATTTATATTTATAAATAATTGATGATTTGTTGCCATTTGAAATTTATATTTATAAATGATTCGCTATGTTTGATGTGATGATCTTATATGATTTCATATTGTGTTTGAACAGATCATTGTCATTTGTTGCCTCGACCAAAGCAACTGGGTGACTATCAAGATTGACATCATAGCATGGACCGTGGAGTTGTACGATTCCTTGTCACACCACCACGAAGATGGTCGTTATCGATTCAACCAACTGCGACCGATTATGCGTCTGATGCCTCGTGTGCTAGCTCAATCCGGGTATTGGATGAACAACCAATCGAAAATGAAGTATGACACGGAGATGAGTTTCAAAATTATGCCACGAGAGCTACAGTTCATACAAAACGACAATCACAGTTGTGGCCCCTTCGCGTGCATGTACTTGGATCGACTCGTCTCTGCAAACCCAGGAGCAAGGCACCAAATCAAGGAACTTAATGAAAAATATATTAAGAAATATCGATATGGTCTAGCTGCTAAAATCTTTATGTTGTCTTTAGACATGTAGAATGGTTTATGTTGTGTTGTACAATATTTATGTTGTATTTAGACGCTTTGGATGAATGTGTCGGTGTTGTTAAATCAATGTGTTGGCTCTGTGTTACACACGATGGATGCACACGATCATGGCCATCGTGTGTTACGATCGTGTGCAACCTACCCACGGTCATGCATCCGATGTCGCCGTGTGCGCATCGATGGTGGCATGACCGTGTGCACGGCATCGCGAGTACCATCGTGGGAACGGCCGTGCACACGATCGTGTGTTCAATTGTGGCCACGACCGTGTACACGATCGTGTGCATATGAACTTTGGGTATTTTTGCAAATTTGAACTATTGTGTTATCTAGAATGATGTTTTGTGATTCAAACATCGCTTGTTCAAACATTAATTACAATATGGCTTCTTATACGAACTCCTATTTGTCATTTCGTTGTAATTCATTAGTATATGAGGTAATTCATCCAGATGATTGAACTTATCCGTACGTACTAATAGAACAATTGGACGACACATGATATGCAATATATTATGGTAATTCAATCAATAACTTTTTATATAAGTGTATCATTAACAAAAAATTGTTAATATATAAGTAACAACACCTAAATTGACGAGTAATTTGACAAATTGGTGAAAATTCTTGACGTTCTTGTGCACACGATCGTGTGTTCAATCGTGGCCACGACCGTGTACACGATCGTGTGCATATGAACTTTGGGTATTTTTGCAAATTTGAACTATTGTGTTATCTAGAATGATGTTTTGTGATTCAAACATCGCTTGTTCAAACATTAATTACAATATGGCTTCTTATACGAACTCCTATTTGTCATTTCGTTGTAATTCATTAGTATATGAGGTAATTCATCCAGATGATTGAACTTATCCGTACGTACTAATAGAACAATTGGACGACACATGATATGCAATATATTATGGTAATTCAATCAATAACTTTTTATATAAGTGTATCATTAACAAATAATTGTTAATATATAAGTAACAACACCTAAATTGACGAGTAATTTGACAAATTGGTGAAAATTCTTGACGTTCTTGTGCACACGATCGTGTGTTCAATCGTGGACACGACCGTGTACACGATCGTGTGCATACGTGGATACAGCGCCAATTTGACACCTGGTTGCCAACGTGTCACACGATTGGAACACGCGATCGCGGCGATCGTGTACACGGTCGTGTGCATACGTGGATACAGCGCCAATTTGACACCTGGTTGCCAACGTGTCACATGATTGGAACACGCGATCGCGGCGATCGTGTACACGATCGTGTTTACTTCAAAGGTCAAATTATTTTATTATAAAATCCCATCGTGGGTCGGTCCCCCCCTTTATTATAAGTCGGTCCCCCCTTATTATAAAATCCCAGGTCCCCCCCCTTTACTTTAAAATCCCATCGTCGGTCGGTCTCCACCCCTTTTTCACTTCAAACCCTAATCAATTAACATCAGTTAAAATTCATTAAAATCAACTACGCGAAATGAGCGGCCGATTACGAAACCGATTTAGGAGAAGCGAAGCACCACCACCAAAAAGAAGAAGGAGGATACCTACTCCCAACCCACCATACGTAACTAGGCGAGAGGAAGATACTCAATGCTCGAGTAAGTTTTTGATTTTGTTGTATGTGTAGTGACTATCATTGCAAATTAATGTGTTCCATGAAACAGGCCTATTTAAAAACACTGAGAGCCCTCCACTCATACTAGAAGGTGATGATGATAATGATTTGGAGATTTCGAGAATAAAAGCAAAAATTTATTTTGGAAGAGGAAGTTCATGAAGACGGTGATACAAGACTAAAGATACAAAGCAGCGATTGGGAAAAGGGATCCAATTGATTGTTTTTTTATGTTATTATTAGATATTTTGTGTGATGTTGATTAAATTTTGTTTTGTAAAGTTATATGCTTTGGAACTGTAAACTATTGCTCTTTGAAGTGAGCTACTTTGTTATGGTTAATGTTTGGCTCCATAATCACCTTTATTTGCTTTACATTACTGAACACTTAAATTTCAATTCAAAGGTAAAGAAAATAGACACAAAATTATGCATTTCAACTAATAATCAGAATACTGAATCAATACATGGTCCATCGAGGATCAAAATATCAACACATGATTGTTGCTAGTAAGTCACAAAATATAAAAATACATAAGCAATTTAAGTTTCACGGTATGGACATCCCCTTATGTCATGGTCATCATTACGGCAAATGCTACACCGCGCCTTTGCCTCGGTTGTTCATCGATTTCTTGAGTTTTTTCAGGGATATTCAAACCCACACCCCCTATGGTAATGAATGCTTTGCAAGATTTTCTATTGTGGCCGGTTCCTTTACACCTACCGCACACCTGAGGCCGTCCACCTGCGTGCTTATAAGTGGGATGGGACTAATATGCTCCTTATAAGTCTCTCTAAGGCCTTGTTGCTTGAAATAACGACTAACAAAATCATACACGGACAAACCATTGCCGGCGCGCCTGTTACAATAAGCAATTATGTCAAGGATGTTGTATAGGATAATGTATTTTTTATATTGATGAGGTGATAAATCCAGACCATCCCTGTTTTGCAAACGATGGGAAAACACGATCGCGTCGATCGTGTGTTACGATCACGGGGATCGTGGGGTTACGATCGTACCCATTGTGTTACGATCGTGCACATCGTGTGTCCCATCGTAGGTTACGATAAGGGCGATCGTGGGTTACGGTCATGGCGACCGTGGGGTTACGATCGTGCCCATCATTGGTTACGTTCGTGCCCATCGTGGGTTACGATCGTGCCCATCGTGGGTTTCGATCGTGACCATCGTGAGTTACGATCGTGCCCATCGTGGGTAACGATCGTGCCCATCGTGGGTAACGATCGTGCACACAACAGCATAGACATGTACCTTATAGCGGCAGCGGCATGACGACATGGAATCTGATCCAAATCAAACTCACGACAACAACATGTCCATGTTCGAAGGTCGACCTCATAAGAAACTTTGTTTTCTTCGACTTTATAAACAAGTGGGGTGGTAGCTCGAACGGTAAGAGTCGGGCCCGGCTTGCACGAGTTAGAAAGCTTTTCAAAAGTGTGCATTGTCAACTCATGGTCTCTTGACGTAGCTTCTCCCCTTCTCATCAAACCAATTCTCTAAAATTAGGCGAAATATCTCAAGTAACGAGCAAACAGTAAACGTCTAGCCCACAACATACGATTATTAAAGCATTCAACAAAGATTGGATGTCAAGAAGTTATAGCGTCGTGGGACACTCCGACCTAGCCCACCTCTCGGCCCAATTTCGTAAAGGCGCTGTGCGCCCATTCGGCTTTCGATATGTAGTTTCGAAAAGTAGTTTTCAAAAACTTCTTCTCGATGCGTGTAGCGTGATTCTAAAGAGTCCTATAGCATGCGCACCATAGGAGGTCGATTTTTGCAAGATGGTGATAGCAAAACCCGTGGAATGCATTCGGATAGACGGCTCGAAAAGATTCCAATGCTCTTATGTTGGTCACTCACAATCGGTAAATCTTCCGTCGGATTGTAGCATCTCGCGAGTTATACTGAAAATAAGTCCATGACTCGTCGTTCTCTATCGGACCGAGACCAACAAAGAAGAGGAAAAACTTGCTCGTTCCGTCAAATGTGACGGCCGCAAATAGAGTTCCTTTATTCCTTCCCTTTAGGTGGGTCCCATCAACTATAATCACCGGTCGAAGGCACGTATCAAATGCCCTAATACTCGTCCGAGTGCAACGAACATGTGGCGAAACACTCCCTCACGAGTCGTCCGCAAATCATAAATTGTCCCTGGATTACGCCTGTTTTAACAAATACGGATAAGATGGGAGCCTCGATACGACTCATCGAAGCCGCCATATGTATTCTCTATCGCTATATTCCTCGTCAGGAGAGCAAAGCGTATAGCATGTCAATGCCATACTCCTACACATCTCTGCAATCATCTCCTTTGGCCTCAAAGTGACCCCTCACCGGCCAATCTTTTAGCAAAATAATGGCGGCAACCTCGAAGTGACCGATCGTGCGGCGGCAGTTCAAATCGAGAATGTAGGTGCTCCAATGTCAACTTAGTAATTCTCCAAATAGTTGCACCCTCAATAGCACACAACCTAAACTGACAATTTCTTCGCCCACTCTTACATAAACACTATACGTTTATCGGCAACGATCGGTGATACACTGTAGCATGCTTTCCAAATGATACATTCCTACGGTTATCCTCAACTCGTCTTGAACGAAAGGTGGACCCCACCTCTAGGTGGCCGTGCTTAGGTGGAGGCCGCTCGACCCAACCCAAAATCCCGCACTAATGGGTCCTAAATGGAATGATCGATTACGCATTGATTGTAGATGCTCATGCTCGCTCGCGATTGATGGTCGGATGAGAAGTTCCGACGACTCATAATCCTATCCATTTGGGCGGTTGGCGAACCCAAGCAAGAAATTCCGAGATAGTGACTCAAGCAAGTCTTTACAACAATCTTCATCTTCGGATGTATGCACCTCTTCATCTTCCTCATCTTCCTCGTCTTCCTCATCTTCCTCGTATTGATACTCTTTGGAAGGCATGTCATAATTTATGTTGCCGGGCTCTACTCTCGAGCCGCTACATCCCATATTAACCTCGGGAGTGGAGGAGGCTGCTTCTCAACATAGACCTCGGGATCCTCCTTGTATTCTACTAGTAATCGAAGTATCTCGTATCGCCCCTTAATAGGACTTTTACTTTGTTTCCTTTGGCCATGTGTGTCAAGTACCATAATTTGTAATCGGGCTCATTTGGACCACCCAAACCCTCTCTCGATAACCCCACGAGGTTAGAACGACTAACATTGCTCGTGTCGAAATAGACCAAAAAGGATTCCCCGTCTACATATGTCTAACGCTCCCAATGACCACCGTGATCAATCAAAAGACGCAGCCACGACCACTGATTACACAAAGATCAATAACTATTCGTAAAAATGAGCGAACAATATTACGGTGCGCTTGGACACGGCCGATGCACACGGCCGTATCCTACGGTGTGCAGTGCTCGTGTGCAAGTTTCTGGCCATGAACACGATCGCTGCTCTTGATTTTATACGATCGTGTTAAAAGATCGTGTTCACGTTAGTGTTGAGCACGATGTTAAGGTAGTTGCGCACGATCGTTGCACACGATCGTTGCACACGGTGGCTTCCCATCGTGTGCAGCGATCGTGTCCGTAAGAACAGATCTGGAATTTTTTTTCATCGTTCAAATAATGATACATACCTTCTTTATGAACTCAGAAGCACGACAAATGAAGTCCTATTTCAACGTCAACTTTTATTTTCGAACAATCTTGTGATTTCTATAAGATTTTTTGAGACCCTTTGTCAAAAATAAAATGGTTGTGTTGTTTTGATGTATATGTTTGTAGTTAAATTTTGGTTCTTGGACATTAATATCGATCGGAGGAGGAAAGTAAAAAAGAAAAAAGAGAAGAAAAGTAGTTTAAATTAAATAAATAAAAAAAAAAAGAGAAGTCAACAATACAACAAAAAGAGAGGACATTTTAGTCTTTTCAATCAAAATGGTACCAAAAACTTATAGGTTTATGAATGAGAATATAGAACTTATCAATTTTATGCTTTCGTATTAAAAAATTGATTCCCACTTAAAAAAAACTATTCTAATTTTTTGTATGCCACATGTTATATTCTAATACTTCAAATACTTAAATTTTAGCTAATTAAATTGGTAAATAAAAAACTGATGATTGTTTTATTGAAGTCTGAGCTCGTAAGAAACATCCATTAAAGATGAACAAGCTTTTGCCATTCTATCAAGATATTATATGGTGATTAATTGCTATAATGTAACAATATATCTATTTAAATTCTAGCTAAATTAAAATACGAATTTACATCAAAATATTTATGCATTTGACCAGCATTTGACTATATATATATATATATATATGTGTGTGTGTGTGTGTGTGTTTGTTGTTAATTAATATTATTTTTGTATTTTGTAATATAAATTCTATAATCTATTTATGTTATCAATGATATACTAACTAATAATATCATCTTCTATTTAATATCTATTAGTTTAAATTTATCCTTGGATCCGGTAATATCAACTAATTATTAATTTGTTCAAAAAAAAACTAATTATTAACTAACTTAGAATTTTTTTTAATCAACATGTGATATTATTGATAAATATTAATATATTATATTCGTCAGAGTTGTCTTTTTATTCGTGTATAGCTCACATGTACATAAAATCTGGACGATGATATCTATATCTATATCTATTCTATATATATATATAAATTGAGTTCCATGTATTAATGTGAACATTTATGTCAATTTTTATATATATATATATATATATATTAATGTGAGCATTTATGTATAAGGTAGAGGCCATTCATATCAATTGAAATATTCATACTCTCTAAAGCCTTTTTAAAGCCTTTAAAGAGCTTTACAAACCACAATAAAAAAATGCACGAATAAAAATGTATGCATACGTTCATTGTCATAAGTTTCAAATTAATTCAACCAATTAAAACATGTCAAAGTCTCATTATTAAATTTTAAGAATTTCTATAGTCATACCACACAAAGCGTGTTTATTGTTTAACTCTTTCAACTTCTTCTTTGAGGTATTATACTCTTATAAACAAACAAAAAAGTCACACAACTCACCCACAAAACAGTCACAACCATCACCTCCAAGAGCTGCATTCTTCACGCCACACCCACCGGAATCACGCCAACATCAACTGCTTCCGCCGCCGACACCAATGAATATTAATTCAATAGATGGTGTTTCGAGCTTGAGTGGTTTCATTGTTGTTTTAGTGGTTCCGCTGCCGACATACCAAACTTGAAATCTCAAACAATTTTCTTATAAACAATTAAACAACTAAAATGTTTCTATTCAAAATAGCCTACAGATACCTACAAACCATGAGATATCCAAAACATTATAAAATCAAATTGTCAATTCCCACCAAATCTTTAAACAATAAAGATGATATCGAGTTCTTTATAGCCAAAATAATGGATCGATTGCCAAGATGGGTTTTCAATATTTATGAGTATCAAGGGAATTGAGCTAAGGGTGTCCACATCGTTGGTTCTACCTTCTCGACCACCGAAACCCCACCACCATCGCCATAACCGCCGTCGGCCACTGAAATATCCAGATCTGAACACAAAAGCAAAACCCGAGTTTGTAACTTACTTATAAGCTCGAAACACATTCTAGAGGAGACCCGAGATTCCATCGATGGAGGTTTGTTGGTGGTGGTTTGGCGACAAGGGTGTGGTTACGTGGTAGTTTTGGCCGGTGTTTGGTTGTTGATGGATGATGGTTTAGCGAGAGAAATGAAAGGGTCGTATATGTTTTGTGATGAGAAAAAAAAGTGTGTTTTTAGGTGGAGGATACAACTTACAAGTAGTTAATTTTGATAGATATAATAAAATTAAAGAAAATATTATGAAAGGACAAAAATACCCTCTTATTTAACAAATAAACTAATGGAGTTAGGAAATTCGGATCAAATCCGAAACGGATGTTTCACTTTTTTGGGGCAATTCTATATATACTCAACTTAAACATAATAATTTCATATTTTCTTAACAAATTCTTTAAAGGCATTGTACTTATGCACTAAAAATTTGTGCTTGGGGGAAATATGGTATTTTAATTTTCGATTGGGTAAATATAGAATTATCCTTTCACTTTTGGACCAAACATAAAACTTTTCAAAATTTGATCAAAATGAAATACCCAAACCACAAGGACTAAAAATGTAGTTAACTCTAATTTTAAAGGATAATAAATTCAAATCATTAATTCAAAATGGAAGCAATGCAGATGATAGACATTAAAAAAAATTTGATTATATTACAAGAAAATAAAGATGGTTTTAACTAATTTTGAAAATTTACAAATTTAAAAATTTGAGGTTATACAGTCTTGAGAACACACATACCACGAATTACATGCAAATGACGCAAAATAACATTATTTACATAAAAAATACTCTATGAACAACTAAGAGTGTAATTTTTTACATCTAAAAAAATATAAACAACTAAGGAGTAAGAGTGAAATATGTAATAAAAATCATAATATTTGCCATAAGGATTTTAAAGTATAAAAATGTGTGAAAAAAATTAATTCAAATACGTAGCATCGTAGGCGTAATAAGTGTTTGATTAAATGGCAACAAATCATTCATTTTAGATGATCGTACATGTTTGGTAACTTGACTATATAGATGTTAATTCGATATCTTAATATGTTATATATGAACCCATTGTTTGAAATCAACCTCATATAGTACTCCACATATTGACGCTAGGATGCACCACCGAATAAGTTATATATGATAGTTTGATGCTACTAATTAAAAAATAGTTCGTATTGATTTCTGTAAACACGAACAAATGTTTTGCTTCGGTGATAAATAATTCATCTTAAGAAATGCACATGTAGTTTTTTTTTTTTTTTTTGTGTTAGTATAATGTATAAATATATTGCACATTTTGAGTACAAGTCATTTAACCTGTCAATTACCCAGCCTAGGCCATACTTGATATTAAATACGTTAGATAAAAATACGATATTTTAACTTAGAATAATTTCACTCGAATAATAAAAACTGTGAATGCTCGGGCTTTGAAATAATATGTAATATAAATATGATATTCGATATTAACGAAGATAAAGTACCCGTGCTTTAGAGTGAATAAAGCCCGTGCATCGCACGGGCCATGATGTCTGTCTTTAAAAAAAATTAGTATAAAAAATCAATATGCCCAATCTAGAATAGGTAAAAATGAAAAGGAAAACATATACTATTGTTGCAAAAAAGCAGCTGAAGAGATAAATTATATTTTACCTATTAAAACTTCTATTGTATCTCATTATTATATGATATACAAGAATATGTAAAAATACACATTAAGACATCGACCAAGTACTTACATGACTAAAATTATTCTTTATATTGATCGACGATCAAAAATTTTAAGTTTTGATTAAAAAATGTCAAAAGTAGGTATTTATTTGGTGGACAGAGGGAGGATGTATTAGAATTTTTTTTTACATTTACAAAAAATAGGAGCCTATTTTATACTTGTTAACATTTTTAATAAATCTTCTTTTTTACGTACAATCTTTTAAATAATAAATTTAGAATTGCTTTATTTTACATAAGTATATATGAATCTCAATATTTAAGTACCAAAATTTTAACTATATTCAATTTTTTACCCCCTCTCAATTTCTTATTTTCTTTAGTAATATTTCCTAATATGAATTGGATAGTGCTTGAAGACGCGAAGAATAACATTATGCTAATATTTCTAGCATTGTATGTAGCCCTTTGCTAATGTTGATTTGATATAAGAACGTGAGAATACAATAAATGCGAGTATGCAATTCCAGATCTAAAAATCAATTTAATATATTTATATTTATAATGTTGTTTCGTGTAGAAATACAAGTTTTCATTTGCAATCATCATAATTTCTATTTTTTTTACTTTTATTATATAAATAAATAAATTTATACTATCACAGAATCTAGAATCTTACTTCTACTCTCTTAACTTCTCAATTTCTTTAGGAAGGTTTTCTGATAGACACGAAATAATATTTGCTATTATTGCTTCAGGCGACGAACAGGATACAAAAGTGCCGTGGTGGAGAATATTTTTCTACTATTGCTGATACATGGAATTTGCCCCATACTAGTTTGTTATAACAAGACACTATATGAAAGAATGATGGTGTTAAACACGAGAACAATAAAAAACTGATACATGAAGGAACCACAAAAAATGCCACAAAAAAAAAAAAACTATAAGATGCAAAAATGGACAACCATAAGAAAAGACTACATAGGGTAATCATAAGAAGATAATGTTACATGTGATAAGCATAAAAATATGTTTAAAGGGAAAACTGCAAAAAGATGCTAATCAGGAAACTATATAAAAAGACTACATGAGCCACTATGAGATCATTGAACGGAAAGTTATAAGATCATAAACGTTATAAAAAGATGCTATACGAAAAAACCATAAAAGGATACTACATAAAGACCTCAAGAACATACTATACATGAGAACCATAATAATATGCCACGAGAGAACCATATGAATACGCTACACCAGAAAATCATATATGTATGCTACACGAGAGAACCATAAAATAATGCTACTTGAAACACGACAAGATGTGTAGACCTAAGTCAAATGGAGCGGGGACAAAAGCGCCATTTCACAAATTTTGATAAACATACAAGATGGAAATGCCTTAAAACGTTTATAAGTAATAACGCGCTTGTTTTCAAGTATTAAAATTACTCAAGTTTTGCCACCTTTTACAATACAACTTGATCCAACCTTAAAATTTCTTCTCGTTGATCACTAGTCAATAGTGTGACCACATCCAATAGTGTGATTTCTTTTAGTTATCAAGTACAACTTTTAGTTGCAAATTAGAAATTGAACCACATCCAACTATGCCCGTCAATTTAGAAGGGTCACACACTAGCATAAATATAATAAACAACTTCTTCAAACTACAAGAACACCACATGAACTAAAGGACAACATTCTAGAGTAACGCAACCCAAGATGATAAAACTAGTACATGTTAGAACATATTGATCTTGAAATGAAATACCATTTATAAAAGCAGGAGAGCAGTATAGCCAACCTAGTACAGAAAATACCTCGCAGGATATACGTGTTCTTGAAACAACGATCGATAAGTTTCAAAAACCAATCAGCCATTATCAAGGAAACATTCCTTCAAGATACTCATCAAAGTTATCATCATCGTCAGGCTTGTAGTCACCGGCTGAAGTCGGAACCATTTTTCCTGAAAGCATAGGAAAAATAATTAGAGGGAGGGGGGGGGGGGGGGGATGGAATCCAAAGAAAATGTCCAAGACTCCAAAGTGCTTCCAAATGACCACTTATAGCTGTTAGAGAAGCTATCCAACAATGCACATTTTTTTGTTGTTGACAGTATAATGACTCAATTCACAAAAGGGTATGCCTAAGTGATAAGAAATACTGCAATCGTAATTCTGATTCGTTACCCAAACTATAGAGAGAGGACCATAATGTAATTGATTCAAAAAAAAAAAAGAAAAAAAAAAGAATGGTCAACAAGGTCGATTACTCAACTTTAAGCTAGCTTTAGGAGTATTTATTTATCATTTATTTTTTAATATTTTTGAAAAAAAATAACCTTATAAACTGGCCTTACAACTCACAAATCGATTTGAACATCCAATCTCTAGCCACCAGCAGAGGCACTGATACAACTTAGGCTAAGCCTTCATGATTACCGAGAGTACTTCAAATAATGAACGAGGCCAATACTTGTTGTGTACATTATTTGGTATATTTCTAATCTTTCAAAAATACAGAAAGCTACCCTATACTTCCTTATAATAGGATAGACATCTTACACCTGACCAAGTATTTCTTTAGCAACATTTAAGGTCGTAGTACTCGAAATTCTTAAAGTGTGGTATTTTTTAAACCATTAATGAAGGCTAAACTAATGCAGCGTCATACCTTTTCTGCTCTCTTTGCTCCTGCCGTCATAACTGTATTTATCATCGTTACTTTCAGACCTACCCCTGGGAAAAAGAATTAATCAACTTCATCAGCAATGCTTCACTTGGCTCTACCTTTCAAAAGCTATCTTAAATAGAAGGTTACACTGTACTCCACAATCACCTTTTCTTCTGGTGTTTTCCGTTCTCTTTTTGTTTCAACCGTTCCTCCTCCTTCCATTTTTTATAATAAAGCTTTTCTGCACATCTATTACAAGAAGCAATCTCAAGAAAGATGTTTGACATTTTTATAACAAGGCATTATCATACACTTGCACTGATTTGATATTCACTGGAGAGGGGGGGGGGGGGGGGGGACTATACTATTTTCCTATATTCTTTTTGCTTAAAGACTATCTTATTGATTAAACTCAAATATATTCATTATTTTTACTACATCGTAAAATTCCTTTCTCCAGTGGAAAAAAGTTCTAAATTTTTTTTTTAAGACAAAGTTCTACAATAATAACCATTTTGCTAGTACTTCCAAAAGTATGTCATAGCCAAACAAAACACCAATTTTGTCTGAATTTATTGATATCACATCTCTGTTTCCACGGTATGCTTAATCATTTTCAATATTCACTTTTCAAATATATTAATAATACTTTGTTCTGCACATATAACCGAACATACAAGGCCATCCAAACTCTAAGCAATTTCCGCTAATAATTCCTCCAGAGACAGCTCACACATCATGTGAAACTACATCTCTATGGACACTCAAACATCCCGATAACAGTATGATTAACATGCATAAATAAGGGGCGACTATCAAACACTAGAATGTCATCAAACAGCCAGACTCTCAATAAGAAACTTAATGGGACATCATCCTCTGCACCTTACTCCCAACTAAGTTGGATCCGTCTTGAGTGAAGTAAATCTATTGTAATCGGGATGTTTAATTTTATATATGTTGGTGATACCATTGTAATTGGAGCCATCTCAAGTGGAGTAAGTCCACTTGTGTTGGCAGCACAACTTTCTTTATCTTTTTTTGTGTTGGTTCATGCTTTAGGGTATCGATGTGAGAGTTTCTCATGATAGCGCAGTCTCACTAGGGGTTTCCAATTTTACAAGTCTGCGGGTGTTAATTTCTCCCACCAAGTCATGAAATCAAACCAAATTCTCCACAAATTATGGGAATAAGGTATGAATATCAGAAGCCAGTTGTCCGAATGTAAGGTACTGAGAGAAATTAATTAAATGAAATTAGTTAAAAGGTTTAGAAAATTAATAATATAAAAAGTTGTAAGAACATTATTACACTCATGTTTTGGCCTTGAAGTATCATCCCAGGTACCATATGGATTTTTTGTTCGCATTTTTCTATCTATTTGAACATACAACATCAGTTATTACAATGAAAAAATATTTTCTAATGGGGAAAGTAAAGAAGGATGATTTACTTGACGCTCTTTCCATGTTAGCACCCCTTTCTCTCATTTTCTATTTACTTGCCTAAGGGTGCGCTAAGGGAGTAAAGACCACCCGGATAAATAGAAGTGATTTCACCATTTTTTACTCTCTCATTCACGGACATTTTTTTCATTATAAAACTGAATTTGTATGTTAAACGTTAGATACTTTTATAGTGATTGGAAAAATGCGAATAAAAAATCAATATGGCACAAAGTCATGGAAGGATGAGTTCGACTAATAAATTTCTCAAAAGACAAAAATAATAAGGGAGACATACCTCTACAATAATGCTGATCAATCAAAATATGAATAATAAATGGCAGTTTATTTTCATTCTGTTAGAAAAAATTTACAGCATGTGAACGACGTTATATGAAGGGTAATGCTTCAACGTATAAATGTTTTTACAATTTCCTTTTTATTTTATTTTACAAACCTTGCAACTAAAATTTCTATTATTAATTTCAGAGTACCAAACTGGCTTCCTGAAATGCATACCAAGAATTATTCGAAAATAAGATTCGATCTTATGAGTTGGAGGAAGAAATTAACACTATCAGACTTCCAAATGTGGAAACTCATGCGAGGAAGGATGTGCTATCATCCGAAACTGAAACTGTAGCTCACACTCACATCGAAACCTGATGAAAATCAGGATATATCAGCCCATAAGGTCACCAAGCCCAGAATCTTATATGTATATTCTAGAAGGCCCAGAGGGACAAAAGAGGAAAGTGGCTAGAAGTCGTTTGGAGGAAAGAGAAGGAATAAAAGGGAGGGGAGATCTACGTTGAATGCATGTTAGTTAGTGCTCACAAATAATTGGCTCATTGCCGTTGTGCATGAGAGAGGGAGATTCCCTGGTGTCATTGTTAGTTTACATTTCATCACCTTAATAAAATCATTATCCATCTTCTCCTTCAATTATCTCTGTTACAGTACATAGTTCATTTTGTTATGAATTACATAGTTCATCTTCTCCTTCAATTATCTCTGGTGTCATTGTTTTTTTTTTTTTTTTTTTTGCATAATGATTATTACTATTTTTTATTTACTTTTTATTATTTACTTATTTATGCATATATATATTTATATATATATTTACGAAGTAAGCTTTTCACCTATCACTTTTGCCTTTTCATAGGACTGTTAGGACTGTTTTATTGGAGACGACTTGACGTTTTCAGATGTTGTTGTTGTATCCTGCACACACTCCATCATTGGTCCGACCTGCAGCGACCTGCCTAAATCGACGAGATGAACGCAACACGTTCCACCGGACAACGATTAGATGAGCACAATGAACAGCTTATTCAAATTCAAGCGGATATCGGCGCAATAAAAACGAACATTGGAGCATTGGCGGCGGCGATGCACAAGGAACAAGCAGAATCACTGGAATATCGAAATCTACTAATGGCGTGGATGAAAAAGCAAGAGAAACAACCGAAGAGCGATGGCTCTGCAAGTTCTGGTTCGGGTATCTTCATACCTCCGGCGACCTCTGTTCCACCGTTCGGTGGTGAATCTGTTCTACCGTCCTCTCGAAGTTTCCCTTGGGCTGTCAAGAAGGTGAAGCTACCAGAATTTCACGGATTCGATCCTCAAGGATGGATCCAGAGGGACTGTGCTTCAGATGTGGGCAACAATTCGGGCCGGCATACAAATGTCCAGAGGGCAAATGATTCAATACAGGCTGTGCGACGATGAGTTAGAAACAGCATAAGGCATTCAATACGGGTTGGAACAGGTAGAACCGTTGGTAACCTCAGAAGATGATTCTATTCCGACGGGATTTTGTTCTGCCTTAGAATACGATGGGGCTCACACAGAGATTTCATCGGGTGGTAAGATGCTGAAGTTTGAAGGAGCCATGGGAGATATTCCCATCGTGATTTTGGTTGATAGCGGGGCTACCCATAATTTTGTCTCTAAGTAATTGATTCTTTCCTTGGGAGTTCCTTTTGTCGAATTCTCTGGTATCAACATCAAATTGGGGGATGGCCATACCGTGTTCTTTACTCAACAGTGTATTGGTTTAAAAATTGGCATAGGGTTGTGTGAATTCATCATTGATGCATTGGTTTTTTATTCGGGCCACTTAGATCTGGTATTGGGTATGGCTTGGTTGAAAACCTTGGGTGAAGTCACGCACAATTTGGCAAAGTCATGGATGCGGTTCGACTATCGGGGCCAGTCAGTTCAATTGCAAGGGTTGGGAGCTTCTTCGCACTATTTGGTCTCTTTACAAAGATGGCTTAGGTTGGAAGATACAATGGTGAAGGTCACTAACTCAGCACGTCTACTAACGGCAGAAGCAGAGATGAGTTTATCGGTTGCTCAACAAGAAGAATTGCAGATACTCTTGGGTCAATTTTCTGAAGTATTCAAAGCACCCAATGGTCTACCTCCTACTCGGGTACATGACCATAACATCATTTTACGCCACCCTCATGATCCAATTTGTGTTAAACCATATCGGTATCCACATGTCCAGAAAACGGAAATAGAGAGGCACGTACAGGAAGTATTGTCCTTGGGAATGATTCGTCCCAGTAAGAGTGCTTTTTCCAGCCCCGTAATCTTGGTGCGTAAGAAGGATAATTCATGGCGGATGTGTGTCGACTACAGAGCCTTAAACAAAGCTACAATTCCTGATGTGTTTCCTATCCCTATGGTGGAAGAGCTCATTGATGAGTTACACAGTGCTCGCTTCTTCTCCAAACTCGATTTAAGGTCGGGTTATAACCAAATTCGGATGCAACTCGGAAGCATTGAAAAGACAGCCTTCAGAACTCATGATGGTCCTTTCGAGTATGTGGCCATGCCTTTCGGCCTCACCAATGCTCCGTCTACCTTTCAAGCTGTAATGAATGACATCTTTAGACCGTTCTTGAGAAAAATGGTGGTAGTTTTTTTTTATGACATTCTGATTTATAGCTCAGATTGGAAGAAGCATATGGAAGATTTGGGAGTAGTATTGCAAGTTCTACTCAACAACCAGTTTGTCGTTAACCAACAGAAGTGCTCTCTTGGCCAAACTTCCATGGAGTATTTAGGGCACATCATCAATGGAGATGGGGTTGCTATGGACCCTACAAAGATAGAGGCTGTCTTAAATTGGCCGGTTCCGAAACAAATCAAAGGCCTTCGGGGTTTCTTGGGACTCACGGGATACTACCGGAAATTCATAAGGCATTATGGTAGTATTGCCAAGCCGCTCACTGACTTAACAAAGAAAGACGCTTTTGGATGGTCTTCGGAGGCCCAACAAGCTTGTCAGCAATTAAAGGAAGCAATGGTGACTGCTCCTGTACTCGCACTTCTCGACTTCACTCTTCCATTCATTGTGGAGTGTGACGCTTCCGGAAGGGGAATTGGAGCGGTGTTAATGCAAGGCCAACACCCAATTGCGTATTACAGTAAAGCCCTGAGTGACAGGAATCTGGCAAAATCTGCTTACGAGCGAGAGATTATGGCTTTGGTCCTCTCCGTACAACATTGGCGATCTTATCTTCTTGGGACTCAATTTATCGTTTACACAGACCAAAAAAGTTTGAAGTTCTTACTTCAACAACGCATAACAACTCCGGATCAACAGAATTGGGTCGCGAAATTATTGGGATATAATTTCGACATTTGTTACAAGCCGGGACGGGAAAATAGAGCAGCAGATGCGTTGGCAAGAAGGGCCAAGGATGGGAGTTTGCTGACGGGAGTGTCGAGTCCTTTGTGGTTGCAAGGCGCACAATTAATTGAAGAAACAAAAAACGATGTTGAAATTGCCAAAATAATCCGTGAATGTGAAGCGGGTGACACTAAACACGCAAGGTATACGGTAAAACAGGGTATGTTATATTATAAAGATCGTTTTGTGATTTCGCGAAACTCCAAATTCATTCCTAAACTGCTGAAGGAATTTCACCACTCCGCCTCCGGGGGACATTCTAGTTATTATAGGATGGAAAGAGTCAAAAAATATGTGCGTGAATGTGACGTTTGTCAGAGATGTAACATGGCCAGTTCTGCTCCTCCAGGAGGTCTTCTACAACCTCTAACCATTCCCAATGTCCGTAGCGGATCGTTCGGGAATTCTTCGTTCTGGTGTGGGAGCATGTCTATGGATTTTAGTTTGGGTCTGCCAAAATCAAAAGGGTTTGATGCTATCTTAGTGGTGATTGATAGATTATCCAAGTACGGCCACTTCATTTTATTAAAACACCCTTATACGGCGAGGTCCGTGGCAGAAACATTCGTGAAGGAGGTGATTCGACACCATGGTATACCAAAATCTATAGTAAGTGATCGTGACCCTTTATTCTTAAGTCGTTTTTGGCAAGAAGTTTTCCGATCTGAAGGAACGGAACTGCACATAAGCTCCGCGTACCACCCGGAATCGGATGGTCAGACAGAGGTAATAAACAGATGTCTAGAGACTTATTTGAGATGTTTCGCAGTAGATCAGCCTCGTTTGTGGTCCACTTGGATACCGTGGGCAGAGTTTTGGTATAACTCTACTTTCCACAGCTCCACGGGAAAAACACCCTTTGAGATTGTGTATGGTCGCACACCACCTTCTGTGGTTCAATTTGTGCCAGGGGAAGTCAAGGTGGAGGCAGTTGAAGCAGATTTAATTGATAGAGACGAAGCCTTACGACAACTCAAAATGCCCTTATTAAGGGCTCAAGCCATAATGAAGTCTCAGGCTGATAAGAAACGACGAGATGTGAATTTTGAGGTGGGAGAATGGGTGTATGTGAAGCTCAAACCATACAGACAAATGTCGGTGACCACTCGAATTTATCAAAAACTATCTGGCTCGTTTTTTTGGCCCTTTTAAAATTTTGGAACGGGTGGGACCTGTGGCCTATAAATTAGATCTTCCTCGTACTTCAAAAGTCCATCCGGTGTTTCATGTCTCATTATTTGAAGAAGGAGGTTCAGTCACAAGTGGAACAGGGACTACCTCCCGAACTGGAAATCACTGAACAAGATATTTGCATTCGAATGGCTATATTGGATACTAGAACACAAAACAGCAGCATAAGGAAGTGCAACAATGGTTGGTACAGTGGAAGGATGGATCTAGAGAGGAAGCAACTTGGGAAGATGTGGAGACGATCAAGAACCAGTTTCCTGATGCAAGTCTTGAGGACAAGACTTTGTTGGAAGGGGGGAGTAATGATGAGAATCAGGATATATCAGCCCATAAGGTCACCAAGCCCAGAATCTTATATGTATATTCTAGAAGGCCCAGAGGGGCAAAAGAGGAAAGTGGCTAGAAGTCGGTTGGAGGAAAGAGAAGGAATAAAAGGGAGGGGAGATCTACATTGAATGCATGTTAGTTAGTGCTCACAAATAATTGGCTCATTGCCGTTGTGCATGAGAGAGGGAGATTCCCTGGTGTCATTGTTAGTTTACATTTCATCACCTTAATAAAATCATTATCCATCTTCTCCTTCAATTATCTTTGTTACAGTACATAGTTCATTTTGTTACAATTTACACAATCTATCCTGCACACACTCCATCAAAACCCTAAAAAAGACAAAGGAAGACGCGCAACCAATGCAAGTGTATTTACTCCATCCAAGACGGGTGCAATTATAATGGTAAACTTACTCCACTCAATGTGGCATGCCAGAAGCATAGTAGCAAAGTTTTACACCAGATGCCCTTCCCGTTGCAACTTTCATATGAAAAATGAGATGAAACTCCAAAATTGTCATCATAATATGTTTTTCCACTGGCATAGAAAATACTATGAGACAACAATGAGTTGAGATAATTGCTATAGCCACATGTAAAATCAACATGTGCATCGTGGTACATGATGCCAAGAAACTTAAAATGTGCAACCTCTAAATTTTTCTTGCTTTCAAGAAATTGGATTGACAATAATGGTGATACAAAAGTAGTTGGATTGGTATTTATAGGCCACAGATACTGTAAAATTTCAGAACTGACTCAAATTCAAAACAGTATCACTGATATACCTCTCACAGGCTACTAATTTCACCAAGGCTTGTTTGTTTTCTCCAGCTTCAAAATATGAAAAATTTACCTGCGTAACTCAGATAGTTAGCTAGAAAGGAATGGATAGTTAGCTAAAAAGGGAATGAAAAACGAAAAGAGAGCCTTGTTCCAATTACAATAGTAATAATGACTTCCCCGTATTTCTATTAGTGAACATCAGTCTTTACTCTTCATTCAAATTTTCAAATTAACATGCTAATTAGCGTTAACAGAAAGTCGCTGCAATAGATGTTTGTTACATAGCAAATAATAGATTAGTGTATTGGTAACAATGAGCCGCTGCGTGAAAAGTTAGCCAGACATCTACTTATTCAGGTTAGAGATGTCGCAAAAATCAGGAAAATTGACTCAGATTGTGCTATCACTATGTGGAATATCCTGTTATGTACTCCAAAAGAAAAGGCACAAAAGGTTTTCGAATTAGATGGCTGACACGTCGTATCAATAAGATGAATCGATCTCATGACGATATAAGACGTTGGCATGAGGAGGGGAATTGACTGGAGAGAAACGATAGGACTTGCCAAAATCCTCTATTCTGCTGGGACCAACATATACTCTGTAACATTATCACAATTTTCTTCTTTGAATTATCAAAATAATCCTCAATAATTGTAATTGGTTAGCACATTTGACTGTAATATAAAAACAACAAGATGAGCAAACCTTCACTCCAAAATTTTATGGTCAAAACTACTATTCATGTTACAGTGAACGTAAACCAAAAACAATAACAAATCGAGAGCGGCAACAGCAAGAACATCAATTTGGCCAGCAAACAAAAAATAAAAAATCGACAATTTTTACACAATAAGATCCTATGCAAACTTTTATGCCATTCTCAGAAGTAAAATGGGCAAAGATCTTGCTAGGGACACACATTCTGATATAATTTACCCATCAAAAGATCCATCGTTTTCCATTTAAAGGATTTAAAATATGGCATAACAAACCTGATCAAAAGTGCCATGCGTTTAAGTGCATAATAAATATATATATATAAATATATATATATATATAATATATAGTTGCGCGTTCTATGCGGTACTAATATTAGATGCAGTACTTTACAGTACTAATTTATGCATAAGTTTTGTACTAATTATGCATGAAATATATGCATTTCGTGCATCAAAATTTCAATGCATTAAAATATGCAATATATGCATCAAAATATCGATGCATTAAAATATTAGATTATATGCATCAAATTTTTGTGAGAATTAATGCATTGAAATTTTGATGCACGAAATGCATATATTTCATGCATAATTAGTACAAAACTCATGCATAAATTAGTACTGTAAAGTACTGCATCTAATATTGGTACTGCATAGAACGCGCCCATATATATATATATATATATATATATATATATATATATATATATATACACACACATAAGTTGCAGAAAGATAATAAAACTATTGCTTCCAATATTGTCCAAAAAAAAGTATTGCTTCCAACAATATCCAGGCACGCAAAGTTTTAGCTTCTTTGCTATATTAATTAATATTTTATTAGTGTTGACAATTTAGACCATTAACTGACACTATATCTTCATGCCACTGAGTCGCCAACCTGAAGATAGTTCGAATAGAATTGCAGTTGATGATGATGAACCCCTAAAATTTTTCACTTTCTTTTTATTCAATTCAATCTTAGCAGGCACTAGTGAAGCAGCCTTCACAAATATAAAACCGAAAGAAGAAAACCATCTGTTGCACCTCATAGAGATGGCACATTAAGAATGTGCATCTTCGCCTACAAAGTTAAACGACTAAATCTCTATGGCAATTACTTCCTCTATTCGCTAATAGATGCAAGAAAGAGAAAAAAACACAGTTCAATGTATAACTTTGACTATTAATATCTTCAATCATATAAAAACTAGAAATAAATAATATTTTAAAAATATAGATTGAAACAAATCTAAAAATATCTTATATGCAAACATTTTTTAATATTAAAATAAAGTACGATTGAAAGTTAGTATATAAATAGCACGAAATAATAGTGGAATTTCTGCAACTAAAAGAGAACGGAGGAAGTATAAAACTCTATTCTTATTTTACAGTAAATTCGCAAGAAAAAGGCTGGCATATTCACCGGAGAATCGTCAAAAAAAAAGAATATATGGGGGAGAAGTTTCAATAAGTTTTATCACCTAAAATGTGTGATAAACAACCTTTTGGTTTCAATTTTTAAATGAATGATTAAAAATAAATAACTGATCCTTTTATTTATTTTCAATTATCTTAAGCGCTATATATATATATATATATATATTAGAATCCACGAATGGATCTTCTGTTCAATGTCGAGCAACGGTGTATAATATGATTGGTAATAGATGTTCGCTTCAGTGACACGAGTTTAATATTTGGATAATATTTTAGTGAAAGCCAGACAGCTTAATAGTACCGGATACTGGTCTTGTAAATGGCCATGGATGGACCTGATATACAATTGTTGCCTTCGACCATTTCTAATTTGAGAATATGCCGAAAGAGTTAGGAGAAGTGTGATTGGTCATTTTCGTCACTTTTTCCAACGTTATGTGTACAAGGGTTAACTTTAAATGATCGCCACCATCACCTGAGAATTTTAATATATATAAAAAGAATTCATATGTTTTAGTCATAAAACATAAATCCTTTCATACACAAACCTTTTTTTGGCATACTTACAAATTTTAGTATGGGTATTCACGAGGCTTACACCCACATGCAGGACAAATAACACTCTAAGAAACAGTAATTACTCTAAGAAAATTGACACTTCATCAAATTGAAGTATGATCATGAACTATAACTTTCAATAATTTAAACTCTTCAATATTGCAGTCGTGTTAGCATAAACAAATGTTCCTACTTTCAGTCTTCCACAGAAATTCAATCTCAATGACAAAATTCATTCAAAGATAACTTTTACTGTGACTTGCCTCATAGCTTGACAACCCATCATTTTGGTTGCAGTGCTTATTACCACATTCAAACTGTCCTGACAATCAAGTTGAATTCATTCAGGCTTAATTCTTAAAGCAACTAATAGTAGAAAATACCAACAGATAAGAAAACAGCAAAAAACATTACATCAGAGCATCATCCATAAATACTTGATAGGAACAAATTTCAAAGATGCATCAGTAGTGCAAAGTAAAAGGACAACGCCAAGGAAAGAGGGACTTGAAATAGGATACCTTTCCCAGATATTACCTCCTTCTCAGTCCTCCATCTGAGACCAATCTAAAAAGAGAACAAGCTATGATTTAGCGAAAGGTTACGTGTGAACAAGAGTCACAAATACAATAAAACAAAAGGTACGAATAATTACATGCAAGTTATGCCTAATCATAGAGCTAAAAAAAGTCGAATGATTTACTTTTATAGTCTCACAGACAAGCCCAAAGCACTGAAGTCGGAAATACATAGAAAAATAAACATGCATCAAACCTCTCTTCGCTTCCTTCAAAGAATGTCTAAATGTCAAAACAACCTAATATATCAGGGCATCAAATGGACCTCTACATGTGTATCCTGAACTAACACTTTCATGTTCGTTGACTTCCTTTTAGCTTTAGGTATTCTAGCTTTTTGATCCCTGACTAGCCAGAGTTGTATATATATTGTGGGCCTTTTTTTTTTCTTTCAAGAGGCATTCACATTACTGTGAAGAGGCAAATGACTTACTAAACAGAGAACTTCAAGAAAAATGAAAACGGTCAAATATATAACACATAAACACACATGGAACAGTAAATAGAGGGTATGAAGGCTCTAAAGCATCCATACCTTGCCAGTCTTGTACTGTGACATATCAGCTAGGCAGTATCTTCAATGAGTTAATAACAATGAAACAAACTATGGAAAGTCGTTTCTTGTAAGTAAGCTGATATAAGATCCACTGATTTTATTTCATTAGGAACCAAAGAAGGATCATAGAAGAACATTTCAATTTAGTACCAAAAGCATGCATCAACAAGTTGATGGTGCCCGGAAATTTTTTTGACTAAGTTGACTTCACTAGTCAAGTTATACCATTTGGAACATGTACTGCAACCAATCACATCTTAACACAAATTTCAGAAATAATCATGCCTCAAGTCCAATTCACGAAAAAAAATAGAGACGTCTCACCAAATACTCTAGCCACTTTTTGAATTTTTGCACTCTGGTTTCGCATGAGATACTAAGTTCAACTTTTTAATACGAATGCACTGTCTAAAAATGCTTGATTTCCAAATCATGTATTCTGAATAAAAGAAAGAAAATAATTGTATTTCCAAAACAACGGTTTCTGTGGACATAGCTTCAATCTATGTAGCATGGACACTTTCCCGAAACCATGTACCCGTACGACACGTGTCGGGCACTCCAGACACGCCCGACAAGCTCCGAAATGCGGCGTGTCGGAATTTTTTTATTGGATACTCTGGTGATACTTCGGGACACACGTTGGACAAGCTAGGTTAAACCTGATATGTGCTTGGCATTTACGAATTGGGCTTTTTTTTATGTAGGGTTTATTTATTAACTAGTCTGGGCATGTATGGGTTGGTTGATATTATTTGTTCTAGTATTATAACTTTTTGATAATAACAAAAGAACATGTATATATATAAAATAAAATAAAAAATACAAAACATGTCCTCTACATCTCATGCATGGTTGTCTAGTCGTCGACTAGTCGAGCGGTCGGAATCCATTGAATGACTGGGTCACTCGACTAGAGCAAATAGTCGATCGACTGGTCGATTAGTGGTCGACTGGTCCACTAGTGGTCGACTAGTCGGCAACTGGTCAACGACTTGACAACATGACTAAAACGTATGATAGATTATATATGTTGAACCTTGTTGAACTTAATATGTTATCTTTTGGGACATATTTGCTAAGTTAATTAAAGTTACTTTTTTACATGTTATAATTTATGTCATCACATGTATAAATATATATCTATTATTTAATGTTTTTGACTTACCGACTAGTTAACGACTAGTCAACAACCAGTCGACTAGTCGCTCAATAGGACCTCTGTCGACTCAACTCGACTTACCGACTTGACAATCATGGTGCCGTGTCCTATATTATGGAAAAAATTGCGAATCCCGTATACATGTCGTGTCGTGTCGCATGTAAAGTCCATGCTTCATAGGCTTCAATCATGTATGGAGTGACTTTTGAGTATCATTCCTTCGTGCTTATTGAGTAGTTTGTAAAGTCTAGTAATTGCAAGCTTCCTAATATTAGCTTGTTATGGATACATATTCCCTCCCAGCCCCATCACCAATCTCTCAACGCTCTAAACTGAACTACCCCAAACCTTTGAATGACAAGAACCTAAAAACATACGTTGGCCAGCACTCAAGTGGAAGAAACTAAATTTTACGTATACACAAGATGGATACCTTATCCATCCAAATAAACAAGCATAAATCATTGAACTGAGAAAAGGCAGATAAAATATAAACATTACATGTCTTAAATTAATGGTTCGTCATATGAGCTAGTACTCCATTAGCTCCAAGGTGGCCCATGTTATTTATTTTTCCAACACTTCAGCTTATGTGAATGTGCAAAGGAACTAATAACTCTCACAAAAGTCCATCATAAGAATAGCAGCAATGTACAAAAGATAAGAGTCACTTCTGCTACTTACTCATCAATGACTTTTTCATATACATGATGATTCGTTAAAGCACTTTACTCATTTGCACTAATATTCATATTCAGACATAAAAATCCAGAGATGCAGTAAGGATCACACATCAAAGGATACTCCTTGAACAGCTTATCATAGTAGCGCTTCACCAGCCTTTGCTCCCATGAAGAATTTCTGTCATCTTCCTCAGTCCTTATGAACCTTTTTGGCAGATGAAGGAAAAAATGCTAAACCACTGATATAAGCAAATAATCTAAGGTAAAAAAAAAAAAAAAAATCATATTATAAGCTTTCACAAGCCACATGCCTTATGTTAAAGACTTAAGATGAGATTTAACATTTAAGCAGGTGTGGTGTTATATCCTATATTATAGTTTTGGACTTTAACTTACTTTTATAAAGGTAAAAGAATCAAATTTAGTTTTATTTTTGTCAAACCCAATTTCAAACATTTTTTTTATCCTAATTCCCAAATATTTCAGCTAAACAAAATACAATTATAATAATTTACCCTCCGAAAAGTTAACAGAAACCACGAATCCTGGTTTTTAGCCATATAGGTAGGAATGGAGTTGAGATTAACATCTACTCTTTAGCCGTCATTAAGCATTAACATCAAAGACGGTCCTCAAAACTCAATTTTTTTTTTTTACAAGAAACAGAGAATTTTATTGATGAAAAAAATAAGGGATGAGGGATCCCTATCAGAATTCTACAAGAGTACAACTGCATCAGAGAATACCAACTCCCACAAAATCAGACAGAGCAAAACCCTTAAAAATATTCTGGTTCACAGCTCATACAGCAACGTTAATTTAATCCTATCCCAAATCACCTCAATGGTTTCACAAGAACCCTCAAAAGTTCTCTTATTCCTTACTAACCATATCGCCCAAACCATGACCAGAACAGCTACTAATCCATAGGATTTTCGCTTTCTTGTTGATAAACCCTCCCATGTTAATCCGGAGAAGCCCAGAAATAGAATCAGGAGGAAACATTGAATACCAAATTATCCCAACATCCAAATCAGTGTTGTTAAGGTGTCGCCTAGGCGACGCCTAGTCGCCGCCTAGGCGTCCAGGCGGTTTTTGGGGGGCCGCCTGGAAGGTTAGCCAAGCCAGGTGCTTTAAGTCGTCGCCCAGGCGTAATAGTCGACGCCTGGGTCGCCTACCCGGCCCAGTGATCCGCGACCGGCATTTTAAAAAAAAAAAAAAAAGGTTATTACTTAACCCTAGGACCTGTAGTCTGTAAGAAATCATCCTAGTCCCGACTGCTTCAGCCAACTCTAATTATCTCCTCCTTCCGCTCGCCCGTCGCCGCAGCTAGCCGCCCGCCGCCCGCTAGGTACTTTCTTTCTCTCTTTTCTTTCCTTTTCTCCTGCTGCTTTCTTTTTCTTTCTTTTTCTTTCTTTTTCCTGTGCTTTCTTTTTGTTCTTCATTATACCTTTTTTTTTTCCTTTTTCTTTCCTGTATGTTTTTATTTCTTTGTTCAGTTGTTGTGCTTTTTTAGTTTTCTTTCTTTTTTCTTTCCCGTTTCCTTTCTTTCCGATTTTCTGTTTCTTTAAAAAAAAAATTGTCTAATTACTCTTTAATGTATTTACAGGCCCAAACATTATTATGGCTGAAAATAATTCTACCGAAAATTACGATCCGTCGAAAGATCCTAACGAAAGGCCAAATCGAATGATCCGGGATGGAAATACGGCTCTTGACTTATTGGAGACGAGGGATTTGATATGAAACTCTAGTTATTATTTATTATATATTTATATTGTTTATGGTGTGTTTTGTAACTTTTGTTGACTGGGATGAATGTTATTTATTATCTAACTTATCATGTTTTAAGAATAATTCATATATTATATATAAAATTGGTTGCCTGGACATCGCCTAGGCGTCCACGCGGTCTGATGGCGCCGCGACTTGCCAGGCCGCCGTGACAACCATGACCCAAATCCACAGTTCACGTGAAAAGGGACAGTGTAGGAATAAGTGATTAAGATCTTCCGAGGAGCTTTTGCACAAAAGCACCAACTAGGACAAAGAAACATATCAGGAAAACATTTTTGCATAACTTTGCAACTATTCTATTTTCCCAAAACAATCGAACAAAGAAAAACCTGATTTTTCTTCGGCACTGGAGCCTTCCATTATTCCATACCATTTTGGACCAAGGAACAAGAACAAGGTTGGAAATAAAACACAGGGATAAAAAAAAGGATTTGACCAAAAAGGATCCGGAAGGATCAGCTACACACACCCTTTGATCGTCCCCGTAATCGCTCATCCTAACCGAATATAAACACTCAAGCAGCTCCCCCACAATCTGAATTTCCCCATCCTTCAGATTCCTAAAAATATGAAAGTCCCATGAAGGAGAACTATAAAAAGACTCAGAATTAGATAAGAAGAAATTAAAGGCTTATTATGAGACAAGGACAGCCTGTAAGAGAAGCAAAAAGCAAGGGAAAAGGGAGGTCGCCCGACCAAGCATCCTCCCAAAAACGAACCAAATTACGCAATCCCACCTCTACCTTAACCGGTCGCAAAAAACCAGGATACACACGAGAGAGAAATTTCCACAAACTTCAGAATGTCGTGCGAACAGCCAAGCCTGCGTAGCATCAAAACTCAATTCTCTATGTAGCAAAAATACTCCAGTACAAAGGACGCATGTTTTGTTAACTACTCTTGTGTTACCTTCAATCTCCCCAAGCAAACACCATCCTACTATCAAAAAACAAACACCAAAAAACCAAGACCAAACTCACACCCAAAAAGAACAAAGCCGCACACTCAGTTCTGAAGGCACTGTCCCGCCGCCGCCGCTCACCGCTGGCTGCATGTTGTCCATCGGCCATGCGGTGGTGCGGGTGCGTTGTGGAGAGGCGCTGATTGAAGAAAAAATCTGCTTTTATTATTCAACTTGGAGTCTTAACTGGTGGATCTGATTTTCAATTCCTGAAGTTGATTTTTCTGAATAGAGGTTTCGTAAATCATTTAAAGTCCAGGGGTACTTTTCATAACGGAAGAAATGGGTTGCCGATAAATTTTCAATTCGGCTCTTGGGCTTGCAAATTTGATTTTTAATTTGGGCTGCATTCTCTTTTCAACAAATTGGAAGTTTTGCAATCTATCGTTACTTAATTCAAGTCAGATTCTCCTTCGCGAATGCCATGTGGATTTACGAATAAATTTTCAATTTGGTCTTTAATAGTCAAGTGGTGGATTTGTTTTTTGACCTTTTGATCAGTGTTCCTAACCTGATCCGTTTTTAGTTCTCTTTTAATTCCTGCCTTTTAATCCAATTCTAAAAGATGATTTTGGCGTATCGAAAATGTTGGGAATAAAGTGAATTTAAAAAAAATCCATTTATCTGCGGTGAATGTAAAAAAAATCAATTTATCCCCAACCTTTTCAATACTCCAAAATCATCATTCTACGTTGAAGAGATGATTTTCTAAAGTCACTATTTTAGATTTTAGGTTCTAGAGTAATATTGTCAATTATTATTCTAGATTGTCGATAGAATTTTACTGTCTATTGTTAGGCCGTTGTTCAAGCGAGGGCTAGGAAAACTTGAATTGTCAACAAATCTTAACTTTTTGAGATTTCTATTTCGGTGGGGATTGTTTTCTACAATTCTCTTTTAAATTTGTCATTATTAAGTGCCTATATGCGTCTTATGTAAATGTGTTCCTGCAATTGTTCTTATGAGCTTTACTATTGTCTATTGCGACAATACTTTCACGAGCTTTACTAATGCTTGATCAACTATGCTCTCACGAGATTTACTATTGTTACCAGTGCAAATAGGCGCTCTCACAAGCTTCACTATTGTCTGTTGCAATTGTTTCATTGCCATTGCATTTACATGCTTACTGTAATGTGCATGCGCATCTAATATGGACAACATTTCACGTCCTGAGTTGTGAGGCTCACCCAAAAGAACTTAGCCCTTTCAGGTTGATGAGCTCGGCACTGGCAAAGGCGGTGGACAATGGAACATTCTTAACTGGTTTTAAATAATAGAACTATGAGATATATTCGTCTTTTAGGGATTTTTTCTGTTCCTTGGGGACATTTTTTATGTCAAAAATGCTGAATTTTCCTTGACATTTTTTTTTTGCAATGGCTTGTTTAACTCTATGATTATAGAGGGACATATTATACTGGTACGTTCTTTCGATTGATGGGAATTGTCTATTTTCCTAAAATTTGCTAAACATGTTAGGTGCTTCCGCTGCTGACATGCACTCGTGAACTTATTTAGTGTGTTTAAATTTTCTAAAACATATTGCTTCCACTGTTAGCATTAATTTGTTCTGGAAAATTCATTAGGCTGTGTACTTATTGTGTGCATTTTAAAGGGAAAAAATTCATTAGCAAAAGTAGTGTTTTACAGAGTGGTATAAGAGCATGTCTGCTTTCCAGTAGACTTGTGGAAAAAAAATTAACGTTTCATACATTTAGTCTTAATATTTTAAATAATTCAAATTTTCTAAATTTGAGTTATCCTCCATCACTATGCTACACTAGCTACCAAGCTGGTACAAATTTCAATTATACGTCCGTCGCTATTGCTATTGCTATTGACGAAAGTTTATTGATTTCTATTGCCAAAAAAAAAAAAAAAAAACAAGGAAAGCGATTAAATATTTCACACATGTACAATTGAGCTATTGACTATAAATTTATTATGATAGACTTCCTACCTTAGATGGACTGAGAAAACTTTATTTGTATGCATTATAATCAGTGTTTTTAATAGCGTTTAATAGCGCGCTATATAGCGCGCGATAGCGCATATTTTTTGTAAAACGCTTTGTAGCGCAGGTCCAGTTGCGCTCAGGCTCCCTTTGCGCACGCGAACGGCTGACGTGGCGCCGATTTCGGGCGATTGCGCGCGCTATACACGCGATAGCGCTTAGTACTTGCGAGATGTGGGTTTTCTCAGAAAACCCTAATATGAAATCTGAAACTTCCGAAACGGCGCGATGACATCCAGCTCTGTTTCAGACCGAGAAAACCCTGCTCTATTTAAGTACTTATAACCCTGCTCTATTTAAGTACCTATAACTATTGGGATTTTACGGAAAAAACTGTCCAGCGAGCAAAATCGCAGCAAAAAAAAAAATCATCCCTCGTGGAATCGGCGCCACGTCAGCCGTTCGCTCCTGGACGGCTACTACTAGAAATTAGAATTTTTAAGGGTCTCTAGAATTGAATATTTTCATATTGTGGCTTATTTAGGTTTGTTATTTTGGATTATTATAATTGTTCTAAGTTGTTTTGTTTATTTGAAATTATTTCATGGCTATTTTACTTGGGTTATTTACCTATTGATCTTATACAAGAATAATTATTTTATTTTTCCAGTTAAAAATGTCATGTTCGAATTACCTACGCTATGCGCTACGCTATTTTGCGCTACGCAATTCTTTACAAAAACGCTACAGACTTACGCAACGCAACTAAAAACACTGATTATAATATAGGAGACTACTATTATTTTGGTTTTACGAATCTTTTAAGTTTTAAAATCGTTAACGGAGATTAAGGGAGTTTTACGTTCGTGACTATAGGATGGTGCCTAGAGATTGCAGAGATGCACCAAGAACTCCCCCAACTCCAAGCAATCTCGGATGTTAGGAGAACATAATGACAAACCTAGTCCTAGTAGCTCAAGCTGTGACCCAAGGGTTGAACCCTCAGGACCAACCACCTCTGGCCAACAACAATTCACTGAAAAAGTTTCGCTGCTAGCTAAAGACCACTGTTCCCTTATGGAGCTAGAAGAGCCGCATTCAGTAGAAGAATGGACTGCGGGGTAAGAAGGTATCAATGAGTTGATTCAATGTAACACAAGGTTTCCTGTGCCATTTATCAGCTGAAGATGGCGCACGACACTGGTGGGATCAAGTTAACACCGCCTCACTAGTCACTATTACTCACGTTCACCGAGATGCTATGCAGTGGGTATTGTGCAGCAATTCTTTCCACAGGATTGGAGAGAGGGTTGCTGAATCCAGGTAACGGAACAATGATAGTGCTTGAGTACGGGCGTAAATTCAATTAGCTGGCTCGTTATGCTATTCATTTGAATACTGATCAAAAGAGGGCAAAAAGACTAGTATTATTCATATAAACGCATCCTGCTCTTAAGGTTGTGGACAGGGCTAGGATTATTGCTACAAATATGAAGTTGGAAGAGGGTGCCCGAAGGTCTAATGATGCCCCTAAGAGAAGATGGAAAGACCCTAGTGGTCGAGAGAAATCAGCAACAATAACCAGTTTAAAGTCCAAACAACAAAAAACTGAAAGGGGCACTAGTCAACAAGGTCAACAAATGAAACTGATGTACCCAGAGTGTGGGAAGAACCGTTACGGTGATCGCTTACGCGGAAAAGAAGTATGCTATCGATGCAAACAATCAAAACATTACCAAGGACATTGTGATAAGTTTGTTGAAAGAGAAGATAAGAAACCCAATGGATGGAAACCCAAAATATTCGAAAAATATTCGCCATGACGAGGATCACAGTAAGATGATGAGACGATGTCACATACATCATAGTTAATTAATTTTGGACTTCAGGTTACACTTATAATAGGGTCAAAGAATCAAATTTAGTTTTATTTTTGTCACACTCATTTTCAAATATTATTTTTAAAGCCCAAATCAAAATTCATTGAGCCCAAACTCAAGTCAAATTCATCTATTATTTTTGGCCCCAAGTCTCCTCCTGTCATCTAAACTAAAGATTTATCGTGAAAAAAGAATTAAAAAGTTATCCGATAGAAAGGTAAAGTTCTTTTGTTCAATGTTACCTGGTTCGCGGTACGTTTCGGTACGCGGAACACGTACCGGAACGTGGTACGCTACATATATCGGGACGCGGTACATTGGAGGTAGGCTTAGTCGGGAAGCTTTTTTAGGATGCGGTACGCGAATTCATTCTTCACAATACGCTAGTATTTATTTTTTATATTTTTATTATATATTTGATCACTTATATATTATGTCATGTTATAATTATATATATTTCCTTGTAATCGTATAAATATCATCCAATGTTTACGAAAAAGTACACCGTAAGTGTAAGTTTATTAAAAATTTTGAAAAGATAAACCATGATATATAAAAGGAACAAGTTAAAAGAAAGGAAATAGTTAAATAAAAAGGGAAATTGAGTTGTTGTTTGCATTATTTTTTAAGAAAAAAAAAGGGGAAAAAAATAAAAAGAGATTGGGGCCTTAGTCAGACGTGTTCTCTTTTTTCTCCCACTGTTGTCTTCCTCTCCAAGTCCACTCCACCAGATATGGAGAAAGCCTACATATTTGGGGTCGCCGGATATGGAGATCCAATACGCGAATGCACCACGTTCTGGTACGTGCATTCCGGTTCGTGGGACGAGGGGGTGGTAGAAAATTAGGTAACACTGGTTTTGTTAACTACCTGATGCCTACTCCCCTCAAGTTACGAATTAGAACGAGGTTCTGAGAATTCAAAACAACAAAGTCACTTTCTTTGTCTCAAGGAATTGGAGTTCTAAAAAAGCACACGAAATCACTATGGAACCCAACCTCCTCATTGCTACTAAATTCATTTCCACAAGTGTTGTCCAATACTATGATTAGTTCTTGTCTGATTCTCAATGACCCATTCTTTCTGCAGAACCATTTGAAGATTTCCCAGAACGATTTCCATGGTAACAGAATAAGAAGGGGAATCGTCATCGTGCTTGATTAACTTCGCATAGTGGTAATGGTGTGTGTCAAGTTCTTCGTAATGCTCCATATCCACACTTATTCTCACCAGAACACCAAAGCCTAGTAGTCCAGCAGTTACACCGGAGTCACGGTGCCCGACCGTCTTCACTTCATGTGTATCAATAACATAATCCCGAAGATTGATCTGTATCTAATTTAGATATGGGATAGTTGAAGACGCTTCCTATCCCGCTTTATAAGGGAATTTAAATTACACAAGCTAGTCCACTAGCACTTTTTACAATCCATTTGAAATTTAAATTAAGCAAGTTAGACCATTGCAAAGCATAGAATTAAGGTCAACATATCAACTGGATAGCACAACTAATAAATATTTTGTGCGTGTCACTAATAATTAGTGCTTGAGACTGATTTATCTCAAGTTTAAATGGTCCCACACAGGAATTATAAACGATATTGTTATTTTGTACAACAAGACCTCTCTAATTAGAAAAAATTGTTAACAATGAAGGACTCGTAGACGACCTGATGGAAGAGCACATATCATGGAACAGTTGTAATTTTGTTTGCCTACAAAATAAAAAGGAAGTTATTCCCAACTCTTCAATATTTGCTGAAAGTTTTTGAATGGTCGTCATCAAATGATAATTTTCAATATCATAATAACAATGCTACTAAGGAACAATTATTGGAATCCAACAGAGCTATGTTTGAAGCAGAAAGACAACACGCTGTGACATAAAATATCATAATCTTCTTTTGTGAATAAAAACAATGATGAAAAGAAGTAGTAGAAGCCACTTGAGGAATATATAGATAAACTAACTAGAAAACAGTTTGAAAATTCGAACATATGGATTGCATAAAATGAATGATAATGTCACTTTAGCGGATCAAGTAACCATGTCACAACCAAATGGCTTCCGAATGCATTAGGAGAAGCTTTGAAACTTGTTTGAAATGATCATGTGGAAAGTGAATAAGGAATTGTACTTCGATCAAATTCAGAATCCAGATGATATAAAAAAGCCAATTGAATATAACTACTGCATCTATTGTCTTGTCCAGGGCTGTTAGCGATCCAAGTATACTCGAGAACCGTCTGAAAATCGGCTCGAAATAACCGGACCTACACTCACCCGAAGCGTTAGCGGTCTGGATACTGGTACTGAAATTGAAACCGGAACCGAAACCGTTAACTCGATAAAAAATCGATAATTTCACTAATTTTATGTACACCAAACATGTCCAAGCTTAGTGATTTTTTCATTAAATTCTAGTACTCATCAATGTTTTAAATAGCGCTTTTTACACACGTAGCGTTTTTGTTCCGTCCTAGGGTAGCGTAAATAGAGTAGCGCATAGCATAAGCTATTCGAGCATGTCAGTTCTTAATTTTTCAAAAATAAAAATATACTTATATTGGTAAATCAACGAGATAATTAATCATAAAACCATAAAGAAAAGAAAAACTTAAACTAGTAAATTATGTGCAATACCAAGAGAGACGCAGCTCTTTGAGTTCAGAGACGCACCAAAAATCGCACATCTCAGTCACAAACCTTCTACACGTGCGCCAGCCTTCTCCCGGGATTTCATTCCCATTTTTTCGGCATGTGTATTTTTTTTGTTTAAGCCAATCAATGTGAAAATAAACTATTTTGTTTGAGATCCCAAAAAGCAAGCTGTTTCGTTTTTGAGCCTATGATGAATTTGTTCTCAGGCTGTTGTTTTCAATGTAACTACTAATGGAATTATAGATAATTTGCCTTTCAATTGAGACTTAAGTATTTAGGATTCTATATTTTAAATGGAGTTATATATTAAGGATTCTCTCTTTTCATTCATTTATGTTTCATTCGATTAAGAGACTAAAGCATTAGGGATACTCTATTTTAAATGGATAAATTTTCAAGTAGTTTTCTGTTTTGGTAGTAGATTTTTCGAGTCTCGAGTAATTCTCAGGTCTACTTCGGGTACTTAACGAGTCCACAAACCGGGAATTATCGGTTCTCCTACGAGCCAGGTCTTCCCGGTTCGGTTCTAAAATAGCCAGTAGGCTTACCGAGCCAACTTCGATTCTGACATTGGAACCAATAGCTCATCGGTTCATTCCCGGGTCTACCCGATAACATTACTGGATCTTATCCGTTAAGCTAATAACTAGCTCAACTCAGACCGATTACAGGTCGATTCTTGTCTTGTGAACTAAAGAAGGAGAATGTATGCCACTTTTAGTACATACTTAGTTTCATGTTGTGATCGAGTATTGACTTGTTTAGTTTAAATTTACAACAAGTTGAAAATCGGGATGGGAAGACATTTTAACTATCCCATATCTACTTGCCAACCTTCGAAATTATGTTATTGATACACATGAAGTAAAGGCGGTCAATGTGATTTGTGATTTTCATGGCTTGGGTAAGAATAAGTAGAGACAAGTGCACATGAGCTATACGAAGAACTTGCCACAAAACCATGACCACTATGTGAAGTTATAAATTGAAAAAGGGATGGGTTACCAATTAAGGGCACTAAACTTTTACGATGTTTAGATAGACAAACCTTACTGAATGACCATGCCAGAGACTGATTATCTTAACCAAGGCTGTTTTTTAATCGTTTTTCCAGAGACAAAAATATATTGCATACTTGCCTTTTCAAATCCCCATGATCGAGCCTCAAGTTTATTGTCATTGTCAGTGTCAATGATGATCATTTTATTCAAGTCCAGGACTCAAAATGCATGATGGATTTCCGAAGCCTAGGTGGTCGTAGGACCATGATAAAGATAGAGCTATATCTACACTAAATGACTAGCAATACAAAGAATTAATCTATCTAACAACAGCTCATATGTACATTGGCCGACTCATCCAACTATAGACTAGGCTGGGGCCTCCCCAAAATCTTCATCAACCCCCACATCATGAGCAGTCATCTATCGAATATCATGATCATCATTGGTGAATTGTGTTTAGAAGCACCAAAGAAGTCCCATCCGAAGGTACCATGAGTTATCTACCACACAAGACCCCCCCAGCACTCCAGTTGGACTTTTTCTAAAACCCCAGGTGCAAACAAATGAGACTAGCTCTATAGGAAAGAGCTTAACGATCGGGTTCTTGTTCTTGTTGAAGACATGGGTACGAGATGTAGGAGAATGTCAACTACACTGATAAACAAGTGACTTCTAAATTCCCTCGACTTCACTATATATGCCTTTTCTATGAGATAATCATTCAGATTGCTCTTGCTCATTGATGGACATATTTAAGTTCCCTATCTGATTCGACGAACAGTTATCATTGCCTTATTATGTGGCCTATGCTTCCTTACAGATTCCCAAATTCTCAAGGAGTCGGCCAGTCTCCAGGAGAACTTTAAATGGGTTAATGTTTACTTAACATTCATTATCAATCTGCTTCAAAACTTAATTAAATTAGGATTACTCACAACACATATTACTGTGATCTTTATTAGCCTCCACGTAATACAAAAAAATCTAATGAATGAGGTCAATACCGTAGCTTAAGTTGTTCCCCTTCTAGAAGGGTTTGCAAGGTGAAAATAAAAGGTTTAATAGAAATAAAACTACAGTCTCGATCAAAAAAATCTTACCATTTAGTTTCATAACAATTATCAAAATGCATTTTAATATCATGTAAACAAATGCAATTACTATTCATAAAGATAAATAGAGATTACCCTCATAGAAACTTTCTTAGAATGGTTATGATGGAGCATACCCTGGTTTGTTGGCTATAATCAGAATCACGTAAATTAAATTACATAAACTCAATGGATAAGGATTCAAATGTTTACCATCTAATCAAGTTCACCTTTTGTTATAGAGACACCCAACTAAATTCTTTGCTAGGAGAATTTATTATGTTTACGGATTGATTCAAGGAATAGAATTACAACCCTACAATGGACTAATGATTGAAGATTGTTTGTGTACGAAAAAAACTGTAAATTATTTATTCTCTACAAAATTTTGAAAAGAAATACTTTCAAATAAGAGAGAAAGAAAAGTAGAAGAGCAAAAGAGCCCACAATTATTATTTCCTCGGTACCTTTTCCTATTAAATTAAAAGAAACGATCTTTTCTTTTTAAACTTTCGACTGCACTAAAATGAAGGGGGTTATTGCTGATTTTCAGGATATTGTTATCTCCATCGACCAGCCACTAAGAGGCACAGATATACATATGAACATTTTCTCTAATTCTTTAAATAATCCCCTCCCGCCCTCACTCTCTCTGATTTTGGCTTCCAGACTGTAGACTCCATTAATAAAAAAGAGTAATCCTAGTACGTATTCCAAATACAAACATTCAAAAATATTACCGTACTAAATAAGTTTATTCAGGAGAAATAATGATAGACGACATTGCAGTTCATAGCACAAAGAATAATTGTCCTTTCTAGTTTAAATTGAAAAAAATACAGGGCAACTACTAAAAAGGTAGTTTTTATATGAAATTTAGTTTTATGGTCTTCAGAAAGACATATTTCGGTAAATTTTTTTACAGTAAATCCTCATGCGATGACAAAACTTGAACTAAAATCATGGTATAATCCATATTTCTGACACACTAGTGACACTACTCCTTCCCCTGGTCATATTACAGCTACTGATTATTGCCACATATCTCTTCAAATCATTGCGAGTAGAAACTAGTTCATATGTCCTACATGACATCACCTTCTAACATCTGATATATCAATGGTCTCTACTAAGCCAGGATGTCTAATGAGATTCAGGTCATCTAATCAATAATATGCTGTCATGTAAAACATAATTAATTCACTAAATTGCTCTGAGAGCATGTTTTTACTATCTACTACCAAATCTCTCCATCGCAATTTAATAACACAATTCCTCAAGAACAATCCTCTAAAGTCTGAAATTCAAATTATTACTGGACGAATTATCCTTGATTTTCAACCCATTTCTTTCACAATCTAATATTAGAATTATCCTTTCTCTAAGGGCCATATCCATCCGAAATTTCCACCAAAAAAATCAAAATTGCTTGCCCTGAGACTGCATTCTGCTTCATATATATAGATAAAGCAAGTAAAGGCTTAGCAACTTACTCAACCATATAATATCATGTCCAGTCGTAGAAATTATTGCTTCAATGAATTGATATGCAAAAGAATGCACGTCAGTAAAGGTTGAAGCAATTAATGGTCCAGACTAGAGCCATAATCAGTACACTATATATCTGACGCTAACATACCTCATCGAGAACAAATGTATATAATCAAATAGTGTGAGAAAGGGATCTTACCTGTATCCTTCTCTTAGGGTGTCTTGATCAGTTTTAACAGGTAATGTTTCTCGAGAAGATTTTTCTTTCCCATAATAACCAACTGCAAGGAAACAGATCAGCAAAAGGAGGAGGAGAAGAAAGAAGATAGACTAAGGTCTATATTACTCTCTTTCTCATAAATGCATCTCTTCTTTGCCTTTTGATATTGTAACTAGTTGAAATTAGATCATCAACTTTATTGGGGACAACTACTAGAAATCCAGTGTTAATCCAGTTAACACGCAACAAAAACATAAATCTTTTTTGTTCTCGAACGAAGTTTTACTTGTAGGAAGTTCAAAGAAATAAGCTTGATAACAAGAAATTATCTTAGATTGGTCTCAACGTGAGACCGGTCCCTACAAATGTTAAAAATGAGGCCTAGAAACTGAAGCAAAAAAAAAAAACTCAAAAAAACTAATAACTCCGAAGACTAAGAAACTGAAAAACACTAAGAAAAAATAAAAAAACTCAAACATTTAAAAAAAAAATAGGCTGCGCCTCAAGGAATCGTTTTGAGTTTTTGCCATTATTTTAAGCCCCTTCATCAGATTCCCAGTACATCTTTAAGCAAAAAGAGTAAGAAACAGAGACATTCGAAAAATACATAACAGTGGGCCAAAAAAAGAAAAGGAGGACTTTAGACGCCCTACCACATATTTCCCGACTCCCTATAATTATCTGCGAAGTACATGTACACAAACACAATTTTTTTTTTTTTTTTTTATTCGAGTGCAAATTTTATTAAAACGCAATGACACATTACAATAAGATGGCAGGCAAACGGGCAACAAGTTGCGCCGCAACCCCCTTTTGAATGGCAAAACCAATCCTACTAAAAATGAAGTTTTGTTTCTTGAGGACCGAAAAATTACTTTGCACCACCCGTTGAACTCTGGACAAAAACTTCGCTGCTTCAGGAGCTAAGAAACCAAATGTATCAAAGGCAAAAGGGATGAACACGTGTTGATTCTCCAAGCAAGCTTTCTCGTGTTTAGCCACTTTGCTCGATTCAGCTTTCAACGCAGCTTGTCCTGCAATAAACCCATTGTCCCTGAGCCCAACAAGAGGGGACACTCCAGTAAGATCTACACAAGCATGTTTCGCCCCAGCCCACCCAAACACAAGTATATCAGCTGGCCGTAAAGTAGACCTCCCTTCAAGCGGATCCGTCAAAAGTTCACGGGGCCTCTTTTTAGAAGAAATATCTCTCTCTTAAGAACATCATATAAAACATCCCGACCAAATCATGCCTATATTTGAAACCGGGTAACTCCTTGTAATGGACCGCATGATCACAAAAGAATCCAAACAAACCTTGCGGCGGTGGGCAAGGCTCATCACTGAAACAGAGGGATCATAAGCCGGTACTTAAGGATAGTCCAGGTACTCGGGCCGACATATGTTGGCCTAGGCCTTCAATGGGGGTAACGTCAAAATTCGAGCATGAGGAGCACGGAGACATTCAAACACCGCTTTTTGGCGAGGGATAAATCAAACTTCCTCCCAAACTCTTGACGATTTCACTAAATAGGGCACACGCGAACATTACGGGCTTTAGGGGGGGTGGTGTCCTTATTAGAGAAGCCGCTAAGATCGAAATCAGGAAGGGACATGCGCAAGCGATCCATCGCATACCCATAATCAGAGTCAACTCCATCAATAACACATCCCTGAAGAATGTGGTCCTGCAAACTCCAAGATTAAGCCCTCGAGGCCACAAAAGCATATGTAGATACATCCTCAGCAGAACATAAACCCAAACCACCAAATCGAGTCGGAAGTGATGCTAGCCTCCATTGAAAATCCCCAAAAAAAGGACCACCGCAAACCACAATATCTTCTATCGCCCTCCGAAGGCCATTGTCAAAAATAGAAACAGCTTCCCCCATATACATAGGTTGGCACGTTCTAAGACCGAACAATAGCTTTGCGACACCCATACATGAGCGGAGCAACAGGAGCTCGGATTGAGGGTCCCGCAGACTTGGGAGATGACTCATGAGCTCCACAGCTCGAGATGCCCTGTTCGCCGCCAAACTACTAATAAACCCAGCGTCCTTGCTAACAGCACCTCCAAGGAGTTTTACACCCAGCGACGGTCTCCCAATCCCACGAGGGAACAACCCATCCTGCACCTTCACCCCATTGCATGACGGCCAAAAAACTTCTGTTTTCTTAATGTTGAGTTCAAGGCCCAGGCGGGGCCCCTCAGTCCTGATAATATCTAAGGCTTTAGCTACCTCTTTAGTGTCACCGATGATCGTACCATCATCCAAATACCAAGCATGGAAAAGAAGTTTGCAACAATCCCTGATCCGGTGAACCAATGGGTGCAAAACTAAAGCAAAAAGAAGAGGCCCTAAGGGGTACCCTGCTGAACTCCAGTGGTGGACCAAATAAGGTCATCACCCACATATAACCTCGCCGACTGACCATATAAAAATTCCACCCATAGGGAAATAGACGGGCATCGAATCCGAACCTCGTGTAGAAGGGTAGTACGATCCACCAAGTTGAAGGCATTAGAGAAATCAACAGTAAGCATAGCCAACGACCCATCCGAGTGAAACACATTTAAGAATCTATTCGCGCTATGAAGCACGGCCTCAGCCCCTCTTGGGACTCCTACCCCAAACTGAAAATCACAAAGGTATTTGGACATCTCCTTCCTGACACCCTTCATAGCCACCTTCGAGACAAGCCTCCTCCAAAATGCGCCTACGGCAATAGGCCTAATCCCATTGTCCGGTTTGAGCAACGGCGTGAGGGGCGCTGAAGCAACAAACTCCGCCAAAACCTTAGGGCACCTCCCCGCCAACAATAAATTAACCACCACGGAGATAGCCTTGAGAACCTCGACGGCAATCGGCGACCCCTCTCCATAAATTGCATCTAAAATGTGTTGGGCTCTCAAACCGTCTCGCCCGCAAGAAGTCCCTTTCGGGAAGGATTGAATACACTCACGAACGCTATCAACGTCCACAACAAGAGGGGGCTCGGATAGCAAAGAAGCAGGCATAACCGGAGGGGGCAATGTAGGATGATTAGCCAACAACGCTGTCAAAGTATTCGTACATAAAGGTGCAACCCCTGAAGAAGATAATACCTTAACAGCAGCAGTGAAATGCCCGTCCGCAACTTTTCTCAAACATTGTTTAACATTGGCGCACACCGATGAGCTATCGGACCCAGAAATCAGCTTATCCTTTCTTGAGACCACCCTTAAGGGTTGGGCAAAAAGCGACAGAATAAGATCATTAAAACCATCCCCACTCCAAGCTGCCAACGCCCTTTGAATACTAAGGCATTGCAAAGACTTCCTATTCCCCGACCTGCGTTCCTGACGGGTAGAAGGCCTGATGACACGCAACGTGCAACGTGGTAACAACAAAAGTTTTACCCATGCCTCAATAGACGATGGCATAGCCGCCACATTACCCAAAGCAGCAACTAGAGCATGAGAAAAAGCCATGCGACAAGTATGAGGGATGCTCTTAACAGTTGTTATAGGTAGCGAGAACACACGGTCAAGGAGAACCTCATCCGCCACCACCCCTCCCAAAGGTACCACTGCCCTCTCAACATATGGCCTAGTGATCCCTACAATAAACTCCTCCACATCACCCACAACCCGCATGAACCGAACCAACCCATCAGTATGATGGCATGACCGAGTCAGCGCATATAAACGCATACACACCCCACACAACCACTGACCCGAGACCTTTAAAGCCTCCCCAACTGAAACAAACAATTCACAATCCGTGGAAAGCGCCTCTCTCAAGGCACCCCTCCGATCGTCTGAGGACAAATGGAGACGCTTTATATGCGCAACCAACCGAGGAAACCCCTTGGACCCCGCCATACCATCTGGGTAACAGTGGAAACCTCTAAATGGACATGGCCAAACACCCCCTGAAGAACAAACACTTGTCTCCATGGATGAAACCCAAACAGAGAAACCCCGAATCAGGGACTGAGAAAGTCCAAGAACCCTAAACCAAACACATATTTTGATTGTTTGACCAAGACAGTCAAAGGATTAGAATAAAGAGGTTTTGTTTGGTTGAGGCACTAAACCGAACACTTGGTGTGCAATCTGGGAATACAAGGAAATGTAAGGAAAGGGAAAACTTCATTGAAGGCGAGTATTCTTCACTGAAGGCGAGTAATAAGAACAAAAGGGAGAAAAATGGAGAGGATGTGATTGATTTCCATCGTTAGCGCACGCCGGATGAGAGGGAGAAAATGCTACCCGAAGAGTTCAGACAATCAAAGGAGACAAGAAAGAAAGAGTTCAGACAATCAAAGGAGATAAGAACGAACCTTTTTTCGGATCGAGAGGGAAAAAAAATCAGATCAAGAACTCCATGGATTTGGCCCAGAGAAATCCCTCCATGGATTTGGCCCAGAGAAATCCCAGAGAAATCCGAAATTAATTTCCAGGATTTTCTTTCAATCTCAGTCGTGAATTTAGGACAGAAATAGTAATTGAATTTAGGACAGACTTAGCTATTGTCAGGCGACCAACTTTATTTAAAAGCTTATTTTTCCAGGAAGCAAGTCTAGTTTGAATTTTATCCACCACAAACTCAATGTCATTCTTAGTCGTCCGACCCTGGATCATAGGTAAATCCAAGTACTTGTCAAGAGAGACTGCACTTCGAATACCTGTTATAGTTATAGTGCTATCCACCTTAGTTCTAGTAGTGGACTTCGAGAATAAGGCCCTAGATTTGGCCACATTTACCTGCAATCCAGAGGCTGTTGCAAAATCACGAAAGATATTAGCTACGAAACTAGCTTGGGATCTTGTAGCTTTTGAGAATAAAAGCACATCATCTGCAAAGAAAAGATGAGAGAGGGCAGGACCATTCTTGGACAATTTCACTGGTTTCCATTTACGGTCAGCCACAACAAATTTAAATTTGTTTATTATTGGCGAAAAACTTTTGAAACCAAGTGAAAAAACTGACCGTAATCATTCAAGAATTTCTTGTGACGATCGTAAGCGTTGAGCCCTCGTATGTGATCCTGATACTGCCTGATCCGATAAATTGTGAAACCCCAAATCAAATTACAAACCATATAGCATCATCAAGATGATTGCAGATAGGCAAACAAATAGAGATTGGAAAGCTTTTATATACTGTTTTTTTGCTTCCTTGTTGAAAATTGCCTGCTTGATAGATCCAAATGAAGCCATGAGTTTCTATTTCTTCGTAAACAACGAGATTTATCAGAAATTAGTGCTGCACCCCTCTACCAAGTACATCTCATCCGAATTAACTAGTAAATTCCCATTAATTTAATATGGAAATGGGATTTATATCATTTATTCATGTTAAAGGGGTGGGGTTGTAATAATGTGTGGTCTCATTATTAAATAGTAGCAAATTCATTTGATGAGTCGAGCAAATGTGCTGAACATATAGCTACCGCCAAGAGGGAGAAAAGAAGAGAGAAAAATAGTTCTCTTTCAATTTTATTTTTTAGATAAATTTTTATCTTCAATTCTTCTCTTGGAGAATTAGAATTAATAAACATCACAATGCAAATGCACCTTCTAATACACAAGGTGATTAAAATGAATTTTTAAATGATAGTATAAATTACAAGATAGTTAAATTTTAGCTATGAAATCTTAGATACAATCGGTGCATCGCACGGGTTGAATAAACCAAAAACAACCCCGGAGCAACATACGGGTTAATAAAGCCTCATTTCATATAACTAATTACATAGACTAAAATAAAAAGACAATAACAATAAAAAAACATATAAACTTCTCTAAAAGGCATTTAAATTCTGCCATCTGCTCATTCAATCGTCTGCCCCAATATTACGTACAAAACACGTAGATATTCAGCCAAAGACCGTGCATCGCACGGGTTGGATAATGCCTCGTAATACGTATATCATAAAATAAATATCAACATAAATAGAAGATGCTTGAGAGTATTGCAGAATAAGTGTTAAATATATATAATTAAAAAAGTACTCGAAATTTTAATCAATTAAATAAATCAAAATAATCTTATTAAAGAATATTATTAAAATATTGAAACAATGATTTTAACTGTTTATAAATAAATCAAAGAAACTATTGAATAAATCAATTAGTCTATCTTAGTTTTAAATCTTATTTAATTTATATACAATAACAAAATAAATGAATAAAATTATAATTACTGATCTTATGAATTTTCAAAGAGATATTTCTAAATACATAAGTAATTAAATTTAATAATAATATACTAGTCCGTAGATTCATCTTTGTACGAAGAGAATTTCAGAAAATAAAAATTGATCGTTTTAAGTGATTTTTAAGTGATTTTTTATTTTCTATTTAGTTTTAAAAGATTTGTTAATTTATTTTTTTAAATCAATTATATATTTTTGAAAATTTTGAATTTGCTTTTGTATTTTAAATTGTATCCAAATAATTTATTTAATTTTTATTTTAAATATAAGGATTAAATTATCTCCCTTTTGGTCATTTAACAGAAACCGTTAAATACTTAACGATTTGGACCATTTTGGCAAAAAAACAAAACAGGACGTGGAACCAAATCTATTTTTAAAATTTTCTCATAGGACGAGAGTGTAATTTCTCCTCCTAAAATACGTAAACAAATTTTTTATAACAATATATTTATCAATAGAATGATCTCTATATAAAAGAGGGTTATAGAAAATAAAGATTGACTATAAATATTTTAAAAATATATCTCGGATTTAATTATTTTTAATTTTCACTCACTCAAAAAATAGGAATTCGTGTAAGAAAAGGGAATTATTGTGCTATATCCACAATAATTGATTATGTGATAGACTTTCTTCGGATAAAAAAGAATCGCTTGAATAGGGAGCTTCTCGGAGAAATTTGGGGCGGGCTTGAAAAAGACATAGCATCTTCGGTGTTGTTACCCAAAATATTATCCGGAGATGATATTGCTGGAATGGTCGAGTAACAAACAAATGCGAGAACACTTCCGTGGTAAAGTAAATAACACAAGTTTTATCGGGGTTGTTAGTCCTGGTCTTGAATGCTCTCGCGAGATGTTATTAATACAAATACTTGGAGTACAAATATTAATGTTAGAGTGCAATTACAATGAGTGTAAAGACTCTAGTTATCTTAGCTATTGAGCGTGAAGATTGCCGGAAGAACCACATATGATGCTCTGTGAGTTCTTGCTTTTTATGTTCTGTATACGTGAATGAGTTTCACTGTGTTGTCTCTGTATGTTTTTCATTACTCTTTGGCCACTGTTGGAGGCCGTCTATTTATAGGAGAAGTGGTTGCTAGGTCCTCCCCGGCAATCGCGGGCGACCGCCGTTTTCTATATTAGAATAAGGTGGGCGATCGTCCTATCACGTGGGACTGTTTCCTTAAAGTTCGAGGCTGCTGCTGGCAGCCAGATGAGCGAGCCAATGAGAAGTCCACACTCGTCCTGAGTCGCTGTCTGGCGAGGACCCACTTTGTACCTTTCGGCGGGCCTGTCGGTAGGTGTGAAGGCGGTGACAGGCTGGGGTCAAAAGGCCTTATCTTGTGGCGCCTTTTGCGGACCTGCACGTGGGTCTTCGTCCGAGAGTCGGTCTTCGAAGACTCTGACGGGTGTCGGATTCATACGCGGCATGGGACGATCGTCTACAGTCTGACATTATAGGCGATTGCCAGATGCCAATAGACGATCGCCTTGGACGTCGACCGCTAGACGCTTGCCCGGCATCTGTCTTCTTTGGCGGGCACCTGACCATTATGCCGATCGCCATCGAGGCGTATAAATCGCCGCACAACAATTGCCCCCCAGCTCGCTCCGATGTTGAAAACATGGGGTGAGGTGGTACTGTTGGCGATCGCCTGTTTTAGACGATCTCCTTATGCGCTGGAAATAGCGAGAAATGGAGGTGGGCTCTCGCAACGTTGCAGGGACACACGTCGCGCTCCCGTTGGGGGAGTCCGACGGTTTTGTCAGACTTGTCGCCTGGCGTGCCCTCGAAACGACGCGTACGTGGGTTTCGAGGGCTGCATTTAATGTGTCCCCCCCCGACGGTTGCACTTCAGCCCCCGGGATTCTGCCTATTTGCACAGAGGTCCCTGCTCTCGCCTATAAAAGGGCTAGGGCCACTTCAGTTCAACTCTTTATGCGCCCTTGCCTTTAGACGAAGACTCTGCCGAATTTCTTTGAAGATTCTTGTGCCGACCGACTTTCTTTCTAGGTAAGAACAAAAATTCTCTCCCCCCCTTTTCTCTTCGAAACATGTCTGGAGGAGGATCCAAAGCATATGAGGCTGGTAGCTCTTCTGCCGCCGCGACTTCGCCTGCCCGGGAAGAGACTTCCGCGGTCCTTCACATGGAGACGGCCGTCGAGGCCATCCGTGCGGGAATCACACCCGCGGAGGTTGAGAGAGCTCTTCAACGAAGCCGACGCGGCGAGATCGGCGGCGGCGGGGCAGAGGGGCTCGCCGGTGGATGAGGATGAAGCGGTGAGGCTGTACTGGGAGCAGAACAGTGTGTTTGGCCGGGCCTTTTTGGAGTTCGCCGGTCTTATGGAGGGGATTGCCGGACCACATCCTCAGTTTAACTTCGAAGCATACTCGGTCGCCCACCCCTATGTGCCCGTGAAGCGGATGGCGTTCGGGCCGCGGACCGCTCCCCGTGGACCCTCGGTCAGATCCGGAGTTCGACGACTAGGAAATACTTAAGTCGCTGGAGGGCGAAATTCCATATCCCTTCTGATGCCTCGTTATATGTGCCCTCGGAGAACGAACGTGCCGACCAACCTCCCGAGGGTTTGGTCGCCGTCAACGAACTGATCCTGGAGGCCGGCTTGCGGTTCCCCTTGCCGTTCGCCGTGTCATATCTGCTGTCCACCTGGAATGTGGCGCCGCTCCAGTTGACGCCGAACGCCTGGATGCAGATTATTAGCAACTTGATGCTTTTTGGCGGTCATCGGTTGTTCCGTCTACCTTCTACGCTGGAAATGAACTATCTCTTCAAGATGACTGCGCAGAAGGGATCGGTCGGCGGCTACCACATTCAAGGTCGCATGGGTAGGGTGGTCCTTGGGGTGCCGAACAAAGTTTGGGGTGACCTGGCAAAATGATGCTGGGTCGGCGGAGCGTGGAGGTCGGCGTCGAGCGATAAGCCATAAGAAGAGTTGGATATCCCCACCAGTTTTTGGGAGAGGAATCCGAGTAAGGGTTTTAACTCTCCCTTTGTTCGGATACACCTTGTACTGATCTAATTTGGTTTTGTTTTTGTAGGCTTCCTTGTTCCAGCGATCGGCGACCTTCCTTTCGACTTCTTGATCGTCTGGGAGCGAATCCGCAGTCAGTCGGACTCCTACCTCGACGTTCGGACAGTCAATAACGAACCTCATTGGTTGGGAGCTCGATTGTTTCGCTTCCCTCGCCACCTGAAGGTTCCAGGTATAAATTTTTACTTCCTCTTTCCTGCTTGACGATCGTCTGATTGAAAGAGATGTCTAACTTGGCTGAATTTCTTTTTTTACAGAGATCCACTTTCCCCGCTATTCCGGGCCACTGAGAGAGATCTTAATGTCGAACCCCGGTCTTTTGGGTCGTCTCCACCAAGGAAAGAAGGCGGGTCGTGCCCCTGCAATGACGTCCCGTCCTGTCCCCGAGGAGAGACCTACTATAGTGCCGGTCGTCGAGCCGGAAGCTCGGGAGGAGGAGCAGCTCCAGCGCAACCGCAAGAGGCGGAGGCCGGAGAAGCCCCTGCCGACTGCTGCTGCGGAGATATCCATTGTGGTGCCACCGGTTGCCGCGCCACCTATCTCTGCTGTTCCAATGGCGGAGGGGTCTAGGCCCTGCCTTCCTGAATACTGCGGCGATCGCTGAAGCCGAGACTCTACGGGGCAAGCCCTATTTCGACCGCGACCCCGAGTTGGTCGCAAGGTAAGACTGGTTTGATCTTTCTGAGTTAGGCTACTTGTGTAGGGTGTGTACTAACTCCTTCATTTTTTTCTTGCAGCCGCCTTGACGATCTGAACGTCTCACCGATGGTGCTGGATTTCCTGGCGAGCAAGTCCCCGCGCGAGCCTATCGACATCCCTTCCTACGTCTCCCGGGCCATCTCCTCTCTTCCTAAGGCATGGACGACCGACCTGGATGCGATTGCTCGTCGGCGATCTGGAGATGCCATGTAGGCGACGCTTGCCCTGACTCTCCAGGCGGCGACGATGGCCGCCTAAGCCGTTAAAGATTATGAGAGGAGACCCTCTACTGCTCGCCTCCATCAAGATCTTGAGGCTGCTCGGAACCAGAATGTCGAGTTCGCTAATAGGATAGTGGCCATGGAGAAGGAGTATACGGAGATGGCCAAGCGAGCCAAACAAGACCTTGACCGGATGAAGCAGGAGCTTGACCGGTCCCGGGGGGTGGCATATCAGTTTCGTGACCAAATGACGGACGCTCGTCGGTTGCACGCGGCCTCGCAGGAGGAGGTGACCGGGCTGAAGTTGGTGGTGGACCGGCTCAACGGCGAGCTGGAGAAAATAAAGAGGGAACTGGCTGCCAAGGTAGCCGAGCTCGCGGATGCGGACAAGACGGCCGCGGGGCTGAAGGAGCAGTTGAAGGTGATCGAGACTGATCCCTACCTTAATGTGGAGTACGTCGGCGAGTTCGCATATTATATGGCTTACGCCGACGCTATCCGTGCTGCCAAGAAGGTAGGGCTCGAGGTCGGCCCTCTGATGGAAACCTTCAAAGCCTATGTGCTTGAGCATCCTTTGCAGCCGGACTTCTCCCTACCGATCCTCGACCTCACCGACCTAGGGATCGATCTGAGCTGGTATCCGTTTCCGGATAAACTTGTTTATCCTAAAGCTGGTGAGGAAGCGCGCGCCGATCCGCCTGCTGGAGGCGAAGTCCAGTCGGGGGTGGCCTGAGTGATGCTGCAGTTGTTTTGTTTTCCTTTGTAATCTCCAGTTTTTCCTTGATTTGCCTTCGAGCGTGAATGTACAAACCTTTTGAATGGAATAAAATACTTCTTTTTGCATCTGATTCTTTGTATGCACGATCGCCTCTTCTGAATGTTTGCATATGAATTTATACAAGTGTTCACACGATTGCACCTGATGCCTTGTTTGTATGATCGACTGTCTGAATGTTCCGCATCACTTCGACTTTGCACAATTGTCTGAATAGATCCGAATGCATTGGTATACTTGAAAATTCTTACTTTTAAATTTCTTGAACAAAATCGATCGTCATGTGTGTGTTTGAACAACGCCGACCGTGTATGGCTCCTTCCTCCCGATCGCATGTATGAATAGCTCCACTTTGCCCCTTGTTTTTGTTTACTTAGTGTAAGTAAGGGAACAAAAATAATATGTTTGGTGGGCTATCTTTAGTTTGTTGATTCTTCGAGGGAGGACGACTATTTCGACTTTGAGGAATCATGCACGGTCGCGGAGTTCGATGGACCGACCTCCATAACCGTGTCTTTGTGTGCAAGGGACATTCCACCTGTAGGTCTGTCTCGCTACTCACTTTATTGTTAGGGTCCTCCGTTAGGCTGCGCCCGCCTTGTATTTAAACGAAAGGCGAGCGGTCTTGGTTTGGAGGAGTCCTTGCACGGGGCGTCGTCAGTTTATTCGACTCCACGTCCGCGGCTTTTTAGCACTTTTCTACCTCGGATCGCCATGTTAGATGGCGACCCTCGACGGTATACGTTGTGACGGGATAGGGACGCGTCACCTTGTCCGGGTCCATCATGTTAGATGATGTACCTTTGAGGGCGAGCGGGCGTGTCCATAGATTAATTTGGAGGGTCCTTCGGCTACGCCCGCCTCGTATTTAAACGAAGGGCGAGTGATCGCAGCCCAAAGGAACCTTGCATGGACGAAGCTGTCGGTTCCATCGACCTCCAGGACCATGACTGCACTTTTCTACCTCGGATCGCCATGTTGAATGACGATCCTCGACGGTATACGTTGTGTTTGGAGGGGCGATCGCTTGCATAGGTCTGTTAGGTTAGATGACGACCTCTTGTAGGGCGAGCGAGTCGTCCTCTTTTTATTTGTCTGTTTTGTCGAGGCGAATCATATATAGGGGATCGAAGAATCTCATTAAAATCTTTGTACATTGGGTAACTGAATACAAAGTTTTTACTGGTAGTATTTCTTCAAATGCACGGCGTTCTAGGGATATTGGTCCGGAGTGCCATCTGGGTGTTCGAGTTCGTAGGCTCCCCTAGTTAGCCACTTAGATACCCAGAAGGGGCCTTCCCAATTCGGGCCAAAGACTCCCGTGTGAGTCTGGGCCTTTTTGAGCACTAGGTCGCCCACTTGGAACCGTCTTTCCTTGACCTTCGAATTGAAGAATTTCTCGGATCTCCTTTTGTGGATTGTGTTCTTCATTTTTGAGGCCAGTCGCCGTTCTTCGAGCATGTCCAAGTCGATTCGTCGGGATACATCATTGTCCGTCGTCATTTCCTGTTCAGTTCGGTGGCTGAGGACGACGATCTCCGAAGGGATCACTGCTTCTGTTCCGAAGGTGAGGGCGAACGGGGTTTCGCCGATTGAGTTTTGGGTCGTCGTTCGATAGGACCACAAAACATCCGGGAGCTCGCTCGCCCATCGTCCTTGTCTGGATTCGAGTCGTGCTTTGATCGTGTGTTTGAGGATCTTGTTTACAGCCTCTACCTGCTCGTTCGTCTGAGGGTGGTAAGGGGACGAGAACAACTTTTTGATTCCCCACTTCTCGCAGAATTGCATGACTCCAAGCCGTCGAACTGCTTTCTGTTGTCGGAGATTATAGCCTGGGGCAGACCGAATCGGCATATGATGTTCTTTCAAATGAACATGATTACTTGTTCTTGGCCGATCTTGTTGAGTGGCTCGGCCTCAGTCCATTTTGTGAAATAATCGACCCCTATGATGGCAAATTTACGGCCTCCTGGCGCCATCGACAAGGGACCGATGAGGTCGATGCCCCATTGGGCGAATGGCCATGGGCTGTACATAGAGGTGAGATGCTCGGGGGAAAGCTTGATGTTCGGGCCCATCACTTGACACCTGTGACACGATCTGGCATAGGCGATCGCATCTTTTTGTAGTGTAGGCCAGAAAAAACCTTGCCTGGTCGTTTTGTGGATGAGAGCTCGCCCTCCAGCATGGTTTCCACAGATCCCGTCATGGATCTCGGCTAAAACGAGCCGACCTTCCTCCGACGTAATGCATTTGAGGAGAGGAAGGCTGAAAGCTCGCTTGTAAAGCCGGTCGTCCAATAGGGTATATCTGGTTGCACGGAGCTGAAGCTGGCGAGCTTTGATACGATTGGTGGGGACCGTTCCGTCCTTCAAGTATTTAATGAACGGAGTCATCCAGTTCTCTTCGGCAATGGTAACTGTGGTAACCAGGCTTCTGTCGATCGCCGGCTTTGTTGATTTCGTGATTTGGATGTTAGAGAAATTAGCCGCCCCATCTGACGACGCTAGTTTAGATAGGGCGTCGACCTGGGAGTTGTGCTCTCTCGGGACTTGTTCGATCAGCACTTCTTCAAACTTCGTGCACATTTCGGCGACCAGTTCTTGGTATTTGATCATTTGTTCGCCGCGCGCCTCATATTCTCCCTTGACTTGGTTCACGACCAAGAGGGAGTCCATGAAAATGTGGAGGCGACGAACGTCCAGGGCGAGGGCTAGATCGAGCCCGCCTACCAAGGCTTCATACTCGGCTTCATTGTTGGTCGCACGGAACCCGAAATGCACAGCATTTGTGAAACTTTAGCCGTCGGGGCTGATGAGGACAATCTCTGCCCCTGCTCGCGAGTTGGTTGCCGAGCCATCCACATACAGCTTCCAAGCAGGGCGTCCGACCTGGGTCGGACTGGGAGGGAATGTTAATTCCACCACGAAGTCCGCTAGAACTTGGCCTTTGATCACCGTGCGAGGAGCGTATGTGATACCGTATTGGGAGATCTCCAGTGACCACTTGAGGAGTTGCCCGTTGGTGTCTGACCGGTGCAGAACTTGCCTTAAGGGGAGAGTCGTCAGAACCTCCACTTTATGTTCGAAGAAGTATGCCCTTAGCTTGCGAACACTCATGACTAGAGCGTAGGCGATCTTCTCCAGAGGCGTGTATCGCATTTCCGCGTCATGGAGCGCTTGGCTAACGAAGTAGATCGGTAAGTGTGCTTGCCCCTTTGCTCGAACTAAAACAGCACTCAGCGCGACCTCCGAGGCCGCCAGGTAAAGGAATAGCTTTTCGCCGGGGATCGGCTTCGCCAAGATTTGGGGGTTAGACAGATACTCCTTGATTTTGGCGAATGCTATTTGACTCTCCTTTGTCCATGCGAACTTCTTGTTCTTTATGGTCGCGAAGAATGGCTTGCTTTTATCTCCGAGCCGAGAAATAAAATGGTTAAGGGCAGCTAGACAACCTGCGAGGTGTTGCACCTGTTTGACATTCTGTGGTTCCTGCATGTCGAGGATCGCCTGGATCTTGGTGGGGTTTGCCTCGATCCCCCTCTGGCTTACGATGTGTCCCAGGAATTTTCTGGAGCTTACCCCGAAGTTGCATTTCTTGGGGTTTAGCTTCATGTTGAACTTCTCAAGGATGGTAAACGTCTCGGCAAGGTCATTGAGGTGATCTTCCTTTTTGAGGCTTTTGACTACGATGTCGTCAATGTAGACCTCCATGGTCTTACCAATCTGGTTGGCGAACATCCCGTTGACTAGCTGCTGGTAGGTCGCCCCTGCATTCTTCACACCGAACGACATTCAGACCTAAAAGTACACGTCTTTTTTCGTGTGGAACGATGTGTGTTTTATGTCTTTCTCCGCCATGGGGATGTGATGGTACCCGACGAAGGCATCCATGAACGACATCATTTCGCAGCCTGCTATGCTATTGACCAAGTGGTCAATATGAGGCATCGGAAAGTGGTCTTTTGGGCACGCCGCGTTGAGGTCGGTGAAGTCGATGCATAACCTCCAGGAGTTGCTCGGCTTTTTGACGAGCACCGCGTTGGCTACCCACTGTGGCTCGTCTGTAGCTACTCCGATTAATTTGTTGTCGAGTATCTTTTTGACTTCTATGTCGAGCGCTGCGTACTTCTCCGGACCGAATTTCCTACGTTTCTGGTGAACAGGCTTCCTTGCCGGGTCTATCTTTTGATAGTGGCAAGCGTGTTCAGGACTTATGCCGACCATATCTTGATGCGACCAGGCAAAGACTTCGATGTTCTTACGTAGTAAATCGATCAGATCTTCTTTTAACTCGAGGCCGACGCTTGTGCCGATCTGAACTTCCCACTCCGGGCGAGCCGGGTCTATCATTATACTTTCCAACTCTTCAATGGGGACGGTCGCTTCTCGTTTGGAACGATTTCCGGACTCGATCCTTGGATCGATGTCGAGGTTTGGCTCGAAACCGATCCTTGGTTCGATGTCGCCCGTCAATCGATGTGAGATGTCATCCTCTGAGTCGGGCTGGTACGAGGTGCTTAGCTCGTCGATCTCCATCGGTTGATTGTCGATCATCTCAATGTTATAAATAGCATAGGAAGTGTTGAAAGAAGTTACGACACAGGAGTAATTCAAACATTTCTTAGCCATTAGTTGGTCTCCTTTTACAGTACCGACCATCCCATCGGCAGCGGGGAATTTGATACAGTAAAAGAAAGAAGAGGCGACCGCCTCAAAGGTTTCTAGAAATGGGCGACCTAAGAACCCATTATAGATGCTGGGCCTATCTATGATTACAAAATTTAGGTTCCTAGTAATCCTAACCTTGGGATCGTAATAACATATTAGCTCGACAGAGAGCTTGATCCTTCCGTATGCTTGGACTGTGCTGTCGCCGAATCCTTGGAGCACGGTATCAAATGGCTTGATAAACTTTGTCAAGTTGTTGAGCTGTTCAAGAGCAGATTTGAATATGATATTGCAAAAGCTCCCATTGTCAACCAGCACGCGATCGACCATTTTCCCAAGGATACATGCAGAGATTAACAATGCATCCTCTTTGGGGCACTGCACTCCCTCCCTATCCTTGTTGGAGAAAGTGATGAGCGCGTCTTTGGAGATGGTCGACTCTGGGGGTACCACGACATGGATCCCAGCGAATGCCCTCAATTCGGCCTTCCGTTTTCTGTTCGACATGGTGGAAACCGGGGAAAGGCCTCCGAGGTTTCCACCTCCCGCCTGAAGCATATTGATCCGGCCGCCAGGGTTGACCGGAGGGATTGATTCGTCATAATACTCCGGCTCGTTCTGCTCGATCCTGGCGACCGGATTGGGAGGGATCCCATCATTCTGTCGGCGCTCGCGTCCCACGGTCCTTTCTGCTCGGGGCTCTGGCTTGGTAACCAAGTTATCCAACTTGCCTTCCTCAACAAAATCCTCGAGTTGTCGAGGAGGTCGCAGCCTTTGGCCGTGTTGTGTCCGGGACTTTTGTGGTAGGCACAAAATTTGTTGCGGTCTAGATGACCGTGGTCCCTCATCGGCTTCGGTTTGCTAAGCCACGCGCACCCCTTGATGGCGTTGAAAATGTGGGCCGGAGATAAGTTGAGGTTGTGGAGGAGGTGAACTTCCACATCCTCGAAAGCTTTGAATTCGCCGGGCGACTTCGCGATCGCCTTTCTGGGCTTGGCGACCGCCTTTCTCGGGATGGACGTTGGCACCTTACCTTCCCCGGCAGACCCCTCGCCTAAGCGAAGGGTGAGCATCCTCTGCCTAGCCAGAAAATGAGCGGCCCTGACGCGGAAGATCGCGTAGGTCGGGGGGATGTCCTTCGTAAGGTGCCTGAACATGGGCGAATGGCCATAGAATCCCCCTAGGACCGAGTAGAGAGCGAGCTTGTCGCTAATAGGCTCGCTGGTGAGGACTATTTCATCCACCCAGTCGATGTAATCTTCATCGGGCTCGTTCTTCCCCTGCCTGATTTTCATCATGCGGTGGGGGCCTTCTGGCCCAGCAACTTTGGTGGCGAAATACGATGTGAAGTCATTCGCTAGCTTCTCAAAACAATTGATCGAGCGTGGTGGCAGTGAGATGTACCACCTATGAGCAAGATCGCCCAATGTCAATGGGAACATTCGGCATTTCGTCGCGTCTGATGCCCCACATCCGGTCATGTAAATCCGGAACTTGCTCAAATGGGTCTCAGGATCCGATCTCCCCTCATATAGAGGTGTTTGAGGAGGAGCGATCTTCGGTTGGACGGGGGCGAGCTTGATCTGGGCCGCGAGTGGCTCACTCGGTCCGGCGATCGATCTCTTGGCGCCTGCCCCGGTTTCTAGGAGCGCCTTCATTTCGTCGAGCTGGCGCTGCATGGCGGCCATCGTCGTGGCCTGACTGCTCGCTGATTGGCTCTCGGAGCGGGAGCCGAGGCGATCATGTACTGATCTTCTGGCCCCATGGTAGGTGACGAGTTCTCCGCCACCGAGCTCAATTCTTGGGCGAGTGGGAGCCCGGTGGCCGGCCTGTCTTCTGGGAGTCAGGTATGCCGAACTTCTGGTGACGGATTCGGACTCCGATGTCTCCTGGCTGGGGCCCGAATGCCCGGGTCGCCATGAGGGATCACTCCCTAGGCGGCTGAAGACGGAATTGTCCCGCCTTACGAGCGCCTTTCCCTACGACTCGGGGCTTTCCGACGATTTCTCGACGTATAACCCCTTGAGCTTCTGCTTGCCCGCACGGCGGATGGCTGAGGGAGTAATGGTGGGTGAGTCGCATGCCCTCCGTCGCTCCCGGAGGATGGACATTGCCTCCTCGATCTGTTCCGCAGTCTGGAACTGATCGAGTGAGAGGCTGGGACCGTCCCTCAGGGGCGGGAGTGAGAGCCTAGCGTCGCCGCGGTCGCCTTCCGCCGTGGGTTAGGATTCGGTCTGGGCCGTAATGAGATGTCCGGCAGATCGCAGGGTGGCTCTTTTTGAGGTCGTGACAGACGTCATGTTTTTGAAGGTTTTTCTTTGAAGAACAGTGAGTGTTTCTCCAAGTATATTCCCCGGAGAACAGTGAGTGTTCTTCGAGACGGTCGGAACAAAAATGAAGGTTTAGATGCCCTTCTTCTAGCGCCAATTGTTGTTACCCAAAATATTATCCGGAGATGATATTGCTGGAATGGTCGAGTAACAAACAAATGCGAGAACACTTCCGTGGGAAAGTAAATAACACAAGATTTGCCGGGGTTGTTAGTCCCGGGCTTGAATGTTCTCGCGAGATGTTATTAATACAAATACTTTGGAGTAAAAATATTAATGTTAGAGTGCAATTACAACGAGTGTAAATGTAACATCCCAATTCACAAATGGGACATTACACGCCGTAGAACCCCCGTGAGGTCTACCAGGCTAACTCGTGACACATGAACCACAATGATAACATGAAAGATGTACCCAAAGAGTAAATAAGGCCGTGGCCTCGGCCAAAACATTTTAACGGAGTACATGAGACATAAGTTAAATACCAAAATGTTGCCCACGCAGGGGACTTAAACCATGTTCAAAAATAAACCAACTATCTCCAGACTCAGATGCAATGACAGTAATGTAAAATGCGGACTCGAGCCACATCATCATCATGCCAACCCATCCTTTGCATGCGCATCCCGTGCCGGCTCCTCACCGATTCAAGACTAAATGCATAAGACGATTTCCCCATTTAAGGGGTTAGCATTCGAATAGCTAGTGCAAGTACATAATTACACAACATTATATACATACACAATTCAACGCAAATAAATCATTAGGAAAATTATTTTGAAAGTCAATATTCCTAATATCACATTAACACCAAAACAAGATATCAACAAGTTTCCCACATCACAATTATCCACGCTTGGTAACTCGCGACCGTACCCATCAAGACGGTCCCCGTGAGGTCCGTCGGACCGTCCCCTGTGTGAGAAACCACTTCGCGGCCGTACCCATTAGTATCGGCCCCTGCAGGTCCCGTCGAACCGTCCCTGTGGAAGAACCTCAACACACGCACTCAATTCCACTTCCATGGCCGTACCCATTAGATCGGCCCCGTGAGGCCACACGCCATCCCTGTGGAAGAGAAACAATCACATTCGTTCAATAACACCATATACATCATTCGCATCAAAATCATATGCACATAACGGAATGTAATACATGTACTTGCACGATTAATACTACGTGAAGGAAACAATAACGGAAGGTTTCGCCGAACAACCTTCACAAATCCGATCCTAACACAAATAACGATGAACAACAATTCTTAAAACTACGTAAATGATGGAATACATCCTAGTTCAACCCGCTGAAACCCTTAGTCGAACAAAACTTGGGTATCGTCGACTATAAGTGACGAACAATGGAAAACTTGGAATTTAAAACCACAAATCATCGATAAACCAAGGGTTACAAGTGCACGATCAAGTCCAAATGATAACCCAAGAATATTTCGGACTAAAAGAGTCAAATCCCAAGAAATCCCCAAAATTCCCCAAAATCTCAAGATAAGGGTTTTGGGAAAAGTTACCTTGATTCGGATGGTGGAAAGTGATTAGGAACTTGAAGAATTCGCACAAGGAATGCACGGTGGTAGTGAATGATGATCTACAGTCGAAATCGGCCCTAATCCCCCGTCTGGAATCGCTCAAAGCCGAGAAGAATAGGAAAAGAAGGAAAAATGACGAAATTGATCATTGCCCTATTTATATCTAACAGACTTAGCGCACGCTATGCACAAGCATTAGCGTGCGCTAGCGGGCATGGCGTAACACCGCCTTCTCGACCTCCGTTAGCGTACGCAAGCTAACATGGTTAGCGTGCGCTAGTACTGGGATTAGCGTGCGTTAACGCCGACACGATCGCCTCGGTCCAAGCATCAAAGCATCAACCCACTGTCCGAAATCGCTGAAATCGATAGCGCACGCTTTAACCTGTGTTAGCGACGCTAACCACACAATGATAGCGCACGCAGTACATCCCGAGTAGCGCGGCGCTACTCAGCAGCAGCTTCAAGATACCCATCGGCCGCCAACAGCGCACAAGTGCCGAAAAACGAAGCAAGACCAGAATCCAGAATCATAAACACGTAATAATAAAGACGACAAAGTTGAGCGTTGAAAGAGAATATAATCTCGATCACTAAAGAGTTTGAAACGAAGCAAATGGCGCCATTTTGATCGAGGCGTGCCAACTATTGTTGTACGTGAACTCAATCAACGGCAAGTGCGACTCCCAATCATCCTTCCATTCTAGGGCACAGGCTCTCAACATATCCTCTAACGTCTGGATCGTCCGCCCGATCGCCCGTCGCCCGAGGGTGATAAGATGTACCGAGTCTCAACTCGCACTCCAAAGCTCGATGAATGCCGCCAAAAATGTGATACGAACCGGCCATCACGATCCGAAACAATACTCTTAGGAGTCCCATGCAATCTCACGACCTCTGCAATAAATACTCGCGCGGCTCTCCGGCCCCAAGTGTCCTTAATACCTGAAAGTGAGCTGATTTGGTCACCGATCGACAATAACCCAAATCATGTTCATTCCATTCCGAGTCCTAGGCATATTAGTAATGAAATCCATAGAAATATCCTCCCATTTCCACTCCGGATAGAAGTGGTCGCAAAACCTCGCGGGTCGCCGATGCTCGATCTTAACCTCGCCGACAGTCAAACACTTCGACACAAACTCGCTAACGTCTGTCCTCAAATTACTCCACCGAGTTGCTTCTCACATCCTTGTACATTTTATTCGTACGGGATGTATGGAGTAAGGTGTGGTATGAGCTTCACTCAAGATCTTCTCGTCTCACCAATATCATTCGGTACACATAGTCTGCCGAGAAATCTCAGAACTCCATCATCCTGAACCACAAATCCAGGGGCTTTCCCCTGCCTCACATCCTCCCTTAACTGGACCAAACACGGATCATCATACTGTTTCGCCTTGATATCATCAGTCAAGGACGAAGTGATCTCTAATGCACGTAACTGGCCCTGAACTCTCTGAACCCAAACCTCAATATTCTGACAAATAAGATCTCGCTGGATCCTACTCTGCGGTGTAAGTACTTATAACATCTGCAACGCCATCAGCTTACGGCTCAACGCATCCGCCACCACGTTAGCCTTACCCGGATGGTAAAGTATCTCGAGGTCGTAATCTTTAATTAGCTCCAACCACCTACGCTGTCTCATATTTAACTCTTTCTGACTGAAGATATACTTCAAACTCTTGTGATCTGTAAAAATCTTACACGACGACCCATAGAGATAATGTCTCCAGATCTTTAAGGCGAAAACGACCGCAGCTAACTCCAAATCGTGTGTGGGGTAATTCACCTCATAAGGTTTCAATCAAGGGACGCATACGCAATCACTGTCTCTCGCATCAAAACACATCCTAGACCAAGGCCCGAAGCATCATTGTACACTACGAAATCCTCGTTCCCCGAGGCAACGCTAACACGGGTGCGGTAGTCAAACGCCTCTTTAACTCGTCAAAACTGCCCCGCCGTCTGCACCCACTCGAACTTCTCGAGTTTTCTCGAGCAACCGAGTGAGTGGTCTAGCGATCTTAGAAAATCCCTCCACGAACCTACGGTAATAGCCGGCAAGACCTTAAAACTCCTCACCTCCTTCACATTCTTAGGCGGCTCCCAAGCCATCACCGCCTCTATCTTCGCGGATCTACCCGAACTCCTCTCACAAATCACATGCCCGAGGAACGCTACTTCCTCAAGCCAAAACTCACACTTAGAGAACTTCGCATAACCGCTCAGCCCTCAAAGTGTCTAAAACAATCCGAGATGTAAGGCGTGCTCCTACCGACTCCGTGAATAGATAAGGATATCGTCGATAAAAACGACTACGAATTTGTCCAGATACTCAATAAAAACTTTGTTCATCAACCGCATGAACATCAGCTGGGCATTGTTAGCCCGAAAGGCATAACCACAAACTCGTAATGGCCATATCTCGTCAAAGGCAGCTTTTCTAATATCGACGCCCCGAATCCTCAACCGGTAGTAGCCCGATCGCAAATCAATCTTCAAAAGACTGCCGCCTGTAGCCGATCAAACAAATCGTCAATCCCGGGCAAAGGGTATTTATTTTTGATGGTTAGCTTGTTTAATTCTCGATAGTCGATGCATAAACGAAGCGATCCATCCTTCTTCTTAACAAAGTACAAAGCGCACCCCAAGGCGATGCGCTGGCCGAATATACCCTTTATCTAACAACTCTCCCAACTGATTCTTCAACTCTAGCATCTCTGACGGTGCCATACGGTACGGTGCTCGAGAAATAGGGGCCGCATTCGGCTCAAGGTCAATAGGAAACTCCACCTCTCGATGTGGTGGTAATCCCGGCAAGTCATCCGGAAATACATCGGGGTACTCGCTAACAACTGGGATCGACGATATGTCAACCCCACCATCTTCCGTCTGCAGAGCGAAACACCAGTAACCGACACAACCTTGGTTCAAAAGTTTCATCGCCTTCAAGGCGCTAATCACACTCCCCGATCTACCGGCATGTACTGACGAGAGTATGCTCTGCGTGCCGCCCTCGGCAACTATCGTGATGGTACGAGTCCGATAGTTCATGATAGCTCCTTGACGATCCAAAGAATGGTCAACGTGGATCAAATCGTCACCCTTAAGTTCTATAACAATGAGATTCGAGGGCCAATCCCGCCCCGATCCTCACCGGGCAATCCCTAACTTCCCGGTCCCCAACCATACGATCCCGCCGGGCGTACCCACTACGAACGGCTCACACTCAAACAAGCGGTCAAAACCAATACGACTCACACAATCCGGCTATAAAGGAATGGGTCGCACCGAATCAAAAAGTACCGAAACCGGATGAGAAAGGATCTCGAGTGGTACTGACGCCACCGAATGTCCGCTCCTCCGTGCGCCTCATCCGATATAATCGGGGATGGATCGAGCCCGAACTCGGCCAAGCGGCGATCCGGCCGACTCCGACCTCTACCACGACTCGAACCCTCGCGAACATGAGTAGCCGGTGAGCCGTGATCCTCCGACGGCGGTGGTAGTAGTAAATCTAGCGGCCCCGTGGCCCTCTCACAATGAATCGCCGATGCCGGCCTGTCCGCAGTAAAGCAAGCAACTAACTAAGTGGGCAATCCTTCACAACGTGCTCTGGCCGATCGCAATTAAAACAAACTCTCCCGCCTGGCAACAGATCGAATCGAACGTTACCCCGAGATCCACGCCCGATGAAACGGCCTCTTCCTGTGTAGGAGCGTAACGAGACCTCGAAAATCGACCACCTTTTCCGGCCGAGAACCCACCATTAGTCTTCTTCTTAGCTTCCAAACCGACTCGATTCCGGACACCATCTCGACGCTGTGGCGCGATCTCGTATTCCTTCAAAGTGGCACACATGAGCGGCGCCATACTGCCTAATATGCGGCTTCATGCGCATATTGAAGTAACGGATTTTATCACCTCCGTTCTCACTTGATCTCTCACGAAACCCAATGGCCGATTGTAAGAAATGATGGCTCGAGAAATAGGCACATCCCGAGGTGTAGCGGTGAAGAACTCTACAATTCTGCGCTCCTTGGCGGCGGCGGACAATATTCTCGCTTCCATAGCAGCCACCGAACTCATCCCAAGTGGCCCGACGATCTCTCGGGCGCAACGGCCTCCCACCATTCCGCAGCCTTCCTTATCCAGAGGTACCGGGCAATGTGTACCCTCCGTCCTCGGGACAAGCTACGGCATCGAAGATTCGACAACCAAAGAGCCAATTCTCCCATCCGAGGGAGTCAAGATCCGAGAAACGAGGAGGGTGCATCTTAGTTACCGTCAAGCCACTTACTAGCCTCCTCTTCCGGTGTGGGGCGGATTCTCGACGTCCACCCCGAGCTATCTCGAGTAAGTTGGGCTACCAATCAAATACGGCAAGAGCTGGCGTCGGCATTATTACCCGACGGCACTGAGTGAGAGGCTGAGTCCGCAGAGGACTGGGAAAGTGAGCCCTCCTCATTATCAGCACCACGACCACGGCCTCGGCCGCATCCCCTAGCCGGTCTACCACGACCTCTCAACATACTGAAGAAGAATAAGAAAAGAACAAGATCAGAAAGATTCACAATTCACAAAGTTGGTAACACAAGCCACGATTTCTGAACAATGCAGGAAAACGAATTACAGAAATATAAAAGTTCGAGGAGACTTACAGCCACGGGTCGCACGAAAAGACGGTAGCATGATGATATTAGGCTCAACGACTGACTCTAATGATGCAACTGACAGACCCAAATTTCACCGACAGCCTAGGTATTCAAAACCTAAGCTCTGATACCATAATTGTAACATCCCAATTCACAAATGGGACATTACACGCCGTAGAACCCCCGTGAGGTCTACCAGGCTAACTCGTGACACAACAACCACACTCATAACATGAAAGATGTACCCAAAAAGTAAATAAGGCCGTCCCCACGGCCAAAACAAATTAACCCAGTACATGACACATAACCAAAATACAAAAATGTTTCCCACGCATCTGACTTAAACCATGTTAAAAAATAAACAAACTATCTCCAAGACTCAACGGATGCAATGACAGTAATGTAAAAATGCGGACTCGAGCCACATCATCATCATGCCAACCCATCCTTTGCATGCGCATCCCGTGCACCTCCTCACTGATCAAGACTAAATGCATAAGACGCATTTCCCCATTTAAGGGGTTAGCATTCGAATAGCTAGTGCAAGTACATAATTACACAACATTATATACATACACAATTCAACGCAAATAAATCATTAGGAAAATTATTTTGAAAGTCAATATTCCTAATATCACATTAACACCAAAACAAGATATCAACAAGTTTCCCACATCACAATTATCCACGCTTGGTAACTCGCGACCGTACCCATCAAGATCGGTCCCCGGAGGTCCCGTCGGACCGTCCCAGTGAGAAACCACTCGCGGCCGTACCCATTAGTATCGGCCCCGCAGGTCCCATCGAACCGTCCCCTGTGGAAGAACCTCAACACACGCACTCAATTCCACTTCCATGGCCGTACCCATTAGTATCGGCCCCGCAGGCCACACGCCATCCCCAGGTGGAAGAGAAACAATCACATTCGTTCAATAACACCATATACATCATTCGCATCAAAATCATATGCACATAACGGAATGTAATACATGTACTTGCCTGATTAATACTACGTGAAGGAAACAGCGAACGGAAGGTTTCGGCCCGAACAACCTTCACAAATCCGATCCTAACACAAATAACGATGAACAACAATTCTTAAAACTACGTAAATGATGGAATACATCCTAGTTCAACCCGCTGAAACCCTTAGTCGAACAAAACTTGGGTATCGTCGACTATAAGTGACGAACAATGGAAAACTTGGAATTTAAAACCACAAATCATCGATAAACCAAGGGTTACAAGTGCACGATCGAAGTCCAATGATAACCCAAGAATATTTCGGACTAAAAGAGTCAAATCCCAAGAAATCCCCAAAATTCCCCCAAAATCTCAAGATAAGGGTTTTGGGAAAAGTTACCTTGATTCGGATGGTGGAAAGTGATTAGGAACTTGAAGAATTCGCACAAGGAATGCACGGTGGTAGTGAATGATGATCTACAGTCGAAATCGGCCCTAATCCCCCGTCTGGAATCGCTCAAAGCCGAGAAGAATAGGAAAAGAAGGAAAAATGACGAAATTGATCACCGTCCTATTTATATCTAACAGACTTAGCGCACGCTATGCACAAGCATTAGCGTGCGCTAGCGGGCATGGCGAGCGTCGCCTTCCGACCTCCGTTAGCGCATTTAAGCTAACATGGTTAGCGTGCGCTAGTACTGGGATTAGCGTGCGTTAACGCCGACAGATTAGCGTCTGGTCCAGTCGAAAGCATCAACCCATCGTCAATCGCACGAAATCGATAGCGCACGCTACGAACCCGTGTTAGCGTCGCTAACCACACAATGATAGCGCACGCAGTACATCCCGAGTAGCGTGCGCTACTCAGCGGCAGCTTCGCATACCCATCGCTGCCAACAGCGCACAAGTGCCGAAAAACGAAGCAAGACCAGAATCCAGATTCATAAACACGTAATAATAAAGACGACAAAGTTGAGCGTTGAAAGAGAATATAATCTCGATCACTAAAGAGTTTGAAACGAAGCAAATAAGGCGAAATTCCCCAAACTTATGAAAATTACAAAAACGGCCCAAATGCCCGAAAAATCGCGATACAACGTCGGATTAACAAACCGAAAGTTCCAACACGACCAACTCAACCATACAAACTTATACGAATCGAGAAACAACGAAAACGAACAAGTTTAACGAGAATCGAACGTACATGCGGCAAGATATAATTCAAAATGAAATTATGCAAAAACACCCTCGAAACTCGACCAGACGGAAAAACTCCAAGAACAAAATAGATTCAGAATTCCAAAACAGTGCTAAACGAGTTGTCTGAAACGAACATACACCAAAAATAGAAATTACCGAAAATAGAAAACACGGATATTACAGTAAAGACTCTAGTTATCTTAGCTATTGAGCGTGAAGATTGCCGGAAGAACCAGATATGATGCTCTGTGAGTTCTTGCTTTTTATGTTCTGTATACGTGAATGAGTTTCACTGTGTTGTCTCTGTATGTTTTTCATTACTCTTTGGCCACTGTTGGAGGCCGTCTATTTATAGGAGAAGTGGTTGCTAGGTCCTCACCGGCGATCGCGGGCGACTGCCGTTTTCTATATTAGAATAAGGTGGGCGATCGTCCTATCACGTGGGACTGTTTCCTTAAAGTCCGAGGCTACTGCTGGCAGCTAGATGAGCGAGCCAATGAGAAGTCCACACTCGACCTGAGTCGCTGTATGGCGGGGACCCACTTTGTACCTTTCGGCGGGCCTGTCGGTAGGTGTGAAGGCGGTGACAGGCTGGGGTCAAAAGGCCTTATCTTGTGGCGCCTTTTGCGGATCTGCACGTGGGACTTCGTCCGAGATTCGGTCTTCGAAGACTCTGACGGGTGTCGGATTCATACGCGGCATGGGACGATCATCTACAGTCGGACATTATAGGCGATCGCCAGATGCCAATAGACGATCGCCTTGGACGTCGACCGCTAGGCGCTTGCCCAACATCTGTCTTGTTTGGCTGGTACCTGACCATTATGCCGATCGCCATCGAGGCGTATAAAATGCCGCACAACATTCGGTTCTCGCATCCAAAATAATTTTGTTTATTTGATTTTCTAATATGCTTTGGATGATGCATATTTGCAATATTTTGGTACAATTACTTCCATAATATTTATTATGTTATACTGTATATTTAGGAGTAAAGAATTTATTCCACAAATGATATTAAAATCATCAGATAGTAGATTGACATTTAAATTTCAAAGACGACAATTTTCACTAATTATGATTTTCCATGGTTATGCACTCTCTCATGTTGACGTGCATCTGTCAAGACTCGTATTCAATCCTGGTCAGTTTTATGTAGCCGTATCAAAGTGAAGGGCACGAAAGACTTCAGTTTTTTATTGCGACAAGGATGGTGTAATCGTAAATAGAATAACTAATATGATTTATAAAGAAGTACTATAAAATTTATGGTGGATGGTTGGGTAGTATGCATTTCTATGTATATTTTTTTCTTATGTTCCCGTATAAAGTACGAGTAGTATACTAATGGACATAAATTCTTAGTTTAATTAAGACTAAAATATACCAAATAAATTTATAATAAATTAAACACAACAAATTGTATTTATTAATATTATTCATCACACACACATTTTAAAAGTCTGAGTTTACAATACGCACATGTTTATCCAACGTAATTGGAAACAAATATTATTAACAATAAATATAACATAATAATTTCAATAACCTTTTTCAAAGGAATTATAAAGTTAATGCATTTTGTGATAATATGAGCATATTATTCAGCAACAAAATTAACCTTTAAAAACACCTTACACGTTTCAGAAACTTCTTTTTAAACAACATTAGTCATCGAATTATGTGTGTGACACTCCTCTCACAAATTTGAACTTTCTCCCCTTCTTTAGTTACCCCATATAACATCGTCTTATGATTATCACATGTAACATCTTCTTGTAGTTATCTCATTTAACATCTTCCTACTGCTTTTCCGTATAAACTCTTTTTATTAGTTCTTGTGTAGTCTCTCATTTGGGGATCTCCCGTAGCCTCTTCTTATGGTTCTCCTATGGTTCTCCCATGTAGTCTTGTTATATGGTTCTCTCGTGTAGCGTCTTCTTGTAATATCTGTGTATTTTATGTGTGTTATTCTGGATGTATCTTGTTGTAATGTGGTTATTTGGAGACGAGTGTATTGATGATTGATATTGGAATGTTCATGGTTGGTAATTGTCGAGTTTTGTGGTTATCGAAATGTGTTCGTTCTGGTCGGACTATCGGATTGGTGACATGAGGGCTACGGCTGTAGGAATGCCGAGTTACGGCCGTACGAGGGTGTCACGTCCGTAAGGGACTGCTGGTTACGGCCGTAAAGCATTGCTGGTTACGTCCGCAATGCAACCGCATATTTTGGGCAGTAGCCCGGCAGGACTCGTTACTGCCGTAAGGGGGATGCTGGTTACGGCCGTAAGGGAGAGGCCAAGTACGGTCGTAAGGTGATGGCCGAGTACAGCCGTAAGGTGATGAGTATTACGGCCATAATGCCTGGCCGAGTTGCGGCCGTAATGCGCCCTGGCATTTTAGGCAGTAGCTCGATAGGACCCTTTACGGCCGTAAGGCCCTACCGGTTACGGCCGTAACACGCTCGGCTATTTAAGGCCGAGTGACGGGTCTTAACACTATTCTTCCCCTTTTGTCTTCCTCCTTCGCGATTCTTTGGTAGAAATTGAGAACTTTGATCAGGAGCATCATTGTGCATCATTTTGGGAAGTTTGATTCGTGTCTAACATCATCCTCCACTCGAGTTCCGTCCGGATCAAGGTAAAATTCGTTCGAATCCTAGTTCTTCATATTTTGGGGCTTTTGTTAAGATCTTCAATCCTAATCCGTTTTAGCTCCGATTTGTGCTAGATTATGATGTTGTAATCATAATCCTTTGTTTTCCCTGAATTCGAACTATGTTGTCTTCATAGTGTTTGATTAAATGTCCCTAAGGGTAAAACTTAGGGTGAATCCTCCCATTTTCATGGTGTGGTATTTGATTCGGTATTTTGTTGTACAAGGATCGAATTGTTGAAGGAGTTCAGACCGTACGTCTTTCCGTTCGTTATTCTTGTGTTGTTTCCAATCGAGGCAAGTACTTTGGTTGTGTTTAATGTACTTCGTGTGAATATGTGAAAAACGTGATTTTTGTGAAAAGTGGTAATTTCAGAAAATGTAATTTGTGCCATGTGTGAAATAAAGTGATGATTTATGAAAGTGATACTTGTGGTCGTGTGCCAAGTAAAACCAGTGAGGGTTTCGTAGACCGAGGCTTCTGCGGTTCACTTGGCAGGGTTGTACAACCAGAGAGGGCCGGACGAGGACTCTCGGGGGAGTGGTATGTATCTCGCGTGAGGTACAGTGCCAGTATAGCCCCCGTTGTTATTTTTGTGATGATGATTGTGGTATGGTGTTCCAGAATATCTGTGATGGCACTGTGATTTTTGTGGTTTATTCACTTATTGTACATATTCTAGAATCATTGTACTTGCACCGGCTACTTACTGACCCCTCAAGTGGTGGATATACTTGTTGTGTATTCAGGTACAGGTCCAGTGGGCGAGCCAGCACGGAGCAGACACGGGCTTGCTGGGCAGCATTGATATCATGTGTTATGTTGAGTCTGTGGACGTCTTGTCGTGGTGAGTGTGGTATTTTGGTTTTGTACTCTCGCAAGTAATGTCATGTGATTTATATCGTGTCATTATTGATTGTTAATAATGTTGTTGTATCATCTGTGAGCTTTTGTATCAGTTGTGATCCTATGGGCGATGTGTTGTTTGGTTTTGTAATGTACGTCGTGTTTGAAGTTGGTTTGTTTTTAAGAAAGTGAATGTTGTGGTTTGTTAATTTTTAATGATATCTATGTTGGTCTAAGCCTGGTAGGTTCTCCAAAAAGATCTACGGCGCTGTAATATCTCCATAAATCACTGGGGTGTTACAGAACATGGTATCAGAGCTTAGGTTTATGGATACCTAGGTTGTCGGTATTTTTTGGTCTGTTAGAGTGAGTCGGTCGTTGTCTATGATATCATTGGCGTACTACCACCCCGTGTTGCTTGTGCTGGAAGCCTCTTCGGATGTTGGTTGTTTCTTTTCCTCGGAATTAATTGTCCTTGCCATTGTGTAATCTATTGTCGTAATCGTTTCCTTGTTGAACCATTTCTTATTCTTCAGTATGCCGAGAGGTAGAGCTGTCCGTGAATGCGGTCGAGGCCGTGGTAGAGAAGCGATATCTGAATCCAAGATGTCCGTTCAGATTCGGCATCTCATTCTGTGGCTAGACCGATCCGATTTCTTCAGGTGGGTGAACAATTATGTTTATTTTGTTTTGAATCGTGTGATTAAATAATTGGTGTGAAGTGTGTGGTGTATTTTGATTATTTTGGTGTGTTTGGTATTTTGATGTGTTTAGTTTGATTATTTTGCCGTGTTTTGATTATTTTTGTTATTTGCCCTTGATTTTTTTAGTGTATATTTATATATATTTATTTTGTTTATTTTGATTTGTGAGATTTCTAGATCTGGCCATAACACCAATAAATTAGCTATATACAAGCTTCTAAAATCATTTTAACCGGTTAAAAAATTGTATATTCCAAAAAATTTTGAGCCTTAATCTCTCTTTCCAAGCCTTGTAGTTATCATGTAAAATCGGTCATTCGTTACCTTGAGAAAAGAAGAATTAGTCGGTTGATGAAAAATAGAACTGGAATTTACTTAATTTGAGGAGTTTTTGATTTTTCATGCTTAGCTAATAAACGATTTTTCTGCAAAAATTCTATTCCCTAAAAAAAAAAAGTCATTTGTGAAATGAGGCTAGTTAAAAAAGGAGAAGTGTTGAGCAGCAAAACTGTGATAGTTCAATATATAACCTAACTTCTAAGTTTTTTGGTCAACGGCGCCGAAAACTTGTCACGTCTTTTGTGTAACTATCGCAAGTGCACGATATCGTATCAAGTAGTAAGTGGACTTTTAGAGTCCGGTTTATTGATCTCACGAGAAAGTTAGGTTATATATTGAATTATACATTTTATCTATTTGTTATAGAGATTTAGATAAGTGAAATACACAATTTAACAGTTTGATTTGACAATTGCAAGGAAAATGCAATAATAGTTCTAAAATTTAAGGAAATGAAAGATTACACTAATAATATATTAATAAAAGGTAAAATGAAATAGTCGGGATTACAAACTTAGTTCATCATTAGTTATAGAAGATGTATAAGAGATCATAAGATGTATTTACTTATTATGTTGTGTAGATTCGATTTTCCTTAAAAAGACGGTTCCTCTTTCGAATGTCAAAACGCACCTTATATATTGAATCAATCCACTATATTTCTATGTTGATTGGCTTCAATACATAGCATTAGGTTTTATGAAAATAACTCAAAGAACCATATAAGGTCTAGAGGTATATTTCTATCCCCTAGAACTACTTAGAGTGAAGATCATTTGATTTAATCAACATATTTTCTTTCAAAATATATGAAGACCATAAATATCATCATTTATTGGCCAAATAAATAAATATTGGTAAAACAATGAAAATCGCACACAATAATAAGTAATCCATAATAGATCTTTATGCAAACTTAAATAACATGACAAACCTTGTTTATAATCCCAACTAAGGATAACTTAGCCCATGAAGGGTTTATTCAACATATTACAAGCTTGAGTGGTCATTATTAGTTGAAAAAAGGGAAAGAATTGATCCTAACTCCCTTAGTATATAAAGGAGAAAGAAGCAATAAACTCCCTCAACAACATAAGCTAAACCACTATTACATACACTCTCTCAAGAACACAAGTGTGTTCTTCACACAAAGAAAAAGTATTACAAAGTGAGAAAATAATAAGATGAATCATGATTAATGATGGATCTAAGGGGTCTATTTATACACCTAAAGTCATCTAATAGCTCTAAAACTCCAGCATTATTACATTAGATCGGATCAAGGCCAGCCATCCCCTTATATATTGAATCAATCCACTATTACATAGCATTAGGTTTTATGAAAATAACTCAAAGAATCATCTAAGGTCTAGAGGTATATTTCTATCCCCTAAAACAACTTAGAGTGAAGATCATTTAATCTAATCAAACATATTTTCTTTCGAAACATATGAAGACCATAAATATCGTCATTTATTGGCCAAATAAATAAAGATTTGTAAAACAATGAAAATTACACGCAACAATAAGTAATTCATAATAGATCTTTATACAAACTTAAATAACATGACTAACCTTGTTTATAATCCCAACTTAAGTAACTTAGCCTATTAAGGGTTTATTCAACATATTACAAGCTTGAGTGGTCATTAATAGTTGAAAAAGGGAAAGAATTGATCCTAACTCCCTTAGTAGATAAAGGATAAAGAAGCAATAAACTCCCTCAACAACATAAGTTAAACCACACTTACACAAATCACTCAAGAACACAAGTGTGTTCTTCACACATAAAGAAAAAGTATTACACAGTGAGAAAATAATAAGATGAATGATTCCATAATGATGGATCTAAGGGGTCTATTTATACACCTAAAGTCATCTAATAGCTCCAAAACTCCAGCATTATTACAATAGATCGGATCAATGCCAGCCATCCCCTCAAATTGAGATGGCCACGGGCCGGTTCCTACCATAGCAGGGCCGTGTCCGGGCCGGTTCACGGGCCATGTCTGGCCAACCCTAGCACTGCTATGTCTAGGGTCGGGTCATAGCAGGGTCGGGCCAAGGTCAGGGTATTAATCGGGCCATAGCAGGGTGGGCCAGGCCTATTTTTTTAAAATTGGGTCACGTTGGGATTATTTGTAAGGCATGTGTTGTGAGTGCTTTTAGCAGCTCTTTGTTTTTCTTATTGCAGGCCCTTGGAGGCATGAATTGATGTGCAAGAATCTAATGGTCTTGAAGCCCAAATCGGAGATATATGGTTTTGTCCCAGAAAATGAAAAGAAATGGCCCATTTAATTTAGTTCCAATAAAGGCAGAACTCACCCACAGAAAAAAAAGGAGAGAAATAAGATGCCCTATTCTTCAGCCGATCGAAAACCAGAAAGAGAGAGCCTCAATTGGAGCACGGATCGAAAATGGCAAGACGCATGGGCAAAGATATCACTTCACCATTACAAGATTCATCAGACCTGCTGCCGACGCCGTCCAATCCTCTCCGGTCAGGAGCCAACTCCGCCTTCACTACCGCAGAGGCGCACCACCAAGAAAATGGGATGGAGGTTAAAACCCAATGGTCCAACCCACGTCGATTTTACCCAGCCCCTTACACCTTACACTGGAAAGATGAGAAAATCGGTGTGGGTCGATTCGGAGGGCCGGTTCGTGCCGCGGGCTGGGCCATAGCAGTGCGGGTTCAACGGTCCATAGCAGGGTTAGGGCCGGGCCTCCTCGGGTCAGGGTTGAAAGAACACAACCCTGACCCTAATCGAATAAAATCGGTTCAGGGCCGGTTTTCTTATGGGCCGGGCCAGTGTGGGCTGATTTTATAGCTTCTCTGCGGGCTGGGCCATAGCGGTTCGGGCCCAGCCCGCCATAATGGCCATCTCTACCCTCAATAATAGACCAAAAGTATAAAAAATTAGACAATGATCAATAATCTGTCAAGAGTTACGGCCGTAACTTGCAGATGTTACGGCCGTAACATTGAGGTCATACGGCCGTAACTTTCAGATGTTACGGCCGTAACATTGCTTCGGCTTTTTGTACACTGGTTGCTTTGTGAGTTACGTTTTCAGCCCATAATTTCTTAGACTTTGCGTTTTTGCCCCAAATCTTCTTCGGATGATAACTTTTGATATTTCACTCTGATTTTGAATCCGGAAAGACTGCCGAACTCGTCTCGGAAAGACCTACAACATGAATACATAAAAATTCAACAAAGATAATATTTTATACACATGTTATTTCTTGAGTAAATCAGTAATTCAATCCGATTAAGACTAAATTTACATCTTCATTTGATTAATAATAAAATTATTAAAATCTAATTAATTCAAAGCAAAAACGAGTAGACTAGCTCAATTATGGGTGAAATATATCGATACAAACCATGAATAAGTGTATAAAACTGACACTTATCACACCCCCAAACTTGAATTCTTGCTAGTCCCGAACAAGACTCTTTATTAATCACATTCCAAAAATAAAAATAAAAATAAGACAGAAAAATAATAATACACACATAAATTAAGAAAAATAATCATATAAAAAGAGAAAAGGAGATAAAAATGCCATTAATACACAACAACCAGCTTTATACAGTAGATAGAAATGAATCAAGATTCAAAATTAATCTACTAATGATTTTAAAGTTAAAACACGGTTTTATTTAGTAATTCCAAAATGCAAGGTTTCCCCCCAAAAGGTTGATTATTTCTTTCCCACTCGTGATACACACGACTCCCTTTAATGGTTGCTCTCGATCACTCGTTTATTTTTCGACTCAATATGAAGAAGAATTTCATCGGCGTCATCAAATATTGTGATTGTTCACGAAATTGAGTGTATTGAAATTCAGCCGCTAATTAATTCAAATCTGCTCATAAACTACATCCCTTTTAGTGATAGTTTTCACACCGTTATTTGCTAACGTGTAGCTCTTTTCACCAACATAATATCCATTTTTTTAGGTGATAGCTTTCACACCGTTATTTGCTAACGTGTAGCTCTTTTCACCAACACAATTTCCATTTTTTTAGGTGATAGCTTTCACACCGTTATTTGCTAACGTGTAGCTCTTTTCACCAACACAATTTCCATTTCGTGTGAGACGGCAGCTACGCACCAACAATGGTTAGTCCTTTATTTTTTGCAAAATTTTAGGACCCCCAAAATTTGGCAGCTGTTGCTGCTCAACACCTCTCCCTTATTTTCAACTAGACTCCTTTCACCAATGATTTTTTTTAGGGAATAGAATTTTTGCAGAAAATCATTTATTAGTTAAGCATGAAAAATCAAAAACTCCACAAATTAAGTAAATTTCAGTTCTATTTTTCATCAACCGACTGATTCTTCTTTTCTCAAGGAAACGAATGACGCGATTATAAATGATAACTACAAGGCTTGGAAAGAGAGATTAAGGCTCAAAAAATTTTGGAATGTACAAATTTTTTACCGGTTAAAACGATTTTAGAAGCTTGTATATAGCTAACTTATTGTTGTTATGACCAGATCTAGAAATCTCACAAATCAAAATAAACAAAATAAAAAAAAAATTATATATATATATATATATATATATATATATATATATATCTACACTAAACCTAAAACAATCAATGCCAAATAATAAAAACACACCACACACTACACATCATTAACACAATCATACAATTCAAAACAAAATAAACACCACAGTTCAAAAACAAACAAAATAAACACACAAGTTCCAAAACACCCCCAAACTTGAAAATAAAACTGTCCCGAGTTTTTAGAAATGAAAAGCAAGTGAGAAAAAAACATAATACTCCCTATTATGAAAGTTGATGCTTGAGCTAACGCCTTTTAGAATCTGCAAGAGAATAAATATACGAGGTAAATAACAAAAGAAAATAAAATATACTCGGAAGTATAACACAATTTTTAAGATGCGCTTCAAGAAAGTCCGAAGAGTCGCCTTACGCTGCCATCAATGCTTTAAGAAAACAAATAATAAAAATTACAGCAATAAAATAACAATACATAAATCGCGAATAGATGCACGTCAAGAGATCAAGAAGAAACTCCTTAAGCTGCCATCATTTAGCACGATTTTTACACACAACAGAAAGTAAAAATACAAGAGGTCCGACATGGGTTATCAAAGGGAGAGGAATGAATCCACTTTTCGTTTTCTCACGGTAAAATTTTCCATCCAGACAATTTTACCTAGAGCTGGATCTGGTTGAGGAACAAATTCAATGAGTTTTTTGATTAGTTCTTCTGGTGTTGTTGCAACGACTATGATTCGTTTAGCACGCTCGGAAATAAAATCCTTTTCAGCAGAGTAGTTGATGAAAGATAGTAAACCATCAAAGAAACCATTGACATTAAGCAGACCTATTGGTTTTTGATGAACATTTAGCTGGGCTCTGGTAACCACATGAAAAAAATCCTAAAGAGTGCCAAAACCACCAGGAAGGGTGATAAAGGCGCCAGAATTATTTATCATGTGAGTTATGCGATCTTGCATATTTACAGTTCTAAACTCATCTCCAATAGTTGCCCCGGTGATTTTACTTTCAGCCAGAGGTTTTGGAATTATTCCCAACACTCTTACTCCTTCCATATAGGCAGAAGCAGCAGCTCGTCCCATTAATCCTAGACTTCCTCCTCCGTAAACTACATGAATGCATTTTTCTCCTAAGGTACGACCCAAGTTGTGGGCTGCTTCAGTAAAGCATGCCTCTTTTCCATAACTAGCTCCACCAAAAATGTGGACTGTGCTAAATTTTTTTGTGGAAGATGATGACTCCATTTTTGAAAAGAAATTTATTTGAGAGAAAAAGAGAAAAGTACAAGTTTGAGGGATGAATAAAAGAACCAAGCACAATGTTTATTTATAGAAGAAAAATAAGGTAAAATTGTTTAACAAGTTTGTGATTGCGTTGATTGCGCTTCAACTACTCAATAGAATAATGAATACATTTATTGCGTATCACCCCTCTTTTTATTCAGAAAATCTCACCTTACGACAAAAATAAAAGATACTCACGTGTATGTACAATAGTTGTGATTGTGGTGTAACACCCCGAGATATTCGGAATAATTACAGCGCCTTAAACCCTTTAAGTAAGGATTTACAAGGCTAATTAAAAAAAAATATAAATATAATCCAACAATACCATAGAAGTTCAAAATACAAAACCGGTTCCAACTGATCCATTGAGTTAATTAATACAACCATATCGAAATGATATTAATAAGACACGCGTACTCAAGTACTGAAAATGAATCAAGAAGACAAATCACAATAACAATAAACATCACTGAGCCCCTTCGTCGTCACGTAGGTACTGTGGCTGTTTTCCCGCTCCTCGGCTACCTGAACATCAAAACAAATGTCCACCCCCGAAGGGGTTAGAAAAACGATGCTAGTACAAGTATCATATTAAACAAATCGAATATGCATCAACAATACATAACAAGATACACCACACGGACTTCCGCTACCGGAATCCGACAATGCGAATCTACAAGATTCCATTAACACGGTATGGGTATTCCAATGATCCAACGCCCTCAGCATAGATCCCAAGATGATCCCGTCGGACCAACACGAGGTGGAAAAACCCGTCCAATGATTCAGCGCCCTCAGTCTAGATCCCAAGATGATCCCGTCGGACCAACACGAGGTGGACATCCGATCCAGCGCCCTCAGCATAGATCGTACAACATACACAAATACAACTCATGCATATATATATATATGCAAAAATCACTATGTCCATCAACATGAACATATAAACACTGGGTAACGAATATCATGACAATTCAACAAAATAAATCCCATGTTCAACAACATGAATAATCCACATGCATGCTCAAAGTACCAATATTAACAAATTACGATACTTGCCTCAAAGATGGCAAGAACTAATCACTCCAATGATCTCAACACACTTGAAGGCCGCCTCCTTCGATCAACGTAGCAAGATCGAACCTTAACAAAAGAAATAATATAGAATTCATCTCATGTCGTACGAATTTCTAGCAATCCGATCTACGGCCGAAAGCTCTTAAAATGTAGTCTGCCTGAACTACTTAGCGTACGCTACGTATTCTATGTAACGTGTGCTAAGCCTGCTCGTTAGCGTACGTAAACGACGAAGTCTAGCGTACGCTAACTATGTACTGACAGTCCTCTCTGATCAGCCGACTAACTCGACTGATGACATAACGTACGTTACGTACCAAACGTAGCGTACGTTAACTCATTCCCCATAGCGAACGTTAATATACATATCCTAGCGTGCGCTAACCGTGCATGGCAGTTCACTACTGGGCAGCAGACTTGATCTAATGGTGATGAAACTCATGAAATCTTCAGTGTTAATACATGTCATCTCCATGCATATCATGCTCATATGGTTTATGAATGATCTTTACGGATTAAACGACTTCGAGATACAAGGATACATATAATCGTCACAACACCATAATTCATCTTGATCTTCAAGAAAATATCCTAAGTTCAATCCATTCTATGTCCCAAAACGTATAATTCCATTATGTAAAACATAAGAACTTGATAATCTCCAAAACTGGTCATAATCGGTTTTGAAGCTTCATGAATATGCTAGGAGTTCTAACACTAAAAGGTTCAATGGTTTATACGATTAAGAAGTACCGAAACATCGAAAATATCCTTCTAACACATGATGTTCGACTACGTACAAATTTAACTAACTAGATAATCCCAAATCATGATCAAAACATCCTTCAGAATACTACTTAAATTGGTGAAGAATCACCTACCTCAAAGTAGTGAAGAACAAGGAGGAACTTGAAGAAATCCAACGCGGAGGGCTTGAACACCAATCTCCAATAATCTACAATATTCAAACTCGTGCTAGGATGATGATATGAGATTGAGGATGGAGGTAGTAACTCTCTAAGTCTAAGAATTCGGATTTGGGAAGTGAAAAAGTCTGAAAAATGAAAAAGGGTGTTGTCCTATATATAGAAAATGGTCATTAGCTCGCGCTAGTCCATATCCATAGTGTGCGCTAACGGCCATACGAAGCTTACTGACCTCACTGTACTCAACATTTAGCGTGCGCTATCCTCATATCAGTAGCGTGCGCTACCGCATTGACTCGGCTTTTCCCAAAAGCTGTTCAGGTTCATCCCGACATGATCCGACCAAGATCCGCGGCTGATCTCACCTACCACCCTGTCTTAATCATGTTGACTACGTATAGCATGTGCTAAGGTTCATACATAGCGTGCGCCATGAACCCAATTTAGCGTACGCTACGCTAAGTCGATAGCGTGCGCTACATGTGCAAAAATCACCACTTAGAACACATTCATGCAATCATGCGCTCAACAACACCGGATCATGAAATACGGAGAATAATACTCAGATCAAAATGCAACAAATACAATATCACAAGGTTCAAATACACATCAGAAATCTCAGGTATTACATCCTCTCTTTCATCCCGAAACTTAGGATGAAAACAACTCCGGGTACCTAGTCTTCATATTGTCCTCCGTTTCCCAAGTGGCCTCGGCGTCCCATGCAATCTGACTATCTCTGCAATAAATACTCGTGCCAATTTCTCGGGTCCCCATGTGTCTTTAATTCCTAGGAAATGAGCCGACTTAGTTAGTCGATCAACTATAACCAAAATCATGTTCATTCCCGTCTTGGTCTTTGGCATATTGGTGATGAAATCCATCGACATATCCTCCCACTTCTACTCAGGGATCGAAAGTGGCTTTAACATTCCGACAGGTCGCTGATGTTCAATCTTAACCTGCTGACAAGTCAAACACTTCGAAACGTACTCTGCTATGCCCTTCTTCATATTTCTCCACCAGAAGTTTTGTTTTAGATCCTTATACATCTTACTGTTGCCTGGGTGAATAGAATAGGGCGCGCTGTGAGCTTCCTTCAGAATTGTCCGTCTCAAATCATCATCATCGGGAACGCAAAGTCGACTCTGAAATCTCAGAACTCCATCATATTGTATCACAAATCCTGGGGCCTTTCCTTTCTTTACTTCGTCACATAACCGAAGGATCATAGAATCGTTCAACTGCTTAGATTTGATTTCCTCGACTAGTGACGAAGTCAGTTCCATCACATATAGTTGCCCTTGGATTCCTGGTGACCATACTTCAATCCCTTCGTGGATCAGTTTTCGTTGAATGCTGGTTTGGGACATAAGTGCTTCCAACACTCGAAGAGAAACAAGTTTACGGCTCAATGCATCAGCTACTACGTTTGCTTTACCCGGATGATAGAGGATTTCCAAGTCGTAATCCTTGATCAATTCCAGCCACCTTTTTTGCCTCATGTTTAATTCTTTCTGACTGAAAATGTACTTGAGGCTTTTATGATCTGTAAAGATCTGACAATGAGTGCCGTATAAATAATGTCGCCAAATTTTCAAGGCAAAGACCACAGCTGCTAACTCCAGATCATGAGTTGGGTAATTAACTTCATACGGTTTCAAATATCGAGAAGCATAGGCAATCACCTTATCCTTTTGCATCAACACACATCCTGCACTCGATTTGAAGCATCGTCAGATACCATGAATCCACTGGCCCATCCGTAATGCTAATATAGGTGCTGTCGTCAGTCTCTTCTTAAGTTCATCAAAACCAGCCTGACATTTTTCATCCCACGTGAACTTTTGAGTTTTCTGTAACAGCTGAGTGAGCGGACAAGCAATTTTGGAAAATCCCTCTACAAAACGGCGATAATATCCAGCAAGTCCTAAGAAGCTTCAGACTTCTTTCACGTTATTAGGAGCTTCCCATTCCAAGATTGCTTCGAATTTCTTCGGGTCCACATGAACTCCGTCAGCTAATATCACATGCCCAAGGAAGGTTACTTCCCTAAGCCAGAACTTGCATTTGGAAAGCTTCGCATAAAGCTGTTCATTCCTCAAGGTGCTCAAAACCACACGCAAATGCTCGGCATGCTCCTCTATGTCCTTCGAATAGATCAAGATGTCATTAATGAAAACGACCACAAACTTATCTAGGTATTCTAAGAATACCCGATTCATTAATTTCATAAATAACGCAGGAGCATTGGTAAGTCCGAATGGCATCACCACGAATTCATAGTGCCCGTACCAGGATCTGAAAGCAGATTTCGGTATATCCAATTCCTTAATTCTCAACTGATGATATCCTGATCGCAAGTCAATCTTCAAGAATACCCTTGCCCCTTGCAGTTGATCAAACAAGTCGTCGATCCGAGGTATAGGATACTTGTTCTTGATCGTCACCTTGTTTAGCTCCCTGTAATCAATACATAATCAGAGGGATCCATCTTTCTTCCGGACAAAGAGAACGGGTGCTCCCCAAGGAGAAATACTAGGTTGAATGTAACCCTTCTACAATAATTCCTCCAGTTGCTTCTTTAGTTCATACATCTCGGTTGGCGCCATACGGTATGGTGCTCTGGAAATGGGAGCGGCTCCAGGTTCTAATTAGATATTGAACTCCACTTCTCTCAGTGGAGGTAACCCAGGTAGTTCGTCAGGGAATACATCTGAGAATTCATTCACAACTGGAATAGACGAGAGCTCTACTCCTTCTTCTTTCTTCATGGCGTAGCACCAAAATCCGTGACAACCCTGCTTCAGAAATTTTACTGCTTTCATCGCTTTGATCAATTTTCCCGAGCTTCCCGGTCTCCATCCTCTGAATAAGTGTTCAGATCCGTCATCAGCAATGATAGAAATGACTCTCTTTCGGTAATTCAAAATAGCTCCATAACGGTTGAGCCAATCGTCTCCGAGAAATAGATTGTCACCATGGATGTCGACTACAATAAGATTCGATGGCCAATCTCTCCCTCCTATAGACACTGGAAAATCTCTAGTTTCTAGGGTTCCCACAATTCTCTCTCCGCTCGGCAAACCCACAACATAAGGTTCACAATCAAATAAACACGAGATTTTCAAACGATTAACACAGTTCAATGATATGAAAGAATGTGTAGCTCCTGAATCGAATAAGACACTAACTGGTTGCAAAAGGATCTGAATCTTACCTGATGCAACAATAGTGTCCTGATCGTCAGATTTCCTCATCTCGTACAGGCGTGGAGGAACGGACCCAGCACTGGATGTCTCTCTCTTCCCAACATTCTGCACAAATCCACTCACAAGGCTCGGTTCACACTTATCTCCTTCGAAACTGGCGCTGGAGTGCGAGTACCAAATGATCTAGTCGAAACTCCGCAGAAAGCCGCAGGTGCCCTTCTTGCCCACAATCGAAACAAGTCACAGAAGATGCGGGGCAATCACGTCGAATATGCCCTGCTCGACCATAATTATAGCATTTCTTTGATGCATCTGAAACTGCTGATGTTGTCCGGAACTTCTTCCCACCTCTAGAAGGATGTGGAGGTTTCCTAGATGAATAAAATGAAGACTGGCCCTTGCGGGGCCCACCACTCTTGTTTTCCAAGAAGTTGCCGGACACTTTCTGCTTCTTTGCTTCCATCGATTTCTCCACCACCGCCTCTTTCATGTCGTAGGCCAGCGCCTTGTCTTGATACTGTCGTAACGTAGTACACTCGAATCCGGACATGTACTGCTGAATCTCCGGCTTCATCCGCATATCGAAATGAAAAATCTTTTCTCCCTCCGTTCTGACCAAGTGTCGCATACAAGTCAGCTGATGATTAAAAGTTTTGATTAAGTCTGTCACAGATGCTTCCGAACTCTGCAGGGAGAAAAACTCTCGGATTTTAGCCTCTCTAACTGGACGAGGACAATATTGTGCTTCCATCATTAGTTTGAATTCCGTCCAATCAGCATTGTGATTCTCAGGTCGAATAGCTTCCCACCCGTCAAAAGCCTCCCCAGTTAGAAAATACTGGGCAATAGGAACTTTCCGGTCCTCGGGACAGTTAATACCCGCAAATATCTTCTCTAACTCCTTTAGCCAATGATCCCAAGTAAGTGCCTCAACAGATCCGTCAAATTTTGGCGGGTGCAATTTGACAACCTCAGCAAGCCATCTGTCTCCCCGGTTATCCTCGTGGTGCTGCTGTTCCATCGCTGTCTGCATGCGGTCAACTACCTGAGCGAACTGGCTTATCTGAGTCACCACCTGTTGAAGCACTCCCGACATGTTAGGATTCGCGTCGTCATTTGCTGATCCCTGCTGTCCTCCAGAATGGGAATCGGTTCGACTAGCCGATAATTCTGGGGTAGTTGCGGAATCCTCCTGTCTCACATTACCACGTCCGCGTCCACGACCGCATCCGCGTCCACGTCCTCCCATCAACATACTGTAAACACAATTACTCAATATCGAGGACAAAATTTTCAAAAATAAAGCCCATCAATACTCACAAAATATAAATTAAGTAAAACGGTAGTATAAGAGATTAGGATACTTACAACCACGGTCCACATGACGACTTTGGCTGAACAGTGATGTTACGAACGACCCGTAAATCAAATAATGTAAACAGACCCAACTAAAACCCGACTGCCAAGATATCCATGAATCTTAGCTCCGATACCATATTCTGTAACACCCCGAGATATTCGGAATAATTACAGTGCCGTAAACCCTTTAAGTAAGGATTTACAAGGCTAATTAAAAAAAAATATAAATATAATCCAACAATACCACAGAAGTTTAAAATACAAAACCGGTTCCAACTGATCCATTGAGATAATTAATACAACCATATCGAAATGATATTAATAAGACACGCGTACTCGAGTACTGAAAATGAATCAAGAAGACAAATCACAATAACAATAAACATCACTGAGCCCCTTCGTCGTCACGTCGGTACTGTGGCTGTTTCCCCGCTCCTCGGCTACCTGAACATCAAAACAAATGTCCACCCCCGAAGGGGTTAGCAAAACGATGCTAGTACAAGTATCATATTAAACAAATCGAATATGCATCAACAATACATAACAAGATACACCACACGGACTTCCGCTACCGGAATCCGACAATGCGAATCCACAAGATTCCATTAACACAGTATGGGTATTCCAATTATCCAGCGCCCTCAGCATAGATCCCAAGATGATCCCATCGGACCAACACGAGGTAGAAAAATCCGTCCAATGTTCCAACGCCCTCAGCCTAGATCCCAAGATGATCCCGTCGGACTAACACGAGGTGGACATCCGATCCAGCGCCCTCAGCATAGATCGTACAACATACACAAATACAACTCAAGCATACATATATGTAAAAATTACTATGTCCATCAACATGAACAAATAAACACTAGGTAATGAATATCATGACAATTCAACGAAATAAATCCCATGTTCAACAACATGAATAATCCACATGCATGCTTAAAGTACCAATATTAACAAATTACGATACTTGCCTCAAAGATGGCAAGAACTAATCACTCCAATGATCTCAACACACTCGAAGGCCACCTCATTCGATCAACGTAGCAAGCTCTAACCTTAACAAAAGAAATAATATAGAATTCATCTCATGTCGTACGAATGTCTAGCAATCCGATCTACGACCGAAAGCTCTTAAAATGTAGTCTGCCTGAACTACTTAGCGTACGCTGCGTATTCTACGTAACGTGCGCTAAGCCTGCTCGTTAGCGTATGTAAACGACGAAGTCTAGCATACGCGAACTATGTACTGACAGTCCTCTCTGATCAGCCGACTGACTCGACTGATGACATAACGTACGTTACGTACCAAACGTCGCGTACGTTAACTCATTCCCGATAGCGCACGTTAATATACATATCCTAGCGTGCGCTAACCGTGCATGGCAGTTCACTACTGGGCAGCAGACTTGATCTAATGGTGATGAAACTCATGAAATCTTCAGTGATAATACATGTCATCTCCATGCATATCAGGCTCATACGGTTTATGAATGATCTTAACGGATTAAACAACTTCGAGATACAAGGATATGTATAATCATCACAACACCATAATTCATCTTGATCTTCAAGAAAATATCCTAAGTTCAATCCATTCTATGTCCCAAAACGTATAATTCCATTATGTAAAACATAAGAACTTTATAATCTCCATAACTGGTCATAATCGGTTTTGAAGCTTCATGAATATGCTAGGAGTTCAAACGCTAAAAGCTTCAATGGTTTATACGATGAAGAAGTACCGAAACATCGAAAATATCCTTCTAACACATGATGTTCGATTACGTATGAATTTAACTGACTAGATAATCCCAAATCATGATCAAAACATCCTTCAGAATACTACTTAAATTGGTGAAGAATCACCTACCTCAAAGTAGTGAAGAACAAGGAGGAACTTGAAGAAATCCAATGCTGAGGGCTTGAACACCAATCTCCAATGATCTACAATCTTCAAACTCATGCTAGGATGATGATATAAGAGGTTGAGGATGGAGGTAGTAACTCTCTAAGTCTAAGAATTTGGATTTGGGAAGTGAAAAAGTCCGAAAAATGAAAAAGGGTGCTGTCCTATATATAGAAAATGGTCATTAGCGCGCGCTAGTCCATATCCATAGTGTGCGCTAACGGCCATACAAAGCTTAATGACCCCACTGTACTCAACATTTAGCATGCGCTATCCTCATATTAGTAGTGTGCGCTACCGCGTTGATTCGACTTTTCCCGAAAGCCGTCCAGGTTCATCCCGACATGATTCGACAAAGATCCGCGGCTAATCTCACCTACCACCCTGTCTTAATCATGTTGACTACGTATAGCATGCACTAAGGTTCATACATAACGTGCGCTACGAACCCAATTTAGCGTACTCTACGCTAAGTCGATAGCGTGCGCTACATGTGCAAAAATCACCACTTAGAACACATTCATGCAATCATGCACTCAACAACACTGGATCATGAAATACGGAGAATAATACTCAGATCAAAATGCAACAAATACAATATCACAAGGTTCAAATACACATCAGAAATCTCGGGTATTACATGTGGCTCACATCTTCCTCTAATTTTACGTTCAGAAACGGCCTAAACGCCTTCTTTGAGTCGGGGAGAAGCTTCCCATCCAATTTTCTTACAAATTGGCAAACAGGGTCTTTTAACGTGAGATTCCCAAGACGTTGTTCATATTCTGGTTTGAATTTATTCCACAAACATCGAATTCTGTAATGTATGAGTCCACTAGGATGCGTGTCAAGAGAAACTTCGATATTATCTAAATTCTCTTTATTCAGACCATCTTTAATGAACTGAATTTTATCTTCTCTGTTTGTAGATGGAATTCTTAAAGATCGACATTTTAAATTACAGGTCCATCTAGCACATTTATAGCAAACGGCTATTATCTTTGCTCATCGTTTCTTGGCATATGAACTTTTTCCTAGACCTGGTAAAAATTTAGTAGGTATTTCAGTGAATTCACCTGCTATTCTTACTTTGGCTTCAATTATGAATCTAATGTCAAAAGGTATGCTTTTATTCATAAGCAACCTCATCCTTTCAAGTCTTGTCTTGTAAATTTTTAAAATGACATTTTTGCTCAGAAAGGGAAATCTTTTTTCAATTTTATTCAAAGTTTCTTCCATGATAAAAAAATAAAATGAAAATAAATGGAGAAAATATCTACAAATATCAGTTGTTGTGGGAAACTGAAAATTCCGACTTTAATAGTCACGGAGTACCATTATCCGCCACTTGACCGGACAAACACAATTTAGTACTAAGTTACAACGTCGAGAAATAGTATCTATAAAAATAGTTTACAATGTAAGATTTCAAAAATAACACTTATACTTCCCCGGCAACGGCGCTAAAAACTTGATACGATATCGTGCACTTGCGATAGTTACACTAAAGACGTGTCAAGACCCTCAAAAGGTTGAAACTATTTTAGCTTGGGAACCCCCGCGGAATGTCAAGGAAGTTCGTAGTTTTCTGGGATTAGCTAGTTATTACCGTTGTTTTGTCGAGGGTTTTTCTAAAATTGCTCGACCCCTCACTCAGCTATTACAGAAAACTCAAAAGTTTGGGTGGAGTGATGAGTGTCAGAAGAGTTTTGATGAGTTAAATAAGCGGTTGACTACATCACCAGTTTTAGCCTTACCGCAGGGAACAAAGGGATTTGTTATTTATAGTGATGCTTCTAAACAAGGGTTGGGATGCGTATTGATGCAAAATGACAGGGTAATTACGTATGTGTCTCGACAGTTGAAACCATATGAGATCAATTATCCTACCCATGATCTTGAGTTAGCCGTTGTGGTGTTTGCTTTGAAGATTTAGAGACACTATTTATATGGTTCTTCTTGTCGAGTGTATACAGATCATAAGAGTTTGAAATATATTTTTACTCAGAAGGAGATAAATATACACCAGCGGCGATGGTTGGAATTGATTAAAGATTATGATATTAACATTCTTTAACATCCAGGTAAAGTGAATGTCGTTGCCGATGCTTTGAGCCGCAAGTCAATCGTGTTGCAGAGATTGGAATTACTTACCATTCAATCGAAGCTTAGTTGAGAGTTATTTGATTTGGAGATTGAAATTTACCCTCAAGTAACTCAAGGACAATTACGTTTCCTTAAGGTCACATCCTCCGTTATTGAGGACATTAAGTCCAAATAGTTAGATGATCCTTTGTTTGTATAGCTTCGAGAAGATGTTGTTAAAGAAAAGGCACCTGGATTCATGATATACGTAGATGGTGTTCTTCGATTTCAAGGCAGGATTTGTGTACCGAATCAGGATGATCTTAAGCAAATGATTTTGAATGAAGCACATTCTACTCCGTACTCAATTCACCCAGGTACGAGTAAAATGTATAAAGATTTGAAGAAGAATTTTTGGTGGCTGAACATGAAGAAAGATGTAACGAAGTTCGTGTCGAGATGTTTAACTTGTCAGCAAGTTAAAGCTGAACATCAAAGACCTGCCGGGAAGTTGCAACCATTACCAATTTCAGAATGGAAGTGGGAAGATATCGCGATGGATTTTATTGTGAGAATGCCAAGGACGCGAACTAGGATGAATATGATTTGGGTAATCGTTGATCGATTAACCAAATCATCGCATTTTCTGGGCATTAGAGATACTTGGGGACCAGAGAGATTGGCTCAATTGTTCATTGCAGAAATTGTGAGATTACATGGTACCCCAAAGAGTATTGTTTCGGATCACGATGGTCGATTTGTCTCGCATTTCTGGCAAGCGGTACATAGAGCACTACTGAATTGAATTTTAGTACCGCGTATCATCCACGGACGGATGGATAATCGGAGAGAACTATCCAGACTGTGTAAGACATGTTGATAGCTTGTGCGTTAGATTGGAAAGATGATTGAGAGATTCATTTACCATTAATTGAGTTCCCGTATAATAACAGTTGGCACAGTTCAATTGGTATGGCTCCATTTGAAGTCCTATATGGAAGACAGTGTAGATCACCACTTTGTTGGGATGAACCGTATGCATTACTTGGATTAGAGACAGATTTGTTAATTCAAACGAGGGAGAAGGTTGCTGTTATTCGACAAAGGTTATTGACTGCCCAGAGTCGACAAAAGTCATATGCCGATGTTCGACGTTGACCATTAGAATTTCAGGCAGGATATCATATGCTGTTGAAGGTAGCGCCGACTCGTGGAGTCCTTCGGTTTTGGTAAGAAAGGGAAGCTTAGTCCTCGTTATATTGGTCCTTTCGAGATCCTAGACAAAGTAGGCAATATGGCTTATCGACTAGCGTTACCTCTGATGCTTAGTCATGTTCACAACGTGTTTCATATTTCACAACTGCGTAAGTATGTTCTTGATCCCAGCCATGTTATTGATTATCAGGAGATTGAAGTTAATGATGATGTTATATATGAAGAGCAACCGGTAGCCATATTAGAGCGACGAGTGAAACAATTACGACGGAAAGCGATTCTGTTAGTAAAGGTCCAATGGTCTAAACATGGAATTGAGGAAGCCACGTGGGAAACCGGAGATAGCATGTGTGCCCGATACCCTGAACTTTTCGAATCTTAAGTTTTGGGACGAAACTTCGTTTTAGGGGGTAAGGGTGTAATATCCGTGTATTTTATGTGTGTTATTCTGGATGTATCTTATTGTAATGTGGTTATTTGGAGACGGGTGTATTGATGATTGATATTGGAATGTTCATGGTTGGTAATTGTCGAGTTTTGTGATTATCGAAATGTGTTCATTCTGGTCGGACTGTCAGATTGGTGACATGAGGGCTACGGCCATAAGAATGCCGAGTTACGACCGTAAGAGGGTGTTACGGCCGTAAGGGATTGCTTGTTACGGCTATAAAGCATTGTTGGTTATAGCCACAATGCAACCGCACATTTTGGGCAGTACCTCGGCAGGACTCGTTACGGCCGTAAGAGAGATGCCGGTTACGCCCGTAAGGGAGAGGCCGAGTACGGCCGTAATGTGATGAGTATTACGGCCGTAATGCCTGACCGAGTTGCGGCCGTAATACGTCCTGGCATTTTGGGCAGTAGCTCGATAGGACCCGTTCCGGCCGTAAGGCCCTGCCGGTTACGGCCGTAATGCGCTCGGCTATTTAAGGCCGAGTGATGGGTCTTAACACCATTCTTCCCCTTTTTCTTCCTCCTTCGCGATTCTTCGGTAGAAATTGATAACTTTGATCAGGAGCATCATTGTGCATCATTTTGGGAAGTTTGATTCGTGTCTAACATCATCCTCCACTCAAGTTCCGTTCGGATCAAGGTAAAATTCGTTCGAATCCTAGTTCTTCATATTTTGGGGCTTTTGTTAAGATCTTCAATCCTAATCCGTCTTAGCTCTGATTTATGCTAGATTATGATGTTGTAATCATAATCCTTCATTTTCCCCTGAAGTTTATGGATTAAATTCCAAGTTTTCTTCTGTAGTTCAAATTCGAACCATGTTGTCTTCATAGTGTTTGATTAAATGTCCATAAGGGTAAAACTTAGGGTGAATCCTTCCGTTTTCATGGTGTGGTATTTGTTTCGGTATTTTGTTGTACTAGGATCGAATTCTTGAAGGAGTTCGGACCATACGTCTTTCCGTTCGTTATTATTGTGTCATTTCCAATCGAGGCAAGTACTTTGGTTGTGTTTAATGTACTTCGTGTGAATATGTGAAAAACATGATTTTTATGAAAAGTCGTAATTTCAGAAAATGTGATTTGTGCCATGTATGAAATAAAGTGATGATTTCTGAAAGTGCGACTTCTGGTCGTGTGACAAGTAAAACCAGTGAGGGTCCCCTGGGTTATGTAGACCGAGGCTTCTGCGTTTCACTTGACAGGGTTATACAACCAGAGTAGGCCTGACGAGGACTCTCTGGGGAGTGGTATGTATCTCGCGTGAGGTACAATGCAGTATAGCCCCCGTTGTTATTTTTGCGATGATGATTGTGGTATGGTATTCCGGAATATCTGTGATGGCACTGTGATTTTTGTGGTTTATTCACTTGTTGTATATATATATATATATTCTAGAATCATTGTACTTGCACCGGCTTCTTGCTGACCCCTTCGGGGATGGATATACTTGTTGTGTATTCAGGTACAGGTCCAGTGGGCGACACGAGCTTGGTGGGCAGCATTGATATCATATGTTATGTTGAGTCTGTGGACATCTTGTCGTGGTCAGTGTGGTATTTTGGTTTTGTACTCGCGCAGGTACTGTCATGTGATGTATATCGTGTCGTTATTTATTGGTAATGATGTTGGTGTATCAGTTGTGAGCTGTTGTATCAGTTGTGATCCTACGGGATGATGTGTTGTTTGGTTTTGTAATGTACGTCGTGTTTGAAGTTGGTTTGTTTTTAAGAAAGTGAATGTTGTGGTTTGTTAATTTTTAATGATATGTTGGTCTAAGCGTGGTAGGTTCTCCAAAAAAGATCTACAGCGCTGTAATATCTCCGTAAATCACGGGGGTGTTACACTTCTTATGGTCTTCTATTTAGCATATTAGTGTGGTTCTCTTATGTATCCTTTTTTTATGCATGGTTCGCACATGTAGCCTCTTCTTATGATTTTTCTGTCTAGCATCTTCTATGGTTCTCCCATGTAACATCTACTTATGATCCTAACATGTGGCATTTTCTTAAGGATTTCATGGATTTGAATATTCTCATGATTTTCTCGTGCAACACCTTCTTATTGTTCTACATTTTAATATTATCTTATGGTTCTCCTATATAGTGTCTTTTTATTGTTTTCTCGTCTAATTTATTCTTATGGTTATCCCATATAGAATCTCGGGTCGCAAGTCGTGGAAGCAAAAGTTGATCATCAGCATCATGAAGGTTGTGAGGCTCTTGAATAAGGCTACGCAGGCTATTGGTGCTATGCTATGAATATTGATGAGAGTTGAGTTGAAATTTCATCTATTATGGTCGTTAATGAATATCCGTACCTCTTTAATGACGAGTTGACGTGGTTACCGCCGGAATGTGAGGTTGAGTCTGATATTGATTTAGAGCCGAATGCGGCTCTAATTTCTAAGGTGTCAGATCACATGGCTCCATCAGAAATGCGGGAGTTGAAGAGTCAGCTGGCATAACTGCTAGATAAAGGATATATTAGACCTAGCGCTTCACCTTGGGGTGCGCTGGTCTTATTTATAAGGAAGAATGATGGTTCACTATGTTTATGCATCGATACCGCAGGCTAAATAAAGTGACTATTAAGAACAAATATCTCTTGCCATGTATAGATGATTTGTTCGATCTGTTGTAGGGTGCTATCTATTCTCGAAGATTGGTTTGAGATTGGGATAATATCAGCTTCGAGTGACGGCGTCCGACATTCCGAAGATATCCGTTCGGATGCGATACGATACTATGAGTTTGTGGTTATGCCTTTTGGGCTAATCAATGTTTCGGCGGTGTTTATGCAGCTAATGAACAAGATATTTATCGAGTACCTTGACAAGTGTTGTAGTCGTCTTCATCGATGATATTTCATTTATTTTCGCGATGGGAAGGAGCATTTTCAGCAATTGCTTTAGGTGTTGGATATTTTTGAGAGCTCAACACCTTTATGTGAAGTTCTCGCAACGTCAATTATGGTTGAGGGGTTACGTTCCTTGGCCATGTGATGTCGTCCTAAGGGGTTCGTATGGACCCACAGAAGATCGAGGAAGTGTTGGATTGAGCACCGCCTAAAAATGTGAAGGAGTTTCGAAGCTTTTTGGGTCCACTGGGTACTATCATATGTTTATCGAGGGGTTCTCTAAACTTACTCAGCCACTTACATAGCTACTTTAGAAGACATAGAAGTTAGAATGGAATGATGAGAGGTAGCTGAGTTTTGAGGAATTGAAGAGGCTTTTGACATTGGCACCAAATTTGGCCTTATTGTAGGGTAATGAGGGGTTCACTATGTATAATGACGCTACAAGCCAAGGGCTCAGGTATGTGCTGATACAGCATGATAAGAGGATAGCTGTTACATATCAGAGTTGAAGCCGTATGATATGAACTATCCTACTCACGACTTGGAGTTTGTTGGGTTAGGTACCGCCACTAGAAGGGGGTTTAAATAGCGCGATTAAGAATATAGAATTCTTTTGCGATTGTGTAAGCGATTAAGTGCGGAATCTAAATGACACATTGATATATAGAGGTTCGGCAATGTGCCTACGTCCTCTCTTTGTATCTTTTTCTATAGGCTTAAGATAAACCTTTCCGCCTTGTCTTCTATCGATATGAGGTAAACCATTACAATCTTGTCTTCTATCGGTCCAAGATAAACCATTACAATATTGTCTTTATGTTGGTCCAAGATAAACCATTTTCCTTTTCTATCGGATAAGGAATCAACCTTTCTATCTTTCTATCGGTATTAGAAGAACCTCACTTGGATTTAGATTATGATTCTAACAATGCCGGATCCACGATCCTAATAACACCAAATCAAATCCACAGTCCTTTCTTTTCTCTCATGTTTGGTTGAGTATATCGAACACTCGAACTGTAACAATTTAGCTCAATTACAACAACAATAATGAAGATAATGATATCTGAAGTATATAATCTTTGCTTGAAGTTGTTGTAAGGTGAATACCATATGAAGTGGTATTTATAGGCTTCAAGGTCTAAACTAGCCGTTGGTTACTGGTCTGTTCATAGCGTACATTATGCTTCATGTATAGCGTACGTAATTCCTTTAGCATACGTAACACTTACATGCAGCGTACGTTATCTTCTGTTCATTTCAGTCCAGTAGCTTCTGCCTCTTACGTAGCGTACGTTAGATTTCTTTATAGCGTACATTATGTTCTCCCTGTAGCGTATGTTAGCGTTGTAGATTGCGTATGTTATATCAAACGCAGATAGCCGTTGATATGATGACCTACTCCATGACATCATATGCTATAGCGTACGTTAGACACACCTCGTAGCATACGTTATGCTTCATATTCGTTGCATGCTTTTTGACCTTCTAGAATCAATTAGATTGATTTATTTGACACATCTCTTTATTTCTCAACTGTTTTACTTTCCGTTCCAAAATCATCAATGGCTGTTCTTCAAATGTGGCGTCACTGGCCACCTAGATTTATTCAGGGTCCATGATCTGATTGGGATCAAGGACATACTTCTAAAGCTGGGAGACATGGACTACATTATTCACATGGCTAAGCGATAGCGTCAGTGCCAGACGATTCACTACTTCGCCAACTCTTTCTAAAATCTCGAACGGTTAGATGTACCTCAGACTCAAATTTTCCTTCTTTCCAAATCGTATAACTCCTCGGGTTGGTGATACCTTTTAGCAATACACAGTCTCCCACTTCAAACTTTAGCGGGCATCTTCGGACGTCGATATATGATATCTATCAACTTTGCAGGGTCAATAGTCTTTGTCGAATTAAGGTGATCTTATCTCTCATTTGCACCAGTAGATTTGGCTCGACACCAATCAGTTTGGATGACCCATCCCAGCATAAAGGCAACCTACATCGCCTGTCATAAAGTGCTTCGACTGTTTCCATATTAATGGAGATATGCCAGCTGTAATTGTAGGTAAAATCAATCAATGGTAAGTAAGTTTCCAATCATCCTTCCAACTTAAGGCGCAGGCCCGCAACATATCTTCCAATGTCTGGATTGTACTATCGGATGGCCCATCAGTCTGAGGGTGGTAAGACGTATTGAATCTCAACTCAGTACCCAATGCACGATGAACAGCTTGCCAAAAATACGACATAAATCAACCATCACGGTCTGAAATAATACTATTCGGAGTATCATGCAGTCTTACGATTTCAGCAGTAAATATTCGAGCTAGATGTTCGGGTCCTCACGTATCCTCGACTGCCAAAAAGTGTGCAGATTTGGTTAACTGGTCGACAATCACCAAGATCATATTCATCCCTGAACGAGTTCTCGCATCCCTACTACGAAATCCATAGTGATATTTTCTCACTTCCATTCTGGGATAGGCAGGGGGTTTCAACATCCCAGTGGGTCTATGATGTTCAATCTTAGCTTGATGATAGGTTAAACATCTTGAAACGAACTCTGTAATATCCTTCTTCATGTTGGGCCACCAAAAGTTCTTCTTCAGGTCCTTGTACATATAATAACCGTATTTTTTCTACGTTCGATAATTTCTATTTTTAGTGATTTTCCACTTTTGGCCACTCACTTGTAATCATTTTGATATTTTGATACTATTTTGTTCTGCACTTTTTGCCATTTGAACAAGTTTTGGGGCCGTGTTAGTTGAATCCGTACAACATTGCGATTTTTCCGCATTTATGTTTGATTTATGTAAATCTTGTTCGAAACCGTCGTTTCGGTGTTCCTACAAGTTCTTTTAATGTTTTTGTATGAGTTCTGAGTTGTGGTATTATTGTTCGATCTTGAATCGTGTTTTTTGGATATTTTGGGCTGTTTTGTAATTTCCCAAAGTTTTGGGCGCATGATCTATATTCGTTTTTCCACACCTTCGGGTGGTCGAAATCATGTATTTGTTTAATGCGTGAGTTTGTATATTTTGACGTTCTACGTAAATGCTTCGTTGGTTGTTGTTAATCTTCAGTTTTGCATCATCCGGGGCGTGTTCGGGCTGACCGGACTGCACAGCTGTGCAGTAGCAATTAGCGCACGCTAATGAAGATAGATAGCCTGCGCTAATATGTATCATTAGCACACGCTATCGAATCTGTTAGCGCGCGCCAACGATCTGAGACAAAAACCCTCTAGGGCAGAACCCTTCAATTTTTAGGCACGTTAGCGCATGCTAAATGCAAGGGTTCACGATGTTAACTGTGTTCAGTATATAAGTGCAATCAACAACATATTTCGGCATTTCTGATCATTTCCCAACATCAACCTACGAGAGAACAAGAGAGTAGCGACTTGGAGATGATTTGGTGTAATACTTCATCATCTATCACCATTTTTGAGTTGTTGACGAATATTAAACAATATCTAGTCCATCCTTCTCTTCTATATCAAGGTAATCATTCTAGAACCCTCAATTTCGGGATTTGGGGGTTTCTTCATGATTTCGTACGATTTAACTTGTATTACTCTTAGAATCATGTTGAGTATGAATAATCTATCCTGAATGCATATTTCCCCTACGAATTCATGGTATGATTGTCGTATTTTGATAAGGATCGAGAGGGTCGGTTGTGGTCCGCCCTCTACCTTATTGAATGTTGTTTTATACGAATCGTAGGTGTGGTTCGGGTATAATTCAGTTCCGAATTCGTTTCTATTGTTCTTGATAGTTATTTCTCGAATCATTTAGCTCCGGAATCTTCAGTTCCTTTCAACCGTGGTCATTTGTCATCTCGTAGCTTTTCGTGATGTCTCAAAGACAAGTCTATATTTATGATTGTATTTTTTCGGGCTGGGACTTTTAGAACCAGGAACCGGCGAATCGATCCAAACCGCAAAGGAACTATCGGTTCTGTTCAGCTCTCAAGAAATAAATTGAATTTTTTTTGCGGTTCAGTTCAGACATATATTAAATGGTTCGGTTTGCAGTTCCAGTTACAATTAACAAAAAAGAATCGTTAAAACCGCGGAACCGAGAGTATGCCTGCCTGTGCTGAGATTTATTGTATTCTACTATCCTTAATTCTACAACTCAACTTAAATATTAATATTAAATAAATATAATTGTATAACTTTATAAACACCTAAAGAAAGTTAAGAAACCCTACCTCTCACTGAGTCGTCGTCTCTCTACTCTCTACTCTCACTTCTCTCTTGCAAAATATAGAAATAAAAACCCTACCTCTCACTGCTCTCACGGTCTCACCAAAAATAAAAATAGAGAACTCTGATCGACATCTTCCTCCAACCTTCCTTGATGGCATCTTCCTCCAACCTAGGTGTTAATCAAGTACCCTCAACTGAGAAATCCAATTCTCACAGTGATTCATATTGTTCGTCGGATGAAGAACAAATCGGTAAGCACCAAAAACTAAATTTGATTGCTTAATTAGTTTACTTTTTATTTTTACAAATCATCCAAGTGTTCTTTTGTTTTCTTCTGTTATTAAACTGAAAAAATGAGATGCTGGCATACTTTTTATTCATATTATCCTGTTATTAAACCGAGTGCCATTTTATTTTTATATCTTCCTTTTTTCTGGTTTGATTGAAAGAAGAAAGAAGACATGCTTGTTACCCTTCCACCGGTTAGCTTTCTGGTCACACGGCTATGCATAAATAACAACCCACTCATTGATTATTTTATATACGTATGTGCTCATTCTTTCTCGATTAAAAGGTGAAACTTTTTTGCTGGGCTCTGAGTAAAACTCTTAAAACTCAGAAAGTATTGTTTTGTGTTAAAAAATGGTTGGTTGAAAGTCTGTAATTCTGGTGCTACCGTACATTTACAGTTATGTACGTTTCTTGATGTTAAAAATGGGAATGGTGGTAAGAATTAGGATTCTCGAAACCCTTCTGTATTTTTTACTTTTCAGTTTCTGCAATTTTACCCTTGTGCTAAGGCTAATTATATTTATGTTTTCATTTATTTGTGGTAGATACTTACGTGGAAGACTTCATTAACGAGCAAGAACTTACTGTTGTAACAAGGAATAAGAAACAAGAAACAAGGAACAAGAAGAGGAAGATCACTACTGTAACAAGGAAAAAGAGGCACGAAATAGTGAAATCTGATGTTTGGCCTCACTTCACCAGATATAACGAGCCTCTCGTTGAAGTAGTTGATGGGGTGGAGAAGGTTGTTGGGAGCAGACAGCATTGTAAATGCAACTACTGTGGGACAACTCATGCGTGTGATTCTCGAGGTAACGACACTAGTACCCTTAGAAAACATATTGAGATTGTATGTAAGAGTTGTCTGGGTAAAGTTAATATAGATGAAGGGGGCAGCAAATGTTAACTAAGAATAGCATTATGGTTGATGGTGTGAGAATGTCAGGTATTACTGTTTGGACTAAGGAGGCATGTACTGATGCAGCTACTAGGATGATAGTTATAGATGAGTTGCCATTTAGCTTCATTGAAAACACTGGTTTTAAGTATTTTTGTGATGTTGCAATCCCTAAATGGGAGCCTCCAACTAGGAAGATGATTGTTAAGAACTTTTTGAAATTGTATGCTGCTAGAAAGGCTGAGTTGAAGGGTGAGTTCCAGTCCCGTTTAGTGTGTTTGACAACAGATACATGGACTAGTTGTCAAAATATTAATTATATGGTAATCACAGCCCACTTTATTGACCATGCTTGGAAAATGCACAAAAGGGTCTTAAATTTTTGTGTTATCCCTAATCATAATGGAACTACGATCGGAAAGATATTAGAGAATGCATTGCTTGAGTGGGGTATTGAGAATGTGTTGACAATTAGTGTTGACAATGTATTATCAAATAAAGTTGCCATTGATTATCTTATAACTCAAATGGAAGATTGGGAAAAAAGGACATTTTTTTTGGGGGGGGGGGGGGGGTTATGCATGTGAGATACCTTCCTCATATTGTGAATTTAATTGTGAGGTTTGGATTGAATTTACTGAACAAATCAGTAGCTGCCATTAGGAATGATGTGATGTATGTGAGAAGTTCTCCGGATAGAATGGATGTTTTTAAAAGTTGTGTAGAAAAGAGAAAGCTAGAATGTAAGAAAATATACATTTTGGATGTACAAACAAGATGGAACTCGACTTATCTAATGTTGGACACTGCCTTGGAGCTTAGAAGGGCATTGATAGGATGCATCCGAAGAAGATTCAAAATATAGGTAAATAAAATTCTATTAAAACTTCTATTAATTATTTCGTCAAATTAAAAAATTCATGTATATTTTATATGTTCTTTACTTTGTAGGTCATACTTTGATGAGGATGATGCCGAAAACGAGGGGGATGAAGAAAGTCAGGAAGCAGAATGTACTTTGGCTCCAACACAGTCTAGAGCATCAAAGAAGAGGCTTGGGCCACCAAAAGCTACAGATCAAGGCGAGTCTTGAAGTATTTGTAAGTTTTCTGAGGGTATTTTATCAAGTTATTGCGAATGTGAGTTCTCAATTGAAGCCTACTGCTCAATTAGCTTTTCATGATATAGTTTCGATTAAGGCCGAGATCGATGAGTTACATGAAAAGCCTATAGATGAACAGTCCAGTGCAACTGATTCGTTGTTGTATGATATGGCAAAAAATATGAAAAAAAAGTACAGCAAGTACTTTGACAAGGTACATGATATCAATGAGTTATTTCTTGTGGCACTTGTGTTGGACCCGAGGTATAAGCTTAAGTGTCTGGAAAGAAATTTTCAGAAAATGCTTGACATGAATATGGTAGAGGTCAAAAGAAGGTCAGATGGTGTGAAGGACATGTTCAGTCTTTGCGATACTTATAGCTAAAACACCATGTCACATACTTCCCAAAAGAGTAGACTGAATCTAGTGAGAGTACAAGTCACAGAACAAGAAGAAATATTTGTGGGAAGAAGAAGGACATGCTTGAGGACTGGAATAGACAACTCGAAGAAGGTGAACAAATGGTGGTTGGTGTTGGGATTCCGGATACAAAAACCATATACGCAGCGGAATAATAATAAACAATAAAGAATCCCAAATAAGATCGATCAAGAAATGTATATACGAAAAATAAATCAACGAAGATAAAAGGATCAAAGTCCCATACCTTTGAAGCCTTTGATATTATCTTCGTAAGTTGATGATGATCACGAACCCGAACTCAAAGCACGAATCCCTTCCTTGCAAACACCAAAAATGCGATGTCTCTACTTCACCACGCGATGGAACTTGACCGAAAAAATCAACGAGGCTCCGTTCTATCAATAACACGGATAGAGAAACTCGTAGGAATTTTTCTCTCAATTTTTTTCTTACTTATTTACACCTCTAAGATGAAGAACTTGATCAAGAAAAATATCTCCCTCCTCACTCTAAGCTATCGACTGTGACATGCAAAGTGTGTCATGTGGTGTTGATTTGTTTTCACTTTTATAAGACTTTCTGATAAAAGTGAGATATCAATTGATTTTATAAGATGAATCTTATCAATATAAAATGGTGCCATATCTCACCAACTGTAATACCCGAATTTTCAGTATGATTTTTTCGCGTTATTTTATCTAAGATATACTGGATGGCTTGGTGTCTATACAGTATGGCTAAAATAAATTGAGAACTGAGACAGCTGTATTTGTACTCGTATAACTGTCGTAGTGGTTCGACAATTATTTTGAGGATACCGTGTATCAGGTTATCGTACTTTTGATATTGGATATATCGTATGATGATGTTATTGGATTCAGTACATGTATTCAGTATGCAGTATGTTCGTATTTTGATATGTCAAGACGGACGAGGAGAATTGGAAAATGGCTAAGTATAGCCTGATTAGCGCGCGCTAATGTTCAAGTATAGCGCACGCTATCGTTCATGGTTAGCGCACACTAGAGGCAGAATGTAGCGCACGCTAAATGCAGTCAGATCGGAAGGAATCTGCGTGTGGACCCGGCTGATTTCGGCGCACGTTCTGATAAGTCAACGGTTGTTGTTCTGAAGTATTAGCGCACGCTAAAGCATGAGGCTTAACACACGCTAATTGTAGATCGGTCAAATGGAATCTGATCCTTGTCAGATCGGCATGTGGGGGCACATGCGGTACGTAGACTGTAGCAAGTCAACTGATATTAGCGCACGCTAAATGCAAGGACTTGCGTACGCTAAACAGTGTAAGTTACGTACGCTAATGCATGGGCATTACGTACGTAAGCTCATGTACGAGGCAAGACAGTGGCCTCTGGGCTGCGATAGCGCACGCTAACAAAGTCAGTTAGCGCACGCTAGGGCAATAACGCATGCTATTTTATGAGAGTAGCGCGCGCTAGTAATGTTTATTATATAAGGGGACAGACGGGTTTTGAGATGCATTTAGTCCATTCTTTCTCCTTCAGTCGATAGAGAGAGTTTTGGGAGGATCTTGAGGTTCCCAAACATGGTGAGGTGGTGATTTTTAACAAGATTAAGATAGAGAGCATGGATTCAAGCCTTGTTCTTCAAGTTACTCATGATTCTTGGAATGGAGTTCAAGTGTTCTTCTTCTTGGTTCATCTAATCCAGGTAATATTCGTATCCCTTGTTAGTTGTTCGTTTTTAAGGATGATTACATGTGAGGAACATGTTGGATAATCATGTGACGATATTATATGAGATTTTATGGGATTATGATAAGAGTTTTCGGATGTTATTTAAGATTCTTCATGTTAATGGTGATTCGTTTAACTTGATGAGGTTGAATCATGGATTTCTGAATCACGATCATTTCAGTGGTCGATTTAGATGAGTTAAATCATGATATGAGGTTGTATTCCAGATTATGTATGAGATGATCCTTGTTATCGGGTTGGTTTGATTATGTAATTTGCATGATGAAGAAAATGATAAACATTATAATATATACCTCGGATTATGTTGTTTTGAACGTGATGTCGGATATTTCATGTTCTTGAAGAGCTCTGAAATTATAGGATATGATGATTATGTATAGAAGGTGTTGGTGTTTTGGATATGAATATGGGATATTCGTATCTAGAGCTAAGTTATGTGTTTTGATATAATATTCGTATAAGAATACGAATATGATTTCGAGTATGATGATAAGTTTGGATCTGGAAAGTTATTGTTAATCTTGGAGTATGATTTCCTTTTCATTCGGATTCGTAGTCGCAAGGTGTTAGTCGATGCTTGGAATGCATGCCACTGTACAGCATTAGCGCACGCTAAGCTTACTGGCTAGCGCACGCTAACGGGAACAACTTAGCGCACGCTACGTTATGCGTTTAACGCGCGCTAAGTAGGCAGACAGTGTAGTATTTTCGTGTTGTGATTATGAATTCGTGATGGGTTGAACTGGATTGTTTAAGACTGTGTTTAATCGAGATATTGTGGAATTGTTGGGTTATTGATTGATAATTATGATTTATCGGATTTCGGCTTGTATTGTTGATAGGAGTTCGTAATTGTTTGAGTTGTATTGTTCGGTTTTGTAAATGATCGAGGTATTGTTGAGCCGCTGAGTTTGATTTGGTTGGTTATACCGGTTATTGATTATTATAGGATGTGTTGTCATTTGATTATTGCATTAGGTCGCGTTAATTGAGCGTTGATTATGGCCGTTGTGTTGCGGTCAAGGTTGAAGAGTTCGTAGGTTGCTTTTGGTCAGGGCTGAGGAGCTCGGAGACGAAGGCAATGGATTCTGGTAACAGCTTCGTGGTATCGGTATCGAGGCAAGTTTATACTTGTTCATTTTATAATATTTGATTAATGGTATCGTTTTCATTTCATTTATAATTCGTATAGCGATGTTGTTAGAAAGGTAAGTTGTCGGTTAACGAGTTGTATATCGTGCTCTGGCTTGTATTAAATCATAGGGTATATGATTTAATTGTGTTCAAGGAAGACGTGAGTTATCTTTGGTCAAGGGTTAGTATATCAGATATCGAGGATAGTTAACGTGATGACATAAGTATCGGGATAAAGGTTTATTGGTATTGAATGGATGGTACCTTATTTGAGATTATTTGAATAACTGTGTATTCGTTCAGGGATGTTGCTCGTGGAAAGAATATTGTCTTCGGCTTTGAGGTAATTCCAGTATTATTCAGTTATGAGGATAATTGTTCTGAGGAATTATTGTATATATTTTGTACGTTGATGTTTCGTATGCTGGGATTCGTATTGATTACTTCGCTGAGGGATGATGATCCCAGGGATGATTGTATTGATATCATTGATCGTGTTGATCATTTGTCGGGGATGATGATCCCAGGATTATTGTCTTGAATATTGATTAGTCGTGTCGACTTTTCACTGTTAGTCTGTTGTTTCACTTTGGTGAGTCTTTTGATCCTTATTGTATATGTGATTCTTTGAGTTTCGTTGTCATGTTGCATCGTGACATATCTCGAATAATATCTACGTTCCGATTGGTTATTGTGTAGGATTTTTAGCTGGGCACACTATGGTTATGTGTTGATATTATTCCGCATTGAACCGTGCACACGAGACGTAGTTTCGTGAGGCTAATTAGGTACAAGATCACACGTGTATTTGATCGATACCCGGGGTGGCTTGTGCACGGACACATTTCCGGATCGGGCGTACTGTGATGTCCATCTTTGAGCCATACCGTTTGGTCGTTCATAGTTCCATGTATGATTGGATATGTTCGACGGTTTGCGACTGGTTGTTCATACGCCTGAGGGGTATGTTCGACAGTCAGAGTTATTTCTTTGAGATCCATTATTGTTGATCATTTGGAGTTTGCCTTGTTGAGGGTATTCTCGGTTATTATTGGTTCTTGTTGATCATTTGGAGTCTACCTTGTTGAGGGTATCCTCGGTTATTGTTGGTCCTTTGTTGATCATTTGGAGTTTACCTCGTTGAGGGAATTCTCGGTTATTGTTGATCTTTGTTGATCGTGTTTGGAGTTTACCATGTTGAGGGTATTCTCGGTTATTGTTGATCCTTGTCGATCGTATTGGAATTCATCATGTTGATGATAATTTCGGTTGTACTTTGACCTTGGGTTGGTCATATTGGAACTCATCATATCGATGATATTCTCAGTGATGTATTGGTTGATCATTGTTATCGATTGTATGAGCATTCAGACTGTACATCGATGTTCGGGATTTGTTATCATTATCATGTGGTAGTTGATCTATAGATATGTTGTGTATTATTGGTTTATCTAGGTTGAGATTTTATTGTGTAATCCGGCGGACATGATTTGGCACAGATTGGATTATTTCCGCACTTATGAGTTATGACGACGATTTGAGGACACTTGGTATTGTTTGAATACAGTACAGTATAATTGTTGTTGAGTTCTTTTCGTCATTTGAGAATGCGAAATGTGAATTATGGTAAGGATCGATTTGGTATGGATTGCCATGGATTGGTAAGGTTATGACGGTAAGTTTACATTGGTAGTATTCTTACAGTATTATTACATTGGTATGTAATTATTTATGATGATGTGATCGTTATCATTATCGAGTATTGTGGCTGACCCCGTCGTGGGCTTTATTTTTAGGTACTCGGAGATCGAGCTAGTAGCGGTCGTGAAGGGATGAGCTTCCCGATGTGATACTGGCGGTGGCATGTTTTGGAGTATCGAGTATTTCTTTTCTGGTTATTCATTTCCGCTGCAAATGTGTATTTTGAACTGTGTTTTTATCCGCTGTGTGTGTATATTTTCAAAATGACCTTTTGGGCATTTTAGGAACTTGGGTTATTTTCGTCACACTCTTTTTCCCAAATTATTTTATCGGTACGTTTAAGTGGTAGCTTAACATACATTTTGAACTGTCGAGAATTGGCACTTCGCCTTGTATTTTCAAATGGTATTTTATGACGGTATTTGAGAACTATGCTTTTGAAAATATTTGAGTATTTAAAATATTACCGTCATCAGCCTTTTGGCATTTTTGAATTGGTTTTGTAAACGATTTTTAGCCTGGTGGGTTCCTACAGGACCCACTACTGTAATATCCCGGATGGTTTTAGGGGGTGTTACAGAAGATGGTATCGGAGCTTGGGTTTTGTGAAACCCGGGCGTGTGTGTTATGTGGCTCTACCGGGACGGTAGTAGCGTGACTTTTGAAGATGATTTTTTTTTCTGACTTTTGAGTCAAACCGATTTTGGAGTTTCCAAAATTTTTGAGATCTTTTCAAATTGTTATTTGTGATATTGTCGTGTGTTGATATTGTTTTGAGACTTCGTGTGGGAGTCGTGTGCTAGTATCACGAGAGATCATCGGCTTCACGCATCTGTAAGTATATTGGTTTGGTTATTCGCTTGTGGCGACACTTGATTGTTTTGTGATGAGTTGGAAAGTTTTGGATTTATCTGTTGTTGGTGGCAGGTTGCAAGTTTCGAGGACAAAACTTATTTTAAGGGGGGTAGTATGTAATACCCGAATTTTCAGTATGAATTTTTAGCGTTATTTTATCTAAGATATACTGTATGGCTTGGTGTCTATACAGTATGGATAAAATAAATTGAGAACTGAGACAGCTGTATTTGTACTCGTATAACTGTCGTAGTGGTTCGACAATTATTTTGAGGATACCGTGTATCAGGTTATCGTACTTTTGATATTAGATATATCGTATGATGATGTTATTGTATTCAGTACATGTATTCAGTATGCAGTATGTTCGTATTTTGATATGTCGAGATGGATGAGGAGAATTGGAAAATGGCTAAGTATAGCCTGATTAGCGCGCGCTAATGTTCAAGTATAGCGCACGCTATCGTTTATGGTTAGCGCACGCTAGAGACAGAATGTAGCGCACGCTAAATGCAGTCAGATCGGAAGGAATCTGCGTGTGGACCCGACTGCTTTCGGCGCACGTTCTGATAAGTCAACGGTTGTTGTCCTGAAGTATTAGCACACGCTAAAGCATGATGCTTAACGCACGCTAATTGTAGATCGGTCAAATGGAATCTGATCCTTGTCAGATCGGCATGTGGGGGCACATGCGGTACGTAGACTGTAGCAAGTCAACTGATATTAGCGCACGCTAAATGCAAGGACTTGCGTACGCTAAACAGTGTAAGTTATGTACGTTAATGCATGGGCATTACGTACGTAAGCTCATGTACAAGGCAAGACAGTGGCCTCTGGGCTGCGATAGCGCACGCTAACAAAATCAGTTAGCGCACGCTAGGGCAATAACGCACGCTATTTTATGAGAGTAGCGCGCGCTAGTAATGTTTATTATATAAGGGGACATACGGGTTTTGAGATGCATTTAGTCCATTCTTTCTCCTTCAGTCGATAGAGAGAGTTTTGGGAGGATCTTGAGGTTCCCAAACATGGTGAGGTGGTGATTTTTAACAAGATTAAGATAGAGAGTATGGATTCAAGCCTTGTTCTTCAAGTTACTCATGATTCTTGGAATGGAGTTCAAGTGTTCTTCTTCTTGGTTCATCTAATCCAGGTAATATTCGTATCCCTTGTTAGTTGTTCGGTTTTAAGGATGATTACATGTGAGGAACATGTTGGATAATCATGTGACGATATTATATGAGATTGTATGGGATTATGATAAGAGTTTTCGGATGTTATTTAAGATTCTTCATGTTAATGGTGATTCGTTTAACTTGATGAGGTTGAATCATGGATTTCTGAATCACGATAATTTCAGTGGTCGATTTAGATGAGTTAAATCATGATATGAGGTTGTATTCCAGATTATGTATGAGATGATCCTTGTTATCGGGTTGGTTTGATTATGTAATTTGCATGATGAAGAAAATGATAAACATTATAATATATACCTCGGATTATGTTGTTTTGAACGTGATGTCGGATATTTCATGTTCTTGAAGAGCTCTGAAATTATAGGATATGATGATTATGTATAGAAGGTGTTGGTGTTTTGGATATGAATATGGCATATTCGTATCTAGAGCCAAGTTATGTGTTTTGATATAATATTCGTATAAGAATACGAATATGATTTCGAGTATGATGATGAGTTTGGATCTGGAAAGTTATTGTTAATCTGGGAATATGATTTTCTTTTCATTCGGATTCGTAGTCGCAAGGTGTTAGTCGATGCTTGGAATGCATGCCACTGTACAACATTAGCGCACGCTAAGCTTACTGGCTAGCGCACGCTAACGGGAACAACTTAGCGCACGCTACGTTATGCGTTTAACGCGCGCTAAGTTGGCAGATAGTGTAGTATTTTTGTGTTGTGATTATGAATTCGTGATGGGTTGAACTGGATTGTTTAAGACTGTGTTTAATCGAGATATTGTGGAACTGTTGGGTTATTGATTGATAATTATGATTTATCGGATTTCGGCTTGTATTGTTGATAGGAGTTCGTTATTGTTTGAGTTGTATTGTTCGGTTTTGTAAATGATCGAGGTATTGTTGAGCCGCTGAGTTTGATTTGGTTGGTTATACCGGTTATTGATTATTATCGGATGTGTTGTCATTTGATTATTGCATTAGGTCGCGTTAGTTGAGCGTTGATTATGGCCGTTGTGTTGCGGTCAAGGTTGAAGAGTTCGTAGGTTGCTTTTGGTCAGGGCTGAGGAGCTCGGAGACGAAGGCAATGGATTCTGGTAACAGCTTCGTGGTATCGGTATCGAGGCAAGTTTATACTTGTTCAGTTTATAATATTTGATGAATCGTATCATTTTCATTTCATTTATAATTCGTATAACGATGATGTTAGAAAGGTAAGTTGTCGGTTAACGAGTTGTATATCGTGCTCTGGCTTGTATTAAATCATAAGGTATATGATTTAATTGTGTTCAAGGAAGACGTGAGTTATCTTTGGTCAAGGGTATAGTATATCAGATATCGAGGATAGTTAACGTGATGACATAAGTATCGGGATAAAGGTTTATTGGTATTGAATGGATGGTACCTTATTTGAGATTATTTGAATAACTGTGTATTCGTTCAGGGATGTTGCTCGTGGAAAGAATATTGTCTTCGACTTTGAGGTAATTCCAGTATTATTCAGTTATGAGGATAATTGTTCTGAGGAATTATTGTATATATGTTGTACGTTGATGTTTCGTATGCTGGGATTCGTATTGATTACTTCGCTGAGGGATGATGATCCCAGGGATGATTGTATTGAGATCATTAATCGTGTTGATCATTTGTCGGGGATGATGATCCCAGGATTATTGTCTTGAATATTGATTAGTCGTGTCGACTTTTCACTGTCAGTCTGTTGTTTCACTTTGGTGAGTCTTTTAATCCTTATTGAATATGTGATTCTTTGAGTTTCATTGTCATGTTGCATCGTGACATATCTGGAATCATATCTGCGTTCCGATTGGTTATTGTGTAGGATTTTTAGCTGGGCACACTATGGTTATGTGTTGATATTATTCCGCATTGAACCGTGCACACGAGACGTAGTTTCGTTAGGCTAATTAGGTACAAGACCACACGTGTATTTGATCGATACCCGGGGTGGCTTGTGCACGGAAACATTTCCAGATTGGGCGTACTATGATGTCCATCTTTGAGCCATACCGTTTGGTCGTTCATAGTTCCATGTATGATTGGATATGTTCGACGGTTTGCGACTAGTTGTTCATACGCCTGAGGGGTATGTTCGACAGTTAGAGTTATTTCTTTGAGATCCATTATTGTTGATCATTTGGAGTTTGCCTTGTTGAGGGTATTCTCGGTTATTATTGGTCCTTGTTGATCATTTGGAGTCTACCTTGTTGAGGGTTGTAACACCCCAAACTAGGCGGATATTACAGTGCCGTGGACCCCCGACTGGGACCCACCACGCGAAAGAAAAAGGATGAATTACACAGGGTAAATGTAGTACCGAACCACATTACAACATCAATTACTCTGATTAGGAGTTTCATACAACACACCCAGGATAATATAGAATACATGTGTATCTTATGTGACGATAAAATACACGACACTGAATGAAATGAGTATTCAAACGGAATGTCTGCAGCGGAATAAATAAAGGAAACATAATGACTGAATAAATGACTGAAAGGACTGGGGCCCCCTTCTAGTATCACTGGGACTCCCCGCCGTCAACGTGCTCTCCCTGTGCCTTTGCCTTGCCATGACCTGAAAAACAATATCCCCAAACGGGCCGCTTATACGTAACAACAATCCTCAAGGGTTGAAATTACACAATCATGATATATCCGAAGTTATGAAATATCCTTAGTTATGAATTACGCCAAGAGGAGTACCATAGTACGCCCGTAGTGTTCGTGCAAGTGTACAAGATGATGACCGGACACACCCGTCCTTGTACCTAATTAGTCTCACGGAGGTAAACGTTACCGTGTGCACAGTCCAATGTATCACTCCCAATACATGGCCATCATGTGCCCGACTAAAAATTCCACATATCCGCACCCGGCCACGCAATATGAACCCAGAAGGTCATATGAACGAGAATGACCATAATGAATATCAATGAATAATAATAACCTGACAACGTCAAGAATGGCTTACCGAGATGAAAGTGACAATGAAGTGATTGATAGTTTCAATGAAATGATTGGAACCGCCGTTCCTCGTTAATGAAGTGATTATTCGACAATTACAAGTCTCAATATGATTAATACAATGATGAATGAGTTATGATTATGAATGATCAACAACAAAAGGAATGAATATCCTTTTAACCGAGTAAGAATCAACTTACATAATACCGATGAAGAATGTCCTTCCACGAACAAATGTCCTAAATGAAGTGTCGGTCGCTCGAACAACCTTAATTCAATACAATTACCAACAATACGTTCAATATACGAACTAAACACGAATATAACGAACTCAAAACGTCGATACGATTAAACCAAGTTCATTGGGACATTATATCGAACACTTTGTGGCCAACTTCGATTTATTACAACTAAACCTCAATAACACCAACCTCAAATCCCCAAGAAGTGTTTCAAACCAATAAAACATCTTCAATACGATCAATAATCTGTTATGAATATCCAAAAATGTGATTATAACAACAATTAATCGAAAATCCCCAAATCCAACTCGATATTCAAAGTGTTCTTGAATAATCCCTCAATAATCCAATGAATCCTTATACAAACTCATAATCATATACATATCCCTTCATATAACATGATTATAACGTCCAAAGCATCATATCTCAACACAAAATCGAAATCCAAAGTGTTGAAGAAATTACCTCTTGAAGATCCAACCACTTCGATCCGATGAACACGAGTTAAAACGAGTATCCAAGCTTCCCAAATGAATGAAGATGATGAAGATTACACACTCAAGTGATTGATGATGGCAAAATCTCTCCCTCAAGCCTCTCTCTCGGATAAAGATGGAAAAATGAAGAAGTGAGGAAAAAATGACCCGGCCAAGTCCTTAAATACTGCCGGAAGTTACGGCCGTAACTCGGCCCTCTTACGGCCGTAAAATTCCAGGTCAACGGCCTTACGTCCGTAACCGGCCAACTCGTACGGCCGTAACTCGGCTTCGTCCGAAAGCCTGCCGACAGACTTACGGCCGTAACCGTTCCTGAGTTACGGGCGTAACTCGCCTTCGTCAAAAACATCCGTCGACACCCTTACGTCCGTAACCGCACACCTTACGGCCGTAACTCGGATGATACGGCCGTATCCGGCCAAACTTACGGGCGTAAGCCCTTTTCGTCGAAAACGACCAGGCACCCTGCCAGACGGCCAGACAGTTAAGCCTTACGGCCGTACCTTCCTCGACTTACGGCCGTATGCCGCAACCCTTACGGCCGTAAGTCACCCTTGGTCGACAACACCTAAAATTTACGAACACCACTTACGGCCGTATCCTCACCTTCTTACGGCCGTTACTCGTCTTCGGCCAAAAATGCCTAGGCAGCCTGCTGGACATGTACGGCCGTAACCGGCCAGCCTTACGGCCGTACCTGCACAACTTATGGCCGTATCACAAGACCTTACGGCCGTAAGTCCATTTCGTCCAAAATGGCCTGAAAAAAATGGACCCTTGTTACGGCCGTAACCCAAAGTCCTTACGGCCGTAACTCGATGCTGGCCAAGGTGAACAAAATCCGACAACTCCGATTCCTCGCTACGAATGATGAATGACCCGACATATCATACGAATGTGAAAATGAACAAGTCTAACACAAGCCAAAGATGATACTCCCAGTACAAGGCTATCAATCACAATGAAGATGATAATACTCCCGTCTCGGTCTCTAAACGGAGATGAAATGACGATCGGTAACTGAAATAGGATTACAACATGCCAACAGTGAACGCAAATGAATGAATCCTGAATGATGAATGATTATTAATGAGTGAGAATTACTGAGTGACAATTACAGACTGATAAATACTGAATGAAAATGAATGAATTACAACCGGGTATTACATACTCCCCCCCTTAAAAAGAGTTTCGTCCCCGAAACTAAGGGTCAAACAACTCGGGATAACTCTCCCGCATATTCTCCTCGGTTTCCCAAGTGGCCTCTTCGACTCCGTGTCTGGACCACTGAATCTTGACCAAAGGGATCGTCTTGCTCCTCAACTGTTTGATTCGCCGCTCCAACACTCGTACAGGACGCTCCTCGTACGAATGATCATCCGCGATCTCGATTTCGTCAAACTGAAGTATGTGGCTCGGGTCGGCAACATACTTCCGCAACTGAGAGACGTGAAACACATTATGAATTCGACTCAATGCCGGAGGTAAAGCCAATTGATAAGCTAAATCGCCTACTCGGTCCAAAATTTCAAACGGTCCAATGAATCTCGGACTCAACTTCCCCCGTTTTCCGAAACGGACAATACCTCGACTCGGGGATACCTTGACCAAAACGTGGTCAGCCGTCTCGAACTCAAGTGGTCGATGACGATTATCCGCATATGATTTCTGTCGACTCTGAGCTGTCAACATACGACTCTTGATCAAAGCTACCTTCTCCCGGGCGGCTATAAGCATATCGGGCTCGGTGCCGATTGATTCTGACAAGTCATCCCAACACAAAGGAGATCGACAACGACGACCGTACAAGGCCTCGTAAGGTGCCATCTTAATGGAAGCATGCCAGCTATTATTATACGTGAACTCGATCAATGGTAGTTGGGCTTCCCAATCGTCCTTCCAATCGAGGACGCATGCCCTCAACATGTCCTCTAATGTCTGAATAGTCCTCTCTGATTGTCCGTCTGACTGAGGATGAAAAGCGGTACTGAGATTGAGCTGAGTCCCCATAGCACGATGAACTGATTTCCAGAAATGAGACACAAATCGTCCGTCACGATCGAAAACGATACTCTTAGGAGTACCGCGCAGTCTCACTATCTCCTTGATGAACAACTGAGCCAGTCTCTCGGGACCCCATGTATCCTTGATCTCAAGGAAATGAGCTGATTTAGTTAAGCGGTCCACAATCACCCAGATCGTATTCATGCCACGACGACTCGTCGGCAAACTCGTGATGAAATCCATAGAAATGTCTTCCCACTTCCACTCTGGAATAGGGAGAGGTTTCAACATACCCGCCGGTCGCTGATGTTCAATCTTGACTTGTTGACAGGTTAAGCATCTCGAAACAAATTCTGCGACTTCTCGCTTCATATTACTCCACCAGTAATTTTGTTTCAAGTCCTTGTACATCTTGCTGGACCCCGGATGAACAGTATAAGGGTAGCATGAGCTTCTCTCAAAATAGAGTTTTTCAACTCGTCATTCGCCGGTACGCACAACCGATTCTTAAACCTCAAAAGTCCATCCTCGTGGACCACAAATCCAGGGGCTTTCCCCTGAACCACATCCTCACGGATGCGTAACAATGCTGGGTCTGAACCTTGATTCTCCCTGATTTCCCCCTCAAGTGACGATGAAATCTCTAACATACAAAGTCGTCCCCGAACTCCGGGCTGCACTCGATCTCGGGTCTAAGGAATTCTTGCTGGAGCTCCTTCTGAACTGTTAAACGAGCAAGCATCTGCTCCTGAATGGACTTACGACTCAAGGCGTCGACGACAACGTTCGCCTTGCCCGGGTGATAAAGGATCTCAATATCATAATCTTTGATTAATTCCAACCACCGTCTCTGTCGCATATTTAACTCCTTCTGAGTAAATATATACTTTAAACTCTTATGATCGGTGAATATCTGACAAGTAACGTCATAAAGATAATGACGCCAAATCTTCAATGCGAACACCACGGCTGCTAGTTCCAGGTCGTGAGTCGGATAGTTAACCTCGTAAGGTCTCAATTGCCGTGAAGCATAAGCAATAACCTTCCCATTCTGCATGAGTACACATCCGAGACCCTGTCCGGACGCATCACTATAAACCACAAATCCCTCCGTCCCTTGCGGCAAGGAAAGTACAGGTGCTGACATTAACCGGCTCTTGAGTTCCTCAAAACTCCGCTGACACGCATCGGACCACGTGAATTTCTTATCCTTTCGCAAAAGGTTCGGCAAGGGTTGAGCGATTCTAGAAAATCCCTCCACAAATCGCCGATAATAGCCCGCTAATCCGAGAAAACTTCGGATTTCCTTAACATTCTTCGGAGGTAACCAGTCTCGGATAGCCTCCGTCTTCTGAGGGTCGACACGAACTCCATCTGATGAAATTACATGTCCGAGAAAAGTCACTTCGGACATCCAAAACTCACATTTGGAAAACTTTCCATAAAGTTGCTCTCGTCTCAACACGTCGAGAACCTGATGAAGATGAACCTCGTGATCCTCTCGGATACGAGAATAAATCAAAATATCATCGATGAAGACAACAACAAACTGATCTAAAAAGTCAATGAAAACCCGATTCATTAACTCCATGAATACCGCAGGTGCATTAGTTAGCCCGAACGGCATAACTACGAACTCATAATGACCATAACGTGTTCGAAACGCCGTCCTCGCGATATCCGACTCTCGAATCCGCAACTGGTGATATCCAGATCTTAAGTCGATCTTGGAAAATACTGAAGCTCCCTGAAGTTGATCTAAAAGATCATCAATACGGGGTAAGGGATATTTATTCTTGATTGTCACCCTGTTCAGCTCCCGATAATCAATACACAAACGAAACGAACCATCCTTCTTCTTGACAAACAACACTGGTGCTCCCACGGAGACGCACTCGGTCGTATATAACCCTTCTCGAACAACTCCTCAAGTTGGTTCTTTAATTCCTACATTTCGGTCGGGGCCATCCGGTACGGTGCCTTCGATATCGGAGACGTACCAGGCTCCAACTCAATCGTGAATTCCACATCTCTCTGTGGAGGCAAACCAGGTAACTCGTCTGGAAAAACGTCGGCATACTCCCTCACTACCGGAATATCCGTCAACATTACTGATGACTTCTCGGTTTTGGTCATGAAGCACCAATAACCAACACATCCCTGACTGAGTAATCGCACTGCTTTCATCAAATTAATGACCTTACCCGAACAGCCGGGATTACCTCCCTGAAATACACATTCGACCCCATCGTCTGAAATGATAGTGATCATACGCTTACGGACACTAATGATGGCATCATGACGATCCATCCAATCAATACCCAAGATGACGTCGTCCCTCGGCAAATCTACTACGATTAGGTCCGCTGGCCATACACGACCATGAAACTGAATTGGACAATTCTGAATCTCACGATTACCGATAATTCGTCTACCATCAGGTAGGCCAATGACATAAGGCTCACAACTAGTAGCACTACCTGCATTTAGTCTACTCAAACATGACTTAAATGAATGAATGCGATGCACCAAGATCAAAAAGGGTACACACAAAGTTGAGATAGAATATCGAGTATACCCGAGATCATTCGGGCCTCTGGATCATCGGTCTTCTTCATCTCATAAATCCGGGCTTGCTAGTCCGACCGACGCTCCTGTCACGGCTATAGGCTCCACCTTTAGTCGCTCCTGTCGTTTTAAACGACGCTGATTGAGTGGCCTGATTCTGAACGGCTGACTGTTTAGGGGCTTGAGATGACGTCTGAGTAGGTTTGGAGTCCCTACGGCAAAAACGGGCCTTATGCCCAACAATTCCACAGTTGTGACAAGTGACAGACTGTCTCGGACACTTGGTGCTGACATGACCAAGATCCCCACATTTATAACAGGTGATGGCCGAGCTGGACGCTCGTGACTGAGATTCCGCGGGTTTAGACGTCACAGGAGGTCGCTCAGAAAAAGCAGAGCCCGCACGAGGTTTCTTGAAAGTGGCCTGACTGCCTTCAGACTGATTACGGTTCTTGGACTTCTTGCTAGCAGATGCAGGTTGCTGCTTAGCAATCTCTTTAGCAGTAAGCTCGTAGGTAAGAGCTTTCTCAATGAATTCAGCCAACGTGGTGTAATTATGATTAAGCAACTGTAGTCTCATACGGGGTTTCAGCCTCTTGCTGAAATACTTAATCTTATCTGCCTCTGAATGAATGATAGATGAGGCAAACGGAAGAAGTTCCTGAAATTTCTCGGCAATGGCGAGAACATCCTCGTCACGAGGGTCGGGGTGAGTAATTCTGACAGTTTGGCCTCTCTGAGCGGGGCCGGATAATACCTCTCCATCATGAGAGTTTTGAACTGATCCCAAGTACATGATCCTTCGGTGGGCTTCAACGACAACCACCAAGAATGAGCGCTCTTGCCCAGGTAGTAAGCTGCAACAGAAACTTTGTGTCCTTCGGGACACTCTACCATAGCAAACAACTTATCGAAATGCTCGAGCCAATGAATAATATCTGCCGGCTCAGACGAGCCCTCAAAAGTAGGTGGCCTCTGGCGAGAGATGTCGCTGATGATATTGCTCACATTCCTCTCTTGCCTCTGAGGTGGCGACGGAGGAGCCTGTTGATTCTGATTAACGGAGTTATGCATCGTCTCCATCAGCTGTGCCATCTGGGTCATTTGGGCCATCATGCCCTGCATAAAAGCGAGTGGGTCAACCGGGACACCTTCTGACTGAGCCGTGTCCCGGGTACGACTCCCCGTTAGTGAATGATCGCGTCCATGTGAATGAGTGGCAGCGTCGCTGCTCAAAGAATTAGCATTATTTCTCGCGTTTGCACGTGTATTCATACGAGCTCTCGAGATTCGGCCCGCTCCACGGCCTCGTCCTCCTCGTCCTCTGCCAGCTCTTTCCATACTGAAGTAGGAAAGTCACATGATGATTATATTTCCCGCATGAATATCACGTTATGATTATGACATGAGATGATGAAAATGAGCATACACGCTCTAACACAGTGATTACATGAATGATTAACTGAGGTGACAAAATTATCTTGAACAAGTTAACATAATTAATGATTTGATCTTCCTGATCAACAACTGAATAATGAAATGAATTGAGTGATTATCGAGTTAACATGACCGTCCTGGTCAAAGAAAATAATGGTTGAGGATTGTTAACTGATGAATTATGAATGAATGATTCTTGCCAGAAATTATACCATGGCGTTAGAAATCTTTCAGTTCTTGGTCTGATTGGCTCGGCATTTGCACAGGCCACACGTGACGCGAAAGTCCAATGATACTAGTCCGATGACGATGATTTCAAATGAGACATGACTTGGAGGGTAGTATTCAAAACCACGCTCCGATACCAACTCTGTAACACCCCAAACTAGGCGGATATTACAGTGCCGTGGACCCCCGACTGGGACCCACCAGGCGAAAGAAAAAGGATGAATTACACAGGGTAAATGTAGTACCGAACCACATTACAACATCAATTACTCCGATTAGGAGTTTCATACAACACACCCAGGATAATATAGAATACATGTGTATCTTATGTGACGATAAAATACACGACACTGAATGAAATGAGTATTCAAACGGAATGTCTGCAGCGGAATAAATAAAGGAAACATAATGACTGAATAAATGACTGAAAGGACTGGGGCCCCCTTCTAGTATCACTGGGACTCCCCGCCGTCAACGTGCTCTCCCTGTGCCTTTGCCTTGCCATGACCTGAAAAACAATATCCCCAAACGGGGTCAGTTATACAGAACAACAATCCTCAAGGGTTGAAATTACACAATCATGATATATCTGAAGTTATGAAATATCCTTAGTTATGAATTACGCTGAAGAGGAGTACCATAGTACGCCCGTAGTGTTCTGTGCAAGTGTACAAGACAGATGACCGGACACACCCGTCCTTGTACCTAATTAGTCTCATGGAGGTAAACGTTACCGTGTGCACAGTCCAATGTATCACTCCCAATACATGGCCATCATGTGCCCGACTAAAAATTCCACACATCCGCACCCGGCCACGCAATATGAACCCAGAAGGTCATATGAACGAGAATGACCATAATGAATATCAATGAATAATAATAACCTGACAACGTCAAGAATGGCTTACCGAGATGAAAGTGATAATGAAGTGATTGATAGTTTCAATGAAATGATTGGAACCGCCGTTCCTCGTTAATGAAGTGATTATTCGACAATTACAAGTCTCAATATGATTAATACAATGATGAATGAGTTATGATTATGAATGATCAACAACAAAAGGAATGAATATCCTTTTAACCGAGTAAGAATTAACTTACATAATACCGATGAAGAATGTCCTTCCACGAACAAATGTCCTAAATGAAGTGTCGGTCGCTCGAACAACCTTAATTCAATACAATTACCAACAATACGTTCAATATACGAACTAAACACGAATATAACGAACTCAAAACGTCGATACGATTAAACCAAGTTCATTGGGACATTATATCGAACACTTTGTGGCCAACTTCGATTTATTACAACTAAACCTCAATAACACCAACCTTAAATCCCCAAGAAGTGTTTAAAACCAACAAAACATCTTCAATACGATCAATAATCCGTTATGAATATCCAAAAACGTGATTATAACAACAATTAATCGAAAATCCACAAATCCAACTCTGTATTCAAAGTGTTCTTGAATAATCCCTCAATAATCCAATGAATCCTTATACAAACTCATAATCATATACATATCCCTTCATATAACATGATTATAACGTCCAAAGCATCATATCTCAACACAAAATCGAAATCCAAAGTGTTGAAGAAATTACCTCTTGAAGATCCAACCACTTCGATCCGATGAACACGAGTTAAAACGAGTATCCAAGTTTCCCAAATGAATGAAGATGATGAAGATTACACACTCAAGTGATTGATGATGGCAAAATCTCTCCCTCAAGCCTCTCTCTCGGATAAAGCTGGAAAAATGAAGAAGTGAGGAAAAAATGACCCGGCCAAGTCCTTAAATACTGCCGGAAGTTACGGCCGTAACTCGGCCCTCTTACGACCGTAACATTCCAGGTCAACGGCCTTACGGCCGTAACCGGAGAACTCGTATGGCCGTAACTCGGCTTCGTCCGAAAGCTCGCCGGCTGCACTTACGGCCAGAACTGTTCTCGAGTTACGGCGTAACTCGCCTTCGTCAAAACATCCGTCGATACCCTTACGGCCGTAACCGCACACCTTACGGCCGTAACTCGATGATACGGCCGTATCCGCCAAACTTACGGCGTAAGCCCTCTTCGTCAAACGACTGTGCACTGCCGCGTACGACCGTAACCGGCCAAGCCTTACGGCCGTACCTTCCTCGACTTACGGCCGTATGCCACAACCCTTACGGCCGTAAGTCACCCTTGGTCGACAACGCCTAAAATTTACGAACACCACTTACGGCCGTATCCTCACCTTCTTACGGCCGTAACTCGTCTTCGGCCAAAAATGCCTAGGCAACCCTCATCGGACATGTATGTACGGTCAGAATCGCCAGCCTTTACGGCCAGACTGCACAACTTACGGCCGTATCACAAGACCTTACGACCGTAAGTCCCTTTCGTCCAAAATGGCCTGAAAACAACGGACCCTTGTTACGGCCGTAACCCAAAGTCCTTACGGCCGTAACTCGATGCTGGCCAAGGTGAACAAAATCCGACAACTCCGATTCCTCGCTACGACTGATGAATGACCCGACATATCATACGAATGTGAAAATGAACAAGTCTAACACAAGCCAAAGATGATACTCCCAGTACAAGGCTATCAATCACAATGAAGATGATAATACTCCCGTCTCGGTCTCTAAACGGAGATGAAATGACGATCGGTAACTGAAATACGATTACAACATGCCAACAGTGAACGCAAATGAATGAATCCTGAATGATGAATGATTATTAATGAGTGAGAATTACTGAGTGACAATTAAAGACTGATAAATACTGAATGAAAATGAATGAATTACAACCGGGTAAGGGTATCCTCGGTTATTGTTGGTCCTTTGTTGATCATTTGGAGTTTACCTCGTTGAGGGAATTCTCGGTTATTGTTGATCTTTGTTGATCGTGTTTGGAGTTTACCTTCTTGAGGGTATTCTCGGTTATTGTTGATCCTTATCGATCGTATTGGAATTCATCATGTTGATGATAATTTCGGTTGTACTTTGACCTTGGGTTGGTCATATTGGAACTCATCATATCGATGATATTCTCAGTGATGTATTGGTTGATCATTGTTATTGATTGTATGAGCATTCGGACTGTACGTCGATGTTCGGGATTTGTTATCATTATCATGTGGTAGTTGATCTACAGATATGTTGTGTATTATTGGTTTATCTAGGTTGAGATTTGATTGTGTAATCCGGCGGACAGGATTTGGCACAGATTGGATTATTTCCGCACTTATGAGTTATGAGGACGATTTGAGGACACTTGGTATTGTTTGAATACAAGATGCAGTATAATTGTTGTTGAGTTCTTTTCGTCATTTGAGAATGCGAATTGTGAATTATGGTAAGGATCGATTTGGTATGGATTGCCATGGATTGGTAAGGTTATGACGGTAAGTTTACATTGGTAGTATTCTTACAGTATTATTACATTGGTATGTAATTATTTATGATGATGTGATCGTTATCATTATCGAGTATTGTGGCTGACCCCGTCGTGGGCTTTATTTTTAGGTACTCGGAGATCGAGCTAGTAGCGGTCGTGAAGGGATGAGCTTCTCGATGTGATACTGGCGGTGGCATGTTTTGGAGTATCGAGTATTTCTTTTCTGGTTATTCATTTCCGCTGCAAATGTGTATTTTGAACTGTGTTTTTATCCGCTGCGTGTATATATTTTCAAAATGGCCTTTTGGGCATTTTACGAACTTGGGTTATTTTCGTCAAACTCTTTTTCCCAAATTATTTTATCGGTACGTTTAAGTGGTAGCTTAACGTACATTTTGAACTGTCGAGAATTGGCACTTCGCCTTGTATTTTCAAATGGTATTTTATGACGGTATTTGAGAACTATGCTTTTGAAAATATTTGAGTATTTAAAATATTACCGTCATCAGCCTTTTGGCGTTTTTGAATTGGTTTTGTAAACGATTTTTAGCCTGGTGGGTTCCGGCGCGGGACCCACGGCGCTGTAATATCCCGGATGGTTTTGGGGGGTGTTACACCAATACCAAAGACCACACCAAGTCAAAAAGGAAAAAGGCAAGGGGCGGCTTTCTTGGAAATTTCTAGGAAACGGGCCGAGTCACTCGGCTCGTGTACCGGACGTTCGTCAAACGAATCTGTTAAATACACTCCGTTTAATCTCCAGGGTATTTATATAAATTAATTAATCTAATTAATTAATTATATCAAATACAAATATATTTCTCTAAGAAATATAATGTATGAATTAAATTAATTACCCAGTAACTTAATTTAAATTCATAAGGCCGCAATTTGATTTATCCAATAAATCTTAATTAGATATTCAATATCTAATATTAATAGAGAGATGATAAATGTAAAACCCAAAAATTCAAATTCCTAATTTACGTCTAACCTTGATTTTTTCCCTAAACTTTGTAATGATTATTTTAAACCCTAACTATGTGTTATGTATTAAAATTAAATTAAAATTTACTAACCTAAGTTTATACCTATAATAAATAAATGTTGCACATCCATAAGACCTTCATAAATTGTATCACATATCACACGTTCAAATTACACCCCATTCAAACCCAATTATGAGCTTTCAATACCTTCCATATTAACACCCCGCTCCTCCCTAAACCCTAAGAATATACCGCAGCTTCTTTTTGTCTCTCCCCCATCCATACGTACGAAACAAACACACTTTTACATCATCTTTTCGCTGCCAAAGAGGAAGAAGAGAAGCAGGTCTCGGCGTCGAGAGTGAAGTGCTAAACGTTGGAGTGTTGGTGGTGTTTGATTCGAGCCTAAGTCCTTGTTTCATTCGGTTTCTTTCGCCCTAGTCGACATTAGTTTTTGTATGTTCTCCTTTTGCCCTCTTTGATTAGACTTATACATCATGAAACTTGTCTATTAATCAGATCTAAAATAAGTTAGACGTAGGGTTTAAAAGGGTTTAGGAATTGGTTGTGATTTCATGTGAACAAGCTGTCCAGAAATTACAAGCTGTCCAGAAATTGGGTCATTTTGCACAAGGTGTAATTTAATGATAACGATATTTGTTGCATAATTCTTGAACCTAAAACTAATTTCATGATGTATACTATATGAATATCAAGTTTTATGGTCATTGGAGGTCGGTAAGGTGGTCTTTTAATTTTTGGGAATTCAAGTGTCTAAACTGGGAAATCGAGTCTGAAAATCAGTCCAGGTTTTTTATTTTTAGTTTTCAAACCACAAGGAGTTAAGAGCTCTCCTTCTACAGAAGTGATATGTAGGTTCTGTGTGAGTTTCCAGAATTTTTGTGGACTTTTCTGAAGTGTCTAAATGGGTTAATTAAAGGCAAATTTCTGTATGTATGTACAGTTAACTTCCTGGGTAGGTTTGGAAAAATGAATTTGATATGGTACTTACCCTTTGGAATAAAATCTATAAATATTACATTAATTACTTAACGCATATAAGTATCTATGATAATTATTTGAGTACCTCAGTAAGTACATAACTATGGTTTTAAATTCATAAACTAAGGGATCTGAACGTGATAAAAATCTGAATTTAACATAAGCTAAGGGTTTGGTTTAACCTAACATGTTTTGCTCCTAATTCATTTGAAACACCAATCCAAGATACTTTTAAACCTATGTTATGAATACTTAATATTTCACATTGATGAATGAGCTAATAAGTATTTAAAATCCGTTATGACTTTAATGAATGTTTAAGTAATATATGATTATAATTTCTGTAGATTCCCTGAAGAAGGAGTGATTCCTATTTCTGTGTGATTCCATCGTTATCTGCTTCGTCATTTGCATAAGGTACAGATATTCAGACCTTTCTCTTAAGGTTTCTCATGACTCTCACACATCTTTTGATTATTAATTATTTCCGATTATGATACCTTTGCTTTGAGCCTTCTATTATGACACTTCGGATATGACACTTATGATTTGAGCCTTTGCTATGAGCCTTTATATGAACCCAAGTTATGGTATTTTTCTGATGACTTATTTATTCTGTGTCATTGCTATGACATTATGTTTGACCATTTAGTTTGCTACTCGATCTTTCATTAGTCATGAGGGTTCCATGACCATGTCATTGAGGCACCAATGGCATGACTCCACGGGTGGGCGAGTGATGACCCATTGTGTCCCTTTTTGTTATGCAGTATGAGCTCAAGTATTATGTTTCTGGCCATTATGATTTCTGCAGGGGCGTATGGATGCACCCTAGATATGATCTGATATGTATATGTTATATCTCTGGTGAATGGTGATTGTGTGCCATACACGTCATTCACACTCTGGGAGTTAGCTACTCCATTTATGATATTATGATGATATGCCTTTGTGCTCGTGGTAGAATTCTGTAACCCTTACACCATTTACTACACTTATGTTATACCTTCTGATATTTCCCCCATTGCACCATATCCTGTATTTCTCAATTCAGTTTCAGTACTTTACTATATATCTGTTCACTGGGCCTTTTAAGCTCAGCCGCATTTTCTTTTCCTCCGCTGCAGGTTATTAAGCTGGGAGCTGGGCTATCTTTGGGCTGAGAGTAGGAGTTGTGTATGGACTTACCTACCCTAGACTTCCTAGCTTTTTGGATTATGTTTTCATTATTTAGACTTGGATTATGCTTCCTTTATTTTGGATTATGGAACTTATGTATTTCTTTTAAGTGATGTTGACTTAAAATATGGTATTTATGTTTAGACTTCCGCTTGCGTTCTATTATGTATGTTCTGATATGCCACCACAATGTGATACTTCTACCCTTGCCGGGTTGGGGTGTTACAATTATGGTATCATAGACCTAGGTTCGACCTGTAGAGCTTAGGCTATGACCTGTGAGGATTGGGTATACATTAGGTTTCCTTCTTCATCTTTCCCTTTCGTACTTCATCTTTATTTTTGACCTTGCTAATCGTTTTTGATAATCGTTAAGATGGTGAACACACGTCGAAATGGTCAACCTAATGGGGATGATGAAGCCCCAAACCTTGAGGCCATGATAGCTAATGCCCTTGCTACCATACTTCAGGATCTTACTACGGAGTTGACAACATGGATCACTAATGACATCCGTAACAGTGCTGGTTCGTCTATTGGTGGTGGTGGGGGTGCTCCACCCACTGATATTCATGTATGGATTGAGAGGTTTAGTAAGCTCAAGCCACTTTCATTTAGTTCTGCTACCACCCCTGCAGAGGCAGAGGATTGGATAACCCATATGGAGAAGTTATTCGATGTCTTGGGATGTGCGGATCATTTCAAGACCAGATTGACTACGTTTAAACTCGAAGGAGATGCGCTTACTTGGTGGAAAGCATATAAACAGGCTAAGGGAGGAGAGGCCTTTGTCACCACTTGTTCATGGAATGATTTCTGTGACATATTCTTTCTACAGTACTTCCCTTTGTCCGAGCAACAGAGATTTGAGCGAGAGTACAATGCCATTTATCGTTTGAGAGAGAGTCTTCTGGGGACTACATGCAGAGGTTTCTACGACTGGCCGGTTTTGTGGGTCCGATAGCTGGAGATGCTCGCCGACAAGCGAGGCATTTCAAGTGGGGTCTGAATAAATGGGTACTCGATCGGGTTATCAACACCGACTTTTCTGATGTGGCACAAGTTGCCAACGCCGCCCGTAATATTGAGATTCTACATGAAGGAGGGGGCTACAACAAGAGGAATCGCGATGGTAATCGTATACATTCAAGGGGTCAGAGTAGTAATCACAGGGGTGATGAGCATAGAGGTCAGCATGATAGGGGTAACGACCAGAGGAGATACGAACCAAGAGGTCATGATCAGAAGAGTTCAGATAAGCCTGGGTACGACCGACAGAACAACTAGTTATCAACATTTCTTTTCGTAGTCTGGTACGCCTCTATTTCACCTTCAATTAAGTTTCGGGGACGAATTTTTTTTAGAGGGGAAGAGTTGTAAAACCCAAAAATTCGAATTCCTAATTTACGTCTAATTTCAAATTTTTTCCTAAACTTTGTAATGATTTATTTTAAACCCTAACTATGTGTTATGTATTAAAATTAAATTAAAATTTACTACCCTAAGTTTATACCTATAATAAATAAATGTTGCACATCCATAAGACCTTCCTAATTGTATCACATATCACACGTTCAAATTACACCCCATCCAAACCTAATTATGAGCTTTCAATACCTTCCATTTTAACACCCCGTTCCTCCCTAAACCCTAAGAATATACCGCAGGTTCTTTTTGTCTCTCCCCTATCCATACGTACGAAACAAACACACTTTTACATCATCTTTTCACTGCCAAAGAAGAAGAAGAGAAGCAGGTCTCGGCGTCGAGAGTGAAGTGCTAAACGTTGGAGTGTTGGTGGTGTTTGATTCGAGCCTAAGTCCTTGTTCCATTCGGTTTCTTTCGCCCTAGTCGACATCAGGTTCTTGATATTCTCCATTTGCTCTCTTTAATTCTACTTATGCATCATGAAACTTGTCTATTAATCAGATCTAAAATAAGTTAGACGTAGGGTTTAAAAGGGTTTAGGAATTTGTTGTGATTTCATGTGAATAAGCTGTCCAGAAATTACAAGCTGTCCAGAAATTTCAAGCTGTCCAGAAATCGGGTCATTTTGCACAAGGTGTAATTTAATGATAACGACATGTTTTTGCACAATTCTTGAGCCTAAAACTAAGTTCATGATGTATACTATCTGAATATCAAGTTTTATCGTCATTGGAAGTTAGTAAGGTGGTCTTTTAATTTTTGGGAGTTCAAGTATCAAAACTGGGAAATCGAGTCTGAAAATCAGTCGATGTTTTTGATTTTTAGTTTTCAAACTACAAGTATTTAATAGCTCTACTTCTACAGGAGTGATATGTAGGTTATGTGTGAGTTTTCAGAATTTTTGTGGACTTTTCTTAAGTGTCTAAATGGGTTAATTAAAGGCAAACTTTCCCGGGTAGGTCTGGAAAGATGATTTTGATATGGTACTTACCCTTTGGAATAAAATCTAGAAAAATTACAGTAATTACCTAACACGTATAAGTATCTATGATAATTATTTGAGTACCTCAGTAAGTACATAACTATGGTTTTAAATTCATAAACTAAGGGGTCTGAACGTGATAAAAATCTGAATTTAACATAAGCTAAGGGTTTGGTTTAACCTAACATGTTTTGCTCCTAATTCATTTGAAACACCAATCCAAGATACTTTTAAACCTATGTTATGAATACTTAATATTTTACATTAATGAATGAGCTAATAAGTATTTAAAATCCGTTATGACTTTAATGAATGTATAAGTAATATATGATTATAAATTCTGTAGATTCCATGAGAAGGAGTTATTCCTATTTCTATGTGATCCCATCGTTATCTGTTTCGTCATTTGCATAAGGTACAGATATTCAGACCTTTCTCTTAAGGTTTCTCATGACTCTCACACATCTTTTGATTATTAATTTTTTCCGATTATGATACCTTTGCTTTGAGCCTTCTATTATGACACTTCTGATTTGAGCCTTTGCTATGAGCCTTTATATGAACCCATGTTATGATATTTTTCTGATGACTTATTTATTCTGTGTCATTGATATGACATTCTGTTTGAACATTCAGTTTGCTACCTGAGCTTTCACTAGTCATGGGGGTTCCATGACCATGTCATTGAGGCACCAATGGCATGACTCCACGGTGGGCGAGTGATGACCCACTGCGTCCCTTTCTGTTATGTATTATGAGCTCAAGTATTATGTTTCTGGCCATTATGATTTCTGTAGGGGCGTATGGATGCATCTTAGATCTGATCTGATATGTATATGTTATATTTCCGGTGAATGGTGATTGTGTGCCATACACGTCATTCACACTGTGGGAGTTAGCTACTCCATTTATGATATTATGATGATATGTCTCTGTGCTCGTGGTAGAATTCTGTAACCCTTACACCATTTACTACACTTATGTTATACCTTCTGATATTTCCCCCATTGCACCATATTATGTATTTCTCAATTCAGTTTCAGTACTTTGCTATATATATCTGTTCACTGGGCTTTTTAAGCTCAGCCGCATTTTTTTCTCTTCCGCGGCAGGTTATTAAGCTGGGAGCTGGGCTATCTTTGGGCTGAGAGTAGGATCTGTGTGTGGACTTACCTACCCTGGACTTCCTAGCTTTTTGTACTATGTTTTCATTATTTAGACTTGGATTATGTTTCCTTCATTTTGTGTTATGGAACTTATGTATTTCTTTTAAGTCATGTTGACTTACATTTTGGCATTTATGATTAGAATTCCGCTTGCGTTCTATTATGTATGTTCTGATATGCCACCACAATGTGATACCTCTACCCTTGTCGGGTTGGGGTGTTACAATAAATTCATATTTATCCGTCAACGATCCTGATGAGCGACTCTGTAGGTCCGTCTCAGCCGACATTGGGAGGAACCAATAAGTGCGGGCATCAATTGTTTGATTAAAGGGTTAATCGAATTACCTTAATCCGATGAACAGATCTAGATCTGGACTAGAAGCAGATGAATATCTCCTTCCTCTTTGGGTAATCAATACACGAACAATTCCACAAGCCGGATTGCTAGATCCTTACGAATAATATTGATAAATAGTACAACACAAATTCCTTACTAGAAGGATTGTACTATTGATCAAGATCAACTAAGGGAAGAAGACCAGATGACCGAATTTGTTTTCCTACAGTAGGAGGTGTAGGCTGATTTTTCTATCTTCTTGATAGGGGGGCGTTTTTTCTTGAGATGTAGGTCTTCTTATGATAACTCCTTATCATAGACTCCCTATTTATACTAAGTAACCCTAGATTCAAGAATCTAGTATTTTCTTAGTTACCCCTCATGTTATTAAATAATAAAATATATGATATCCAATATTATATATATTACTTATTATTTTATCTCCTTATAAATATAATATCCAATATTATATTTATTATTCACAGTTGATATTTATTCCTACTTGTTTATAATTATCGTACGTGCGACCCAAAAGGCTTATATTATGTTGGTAATTATTTAATACCTTATTAAAATAATAAATCATAAGCGGCCTCTAGAAAGACATTATGATTACCCAAATAATATAAGTTAATAGTCCATTAAACCTTTTAACGTGTCAGATCCCTTTGTCACACGATATCATATTTGAACTAAGTCATGGAGTCTGTCATACTTATTTATGTTCGAATGCTTTCTCGATCTTAAGTAGACTGATTGAATCAAATGACTCTTCATTTGAGCATGGCCATGCATTTCCTTCAGTCCTACTTATCGATGGCCCCAGCAAATATCTCTCTCACTAAAGAGAGGGACAAATCCCCATCTTGATTATTCATTGCCCTCTACATGACTCCCACTAATCCCGATCGCTAACCTTTATGATCACCATGTTTCAGATGACGTTGGATTACGTCAAGGCATAGCAATTATCATGTTAGACTCTATGACAATCTCAGGTTCAAGAATTTATTGATATAATGTTATATTGAGATTCACTTATGACATTTCCATGCAGTGATCTCAATGCGGGTCTGTCTAGTATCACTTCTCCAACCAATACCCATAAGATTGATCCGTACCATACGCATAATCATCCGATGATTATCAATCAAACTTATACTAGTATATTAATCACTTGACTCTCTACTCAACGCGATTGTACCAGGGACATTTGAATAATTTTATTATTCGTGAATAACTATTATTCGATTATTATAATATTAAAACATGCACATATTATAATAATCAACGAGAAATAAATGATATTAAATAACATTATTTAAATGTGAAATTGCAAATCTAGGCACATCGAATGTCCTAGGGCACTATTCCTAACAATCTCCCACTTGCACTAGGAACATTCATTCATGACTTTTAGTCCTATCGTTCTAGCATGCTCAACATGCTTTCCTTGTGAGAAAGGCTTTTCGTGGATCTGCTACATTCTCATCCGTTGCTACTTTGCATATTGTAATATCTCTTCATCTTACGATCTCTCTGACTAGGTGATATTTTCTGAGTATATGGTTGGAATTATGATGGGACTAGGATCTTTAGCTTGTGCAATAGCACCATTATTGTCACAATAAAGGCTTATAGGACCCTGGATGGTCGGCACCACTCCTAGTTTGGTAACGAACTTCTTGATCTATACGGATTCCTTAGCTGCATCCGATGCTGCCAGGTACTCAGCTTCTGTAACAGAATCAACAACCGTGCTTTGCTTGGAACTCTTCCAACTCACAACACCTCCATCCAATATAAACACATAACCACTTTGCGATTTAAAATCGTCTCTGTCGCTTTCGAAACTTGCATCGGCGTAACCATTTACAGCCAGCTCATTTCCCACCCCTTCATAAACTAGGAAATCATCCTTAGTTCTTCTCAAGTACTTTAGGATGGTTTTCACCACTATCCAGTGACTTTCACCTGGATTCGATTGGTATCGACTTGTCATGCTAAGGGCAAACGATACATCTGGTCGAGTACAAATCATGGCATACATGATCGATCTAATGGCCAAAGCGTATGGTATCTTTCTCATGCAGGCTCGCTCATCAGGAGTCGAAGGACTCTGAGTCTCACTCAGATGAATGCCATGTGACATTGGCAAGAGTCCTCTCTTGGAGTCTTGCATATTGAACCTCTTCAATATTTTATTAATGTAGGTACATTGACTCAGACCAATCAATCTCTTTGATCTTTCTCTATAGATTTATGTAAGCAGCTTTTCCTAAGTCTTTCATTGAGAAACAATTTCCCAACCAAGTCTTGATTGTCTGCAAGGTGGGAATGTTATTTCCAATGAGTAATATGTCATCTACATATAAGACTAAGAAAACAACTATACTCCCACTAACCTTCTTATACACACATGGTTCATCTTTATTTTGAATGAACCCAAACTCTTTGATAGTTTCGCCAAAACAAAGATTCCAGCTCCGAGAAGCGTGCTTCAACCCATAAATGGATCTTTGAAGCCTGCAAACCTTTTTAGAATTTTCTGGCTGAACAAAACCTTCAGGTTGTGTAATGTACACATCCTCGAGTAAGTTTCCATTAAGGAATGCTGTTTTGACATCCATTTGCCATATTTTATAATCATAGTATTCGGCAATGGCAAATAAAATTCTAATTGATTTAAGCATGACTACTGGCGAAAAAGTCTCATCATAGTCAACACCATGAATCTGTCTATAACCTTTTTCCACTAGTCTAGATTTATAGGCTTGCAGGTTGTCATCCATGTCTTTCTTCTTTTTATAGACCCATGTGCACCCAATGGTTTTAACACCCTCAGGTGGATCTATCAAGTTTCAAACTTGATTGTCATATATGGACTGCATCTATGACTTCATGTCTTTTAGACATTTCTTGGACTCTGGTCCTGAAGCAGCTTCTGTATAGTTACTAGGCTCATCATCTATGAGCGATGCGTCATCATCCTCTGTTACGAGATAACCATATCTCTCAGGTTCATGTCGCATCCTATCAGATCTGCGAGGCACTTGTGTAAATTTTAACACCCCAACCCGATGAGGGTAGAAGTATCACATTATGGTGCCAAATCAGAACATACAACGCAAGCGAAAGACTTATAAACATAATAATTACAAAGGTACTCTAAGGGAACAAATGAAATGCTAACTCTATATAATGTGTAATACAATTCCAAACTAAATCCAATCCAAGTCTAATCAAGATACAAATGGGTTTTTAATCCTCAGGGTAGTCAACTAAGAGCTCCTATGCACTCTTCACTCAACCCAGCTTCCAACCTAAAACCTGCCGCAGGAAAAGAATTGCGGTTGAGCTTAAAAGCCCAGTGAATAGATATAACAAACAAAGTAATGATAGCGAAATAACAAATAGATATATGGTGCATTGGGGAATATCATGAGGCATAACAAAGATAAAAGATAATGAAAGGAAATCAGTAATCTACCACGAGCCCAAACCAATCAAACCATATCATATCATAGTAACCATGGAGTAGCTAGCTCCCAAAATATGAAGGACGTGTATTGCACACAACATCAATCACCAAACCAAATGTAGCATATCAAATACAAAATAAATCCAGGATGCATCCATACGCCCCTGCAAACAAATCATAGTGGCCAAACATGTATAATAATTGAGATCTCATAACAAATAACAAAAAAGGATGGGATGACACATCACTCAACCACCCTGGAGTCATGCCATTGATGCATCAATGACACGGACATGGAACCCCCATACCTAGTATAATGGCTCGGGTATCAAACTGAAAGGTCAAATAGAATGCCATATTAATGACATAGAATCTAAGGTGAAAATATCAAATCATAATCAAATGTTCATATCAAAAGGTTCATATCAAATGTTTCAAGGTTCATAGCAAAGGTTCATAATCAAAGGTTCATAAAAAATGGCATCAAAGGTTCATAGCAAAGGTCCAAGGCAAAGGTTCAATCATAAGGTTCAACTAAACACCATTTCATAAATGTAGTCTTTAAAATATTTTTCCTAAAAAGCATCTTTAAATATTAGTTTCCATAAAAGTAATCTTTAATAATAATTTTCATAAAAGAGATCTTTAATAAAGGTTTTCATGAGAAAAGTCTTTAAAAAGTAGTTTTTATAAAAGTCAATAAAATTCCATATAAAAGTGGTGTCGCATCGTGTTCATAAACATCATTTAAAATTAGTTTTTCTCAAAACATTTCCACGATATAATTAAGAAAGGTTTTCACATCCAGTTATAATATCAAATAAATTTTCAAAGTATTAAGGGATTCGAATACTGATGTCACAAGAGATAACGAACGAATTATATCAAATATCATATCATATGGATCATAATGAACGAATATCAAATGGATCAGAATACCAAGCATCAATGAATCATAACAAAGGTTCAAAGGATCATATCAAGATAAAGAATCATAATCAAGGATCAAGAATCATGAGAGAAAGACACCCAAAAAGGGTAGAATATCTGTACCTTAGCAAATGGAATGAGATCAAAAAGGAAAGAACACAAGAAAGATGGTTCACTTCTTCTTCAATGAATCTACAAGAATTTGGGATCATTTTATGCTTATTAGCCATTAATGTCATAACGGATTCTTAATTACTTAACACCATTCATTAATGTGATTAAGATATCGTTATTGGATTTATGTTAACATGTGACCAATAATATCATAATAAATGTTTAAGTGCATTTTAGGGGTTTATACTTATTGATAAATCTTAAATATATACATGTTCTTCAAATGGCTGGTTTTATAACAAAATTAGGTCAACTTAACGAATTTTGAAAGTGTATCATAATCAAAACTATAATTCACCAAAATTCTCACAGAAGCCATAATGTCTTAGGAGTCTACTTAAATTTTTCTAGATTTTAGTATTAAGTATTAGTACTCTGTCAAAAATCATATTTCCAGACCTACCTAAAAAATTAACCGCACATACATGTAGAAAGTTTGTATTTGGTTAGCCCATTTATGCACTTCAGAAAAATTTACAAAAATTTCAGGAAGTCACACATAGCTTATATATTACTCCTGTAAAAGGAGAGCTCTTAACTCTTTATGTTTTGAAAATGAAAAATCAAAACTCCAGCTTATTTTCAGACATTCAAAATACAGTTTTGACACTCGAACACCCAAAAATCAAAATACTATCTTCCCGACCTCCAAAAATTATGAAATTTCATATCCAGATAGTACACATCATGAACTTAGTTTAAAAATCAATAATAAAGCAAAAACATGTTTGTATCATTAACTTGACCCTTGCAACTAGAAATATTAAACGGGCTCGGGCCCGGCGGGCTGACCCGTTTAACCCGCCAAAAAACCGGGTTAGGGCCGATATTTCCTAGCCCGTTTAAATTCGGGCTTTTTTGACCCGGATCGTTTAGCCCGAAACCCGTTAGGGCTAGCCCAAAGCCCGATATATATATATATATAATTAATTTCAACTTACAGTCATACTATATGTATATAACATATATTAATATTATATATAATCTATATAATATTAATATATGTAATATACTAATATTATATATAATATATTATTACTGTATTTGTTAATATAGTGTGTGTATATATATGTGTGTATATACATAAAAATGTATTTTTTGTTATATTTATTATTGTATAGTTGTTACTATATATATAAAATATATTGTTACTATTTTTTTTGGTTCATGACTTATAAAAATAAAAAATAGATTTTTTAAATATTTAGCCCGTTTAGCCCGAAGCCCGTTAGGGTTAGGGTTAGAGCCGATATTTCCTAGCCCGTTTAAATCCGCGCTTTTTTGGCCCGGACCGTTTAGCCCGAAGCCCGCTAGGGCTAGCCCGGAACCGCTAGGGCTAGCCCGTTTAACATCTCTACCTGCAACACGACCCAAAATCTGTAACATCCCCAAATCCCATTGGGTCATTACAGCGCCGTGGACCCCACACCAGGAGATCCACCAGGCTAACACGACCAAAAATACAATTAACTGACCAAAAGGGGAATCACAATCCCTACACTGACATCCAACATAATATTCCGATATGGAATTTCAATGACAACAGTGGCCTACATGGCCTAAATAAAATACAACGACATCCACGAGCCTAGCTCGGATAATACAAAATGACAAAGACTGAACAAAACTGGAGTACTCCAACTGTCTGACTGGCATGAACACTAAAACATCTCGGACTAGTATCGCTCGAATGCCTCGTCGCCACCGTCATGCCCCTGTGTCTCAACTCTCTCCTAGCAAACACCTAAAACATGAAAACATGTTCCCCCCCATGGGGTCAGTCATCCAGATAATGATTATCAAATACATGTACAACATGGTATGCATCCAAAGGGCAGAATGAATAGTATAGTAATGGTAATACGAGATGCTCACAAACCAAAGTAAGAATCGAGCATTCGTGGAATACTATGCCCACGACATACGATTAATACCTGCTCAACAGGTTAGAACACAAGTGCCCAATGACGAATCATCAATACAGAACACAACAATACATCACCCGAAGGTAACCCAAGCCAAACACTGAAATAGATACGAATCACAATGCCCGAAGGCTCCAACAGGAATACCGATACATTACAATGGCCTAACAGCCGAACAGCCCGAAGCTGTTTATCATCATAATGTAATATCTGGAATTTCTAATACTGTTGTTTGATATTATTTTATCCAAGTTATATTGTACAGCGTGGAATCTGTACAGTAGGGATAGAATATATAAAGGACTGAGATGTCAGTATCGGTATAATTGTCGTATCTGGTCGACAGTTACATTTGAGGATATCGTGTATCAGGTTATCGTACTTTCTATATAGAGTATATCGTATAAGAATATTATTGGATTCAGTGTTTGTGTTCAGTGTGTCATATGTTCGTTTTTGGTACGTCAAGATGTTGGACAAAAATTGCGGAAAATGGCTAAGTGTTCATTAGCGCACGCTACTGGGTACAGGTAGCGCACGCTACGAAGTATTGATAGCGTACGCTAAGAGGTTCGGTTACGTACGCTAAGGAGGACCCCTAACGTACGTAACGACTTGCTGGGTTAGTTAGGAAGGTGGCCGGCGTAGGCCTGTGTTAATTTTTATATTCAGTTAGCGCACGCTAACGTATGTTGGTTAGCGCACGCTAACATCAGATCGCCAATAATGGAATCTTAGCTTTCGGCGGGTGGACCCGGCCACTTGCGACGCGTGTCCAGATAAGGTCAGTGGGTGTTTGTCATGTAGGGCTAGCGCACGCTAAACCGTATGGTTAGCGCACGCTAATTCCAGATCGGTCAAAGGAATCCCGATAATCGCGGATGCTTTCGGCATGTGGGGGCACGAGTGGTAGGTATGTGCTTGTAGCAAGTCAACTTCGGATAGCGCGCTAAGGTAAATGACTTGCGTCGCTAAGCGAGATGTTTACGTGCGTTAATGCATGGGCATTACGTCGTAAGCTAGTTCTGAGCGAGGCGGTAGCCTGCAGGCCCGATAGCGCCACGCTAACAAAGTCAGTTAGCGCACGCTAAGGCGGTAGCGCACGCTAAACATGAGATGTTAGCGCACGCTAATAATGAATATTATAAAAGGGGACAGAAGGGTGCTGAGAAGCATTTCGTCATTTTTTCTTTTTTCAGTCGAGAGAGAGAGAGAGAGAGAGAGAGAGAGAGAGAGAGAGAGAAAGAGAGAGTTGGGATATATTTGAGGTTCCCAAACACTATATAATGATAATCTTTAACAACATTAGATTGAGAGCTTGGATTCAAGCCTTGTTCTTCAAGTTGTTCATGATTCTTTGGATGGAGTTCTAGTGTTCTTCTTTTTGGTTCGTCTAAACCAGGTAATCTTCGTATTCCTTTGTCAATGGTTCGTTTTTCTTGGATGATTTCATGTAAGGAGCATGTTGGATAATCATATGATGATGTTATATGAGATTCAATGGAATTTTGATAAGAGTTTCGGATGTTAGTTAAGATTCTTCATACTGTAAGGATGTTGATTCGTTTAACCCGATTTAAGAGGGATTTCTGAATCTTGGAAATTATATTGGTCGATTTAGATGAGATGAATCATGATACTAGGTTGAATTCTAGATTTAGCATGATATGATCCTTGTTATCGAGTCGGTTTGATTATTGAGGTTGTTATTGATATATGGACATTGACATGATCATTGTGATAATTATGGGGTCGTTTATCTTCAAGAGATATGAAGATTTATGTCTCTCTTTTTGGATCTACCTCGAATATATGAGATGGAGGAGATCGATGATCTAGAGGATATTAATACGGGATACATTTGAGATGTAGTCTCGAGTTGTGCATTTCCTTTTGTGTGTTAATATATTTTGTTCATGTATTTCAGATCTAAGCATAGCTATCCTGGCATAGGTTATATTGCCAATTGTGAACCGTTTATTGTTGATCTATATGACACTAAAAGTATTGTGTGAACCATGGGGTTTAAGATTATTCATGTGTTGGAAATCATGTTGTTATTTATGTCCTGGCACGAGATTTTGAGACAGTCTGGGTAGAACATGGTTATGATTTTGTTGCCGAGTTGTGAGAACTTGTGCATGCAATGGATGTGTTCCAGGGAAATATGTATCATGGATATCAGTATACCGCGTGAGTCAGCCATTGCATGGCACTCCTGATGTTGACAATGATGGGGGAGCATACACAGATGATTGTATCCATGTTCAATGAGCGTCTCCTTGGGGATGTTTACGTCGGGGTTACAATTCATACGGGTGGTGTGGCTTCTTGAACGAGCTCTAAATGGAGGATACATGATTCAACTGATATCATGTCGGGATGAGTGCATTATGTTGTGATTATGGGCTTCCTGTAGATAAGAATACGCAGACTCGAGTGATTAGTCTAGTTATTCGTATTAGATGGTTCGCTTGTTGTGGCATTATGAAGAATTTAGTTTTGTGATCTTTCCAACGTCCGGGTTAGTTGCCCCTAGTTTTTAAGGACTAAACTTCTTTAGGGGGAGTATGTAATATCCGGAGGGAAATCTTTTATTTTTAGTAGTTGTACTGTACATATTCGTATATAACAAAACCATCCTTTGAGATTTTGGTGGATTAACTATTGTTCGTACTCATTTTTGTGTTTGGAACTGAGAATTCCAGATGTTTTCTTTCAGTCCAGTTATGACTGTATGAGGAGAACATCACGGTCGTATGTAAGAGTTATGACCATATAAACTTGGGGTACGGCTGTATCATGAATGTTCATATTTTAGTTCCAACAAGAATATTGTATGGTAATATATGTTGGTTTACAGTCGTATAACTGAAAGTTATGGCCGTAGATAATGTGCCCGTATGTGGAGTACTGAGATCTACCGGGAGTGATCGTCTTTTGTACTTCGAGCTGCTAGTACGGTCGTACAAAAGAATGTTATGGCCATACATGACGAAAGTACGGGCGTATTTGGTGATGTTACGACCGTATGCATGGGAGAATTTGGCTACAACATTTTCAACATACGTAAGTTACAGTCATATGGGGATGATACCGTCGTGCATGTAGATGTTAATGCCATACGGCTGAGGTACGACCGTATGGTCGTTGACTTCGAGTTTAAGTGGAGGCGAGTTGGTTATTGTATGGCCGTATGATGGTTGATATGGCCGTATGTTTGTTGTGTTATGGCCATACCATAGTGGAATTACGGTTTTATCTATTGACAGCATATATAACTGCAGATCAATTTTTTGAGGTTATTTTATCACTTCCACTTATTTCGTCCGAGAGAGAGATTTTGGAGAGAGTTCTAAGTTAAAAAACTTGAGGGTTTGTGGGATTCATCGTATATCATGATTATTAAGCTTGGAAAGTGATTGGGACTGGATTCAACCATTGTTTTTTACCCCACCCTCCGAGAGATAATTGTTCTTTAATTAACTTAGATTTTATTTTAGAATGAATTGTGATGTTCTTGAGGTTATAACAATGATATATATGTGTTTATATATATGAGATGGATATGATCAGTTTATTGAACTTTTGGATTTGCTTTGAAGAACATCTCGAATATGAATTTTGAACATAAAGAGTTCGACTATGAGTTGATATAATCTTGGATTACGATTTTGTTTTGGGTTTGTGATGTTAGTTGGGTTGTTCATCAGGTTTGAATAGTAATTTGGGGGGAGTTCATAATGATTTTAATGGGTTATAATTGTAAACTCTTGAAGAATGTTTACATAGAGTTTGTTAATCATTCTAAGTGATTGGAATAGATTATTCAGAACTATTTGGGTTACCTCATCAAGGGTAAGGGATTGTTGTACTGTAAGATTTGATTTTAGGGCATTATTTTTGATGAATTGTGTTTCATTTTGTAATATCCGAATGTAATTTTTCATTACTATTGAATTACTCGGATGATTCGGGTATCATCGTATCATGTTTACATTTAGTGTAATGATTATAATGTTGAGATATACTAGAATTGAATTAATTATAATTGTCTTTCGCACTATGTTTGATTGTTAGATGTTGTATGGAGAATTGCATTTTTGACTATGTCATTGGTACTTAACGCATGCTACCATTGTAGCTTAGCGTACATTAAGAGTGTTCCTTTGCATATGTAAAGTGTCATGGGTTACGTACATAATATAAAGAATCAGATCGCATCTTGACTTTCTGTGTGTAGGGCTATGCATGACCAGGCTTTTTGGCTTGATCGAGATAGCCAAGTCAACGGGCATTACGTACGTAATGGTTGTGTTGTAGCGTATGTAATGCAGGTGAGCTTACGTACGTCCTTTTTGGCAACGTACGTAAGGGTGTGTGGGTGTTGAGGCAGTAGCTTCTGTAGGATCGTTATGTATGTAACACTCATGTGTTCTAACGTACGTTAACCTTGCCGGTAGCTTACGTTATGTAAAATACAGATTATAAAATACATGTCCTGTCTTTCATTTTTGCACGAACCAAACTCAACTATCCTCCCTATAAATCATTCCTCTGCCTTCCTAAGTCGAGTTTACCCCTTTCATCTTGTTTTGGAGCTTCGTAACTTGGATTGTAGCTTAGTGATTGGAGGATTGGAGAGTGTTCTTGAAGTCTTTGGAGTTGTTCATCATTTTCAAGAGGTTCATTGATTAACTTCTGTTAATTTCGTAATGATAATGATACCAGTGATGATTTTTTCATATGATGTTAAACTAATCAAGTATAACATGTTGACTATGTAGATTATAGACAATTAGTGAATAACATGATGATGTTATTATCTATTACTTCTTGAATTGATGAAATATTGAAAGATAACTTGGTTACTGTTGATTGTTAATAAGATGTTATATGAACCTGATGATTATAAGTTATAATTAAGCATGCTCTTAATGCTTGGACATTTCTAGATGATATAACCATGTTTTTGGAAGGTTTAGCTAATTCAATGAAAGATAATGAGTTATGAGATAACCCTTATGATTTTGATATACTCAATATAAACTTGATGAATTGAATAAAGTTTGATTCTCTAGAACATCATGATCGAATGTAGATATTGTTCTTAAGAGGATTACGACTATATAAGATGACATTTACATAACGAGATGAATAATTGGAGTTGTTTTTGATAAATTCTTATTTAATATAATAACAAGAATATTAGAGAAAATCTTAAGCTTGATCCGATCATAGAAATAATTTGAGGGTAATAAAGTTCATGAATTAGGACTTTAATGACTATTGGGATAGTTTAGACTATTCGGGTAAAATTACGGGTGTCGTTTCCTATGAATTCAATATCGATATTGTATGAATGTGTTTTTGAATGAGTTACATTTCATTCAAGGTTGCTTGTTCGAGTGAGTGTCGTTAGTCGGGGAAGCCATCCATTCATTTGTTCGAAGAAGGACTATTTTCGTCTACGCAATTGAGGCAAGTTATCTTCTTTGTTATAGTGATTATTGAATTCTTGTGAAACATTATACATTTTATGTATGTGTAATGCTTTATGAATTTGTGATTCATAATGTGGTGTTGTTCTTGATCGTGGTTACAGTTTCATTATGGGAATGTATTCAAGTTCACTATCTTTGTATCACTAGTCTCGTTGATCATTATTGTCACTTCGTTGAGTTTTTTGATTCTTGGTTGGATGTGTGATTTATTGAGTTTCATTGTCATGTTGTATCGTGACATTGGTTATGTGTAGGACTTTTAGCCAGACACATATGGTTATGCGTTAATGCTTCCATATTGGACTATGCACACGAGACGTAGTCGTGAGGCTAATTAGGTACATTGTCCCATGTATATCCTGGAATCCGTATACAGGGTGGACATGTGCATGGACATATTTCCGGATTGGGCATACTGTGATGTACGTCTTGAGCCATATTGATTGGTCGTTCATATTCTATGTATGATTGGGTATGTCGGACAGTTTGCGACTGGTTGTTCATATGCCGATGGGTATGTTCAGTGGTCAGGTTGTTTCCTTGAGATCCAGTATAAGTGAATTGTATAATGTCTTAGGAATTATTATCACATATATCTGACCCTGTGGTTTGGGCAAAATACTTGTGTTGTATTTTAGGTCGAGGCAAGTCCAAGGCACGGGAAGAGCACGGTGACGGCAGAGGGTTTGAAGGATACTAGTTTGGAAGGCCCAAGCCGTTTGTTGTTCGGTTATGCTTAAAACCATATAATTTCACTTTTCCATTTTATATAAAGTCTTGTCGGTTGTATTGTTATTTTGAGTGTATTCCATCTTCATATGGTTTATACTGGTATTGTATCCTGTGTATTATGAGGCTATTAGCCGTACGATGTGTAAACTCCTAATTGGGGTAATGATTATTATCTTGTGGTTCAGTACCACAAATTATGATATGATTAATTTATGCTTTGGTATTGCCTGGTGGGTCCCAGTGTGGGGTCCATGGTACTGTAATAGCCGCCATATTTGCGGTGTTACAGAAGATGGTATCATAGAGTCGTTTCGTGGATTGAACTAGTATCAAGAAACCTTCACGTTATGTGTGACCTGTGCAAGCGTCTGACCCTACGAGCCAAATACGGTATGTTACTTATGTGCCATGATTTAATTACTGGCGAGATGTTAATGGCGGAACTGATCTTTTGTGTTGATCTTGATATTCCGGGGTGGACATGGGCACGTACACATTTTCAGATCGGGCGTACTGTCTGCCTTGAGCCATATTAATTGGTAGTTCATATTCCATGTATGCTTGGGTATGTCCGACGGTTTGCGATTAGTTGTTCTTACGCCCGAGAGGTATGTTCAATGGTCGGGTTGTTTCCTTGAGACCCTATATATGTGAATTGTATGATGTCTTGAGAATTATTATCATGTATATCTGACCCTGTGGTTTGGGTGAAATACTTGTGTTGTATTTTAGGTCGAGGCAAGGCACGGGAAGAGCATGGTGACGGCGAAGGGGTTGAAGGATACTAGTTCGGGGGGCCCAAGTCGTTTGTTGTTCGGTTATGCTTAAAATCGTGTAATTTTAATTTTCTATTTTATATAAACTCTTGTCGGTTGTATTATTATTTTGAGTGTATTCCATCTTCATATGGTTTATACTGTTATTGGATCCTGTATATTATGATGTTATTAGCCGTACGATGTGTAAACTCCTAATCGGGGTAATGATTATTATCTTGTGGTTCGTTACCACAAATTATGATATGATTAATTTATGTTTTGGTATCGCTTGGTGGGTCCCAGTGTGGGGTCCATGGTACTGTAATAGCCGCCATATTTGGGGTGTTACAGAATATGGTATCATAGAGTCGTTTCATGGATTGAACTAGTATCAAGAAATCTTCGCGTTATGTGTGACCTGTGCAAGCGCCTGACCCTACGATCCAAATATGGTATGTTACTTATGTGCCATGATTTAATTACTGGCGAGATGTTAATGGCGGAATTGATCTTTTTTGTTGATCTTGATATTCCGAGGGATTTGTGGCGGAATTTATCTTATTGATATTCCGAGGAAAATTTTAGATTAATTATGTGATTGATTTGTTTCGACTTGGTGTCGATATGATATTTTGTGTAGCACTTGTAGTGCCGATAATTCATGATGAACTATTTTGTTGAATATGTAGTTTCATTATTGCTATTAACTTAGCGTGAATTTGAGATTGGCCGTAAAGGCGGTCATGAACTGTGCTTATGATTATTGTTTGATTCTTTCAGTATGGATAGAAATTTGAGAGGTTGTGGTAAGGGGTCGAGGCCGCAGAAGGGACCGAATCCCGAGGCCACGAGCTAATACACGTTTGAATGTGGATCAAAGCTCAGCAGGTAGTGATTCGCCTACTAGGAACTAGTCACACCACACCGAACGGTATGAGGGTGCGCACGTAGACCCTTATGTTATTATGCAGGGCATGATGACCCAGATGGGTTAAATGATAAAAACTATGTAGAGAGCTGCTACTACTGGCCAGCAGCAGGGACCTCAGCCACCGCCTCCAGTGCACGGCGGAACCGTGAGTTGGATTATTAGCGACATCTCTCGTCAGCGACCTCCGACTTTTGAAGGCTCCTCCGAGCCTACTGATATTGTGCACTGGATCGAGCATTTCAAGAAGTTGTTCGATATGGTTGAATGTTCGGAAGAGAATCGAGTCTCCGTGACAGCTTACTACCTTAGTAAGAGCGCCCATACATGGTGGCTTTCGGTGAGACCAGCTGATGGCGTATGTAATTGGGAGGAATTCAAGAACCTCATGTTGGATCATTATTATCTAGCTCCAATCCATGAGGCCAAGCTATCAGAGTTGCTGATCCCAGACCCGTCTAAGGATGATGATGTGTTATCAATTGCCGAGAAATTTCAGGCATTTCTTCCGTTTGCCTCGTCAATTGTTCGAACGGAAGCTGATAAGATCAAGTATTTTCTTAAGAGGCTTAAACCCCGGATGAGAATGCAGTTACTTAATCACCACTGCACGACTCTACCGGAATTCATCGAGAGAGCTCTTGAGTATGAACTTACTGTGAAATAGATTTTCAAGAAGCAGCCGCAGTCCACTAATAAGAGAGCAAGGAATCAGAACCAGGCTGATTGTAACCGAGAAATGTTCAGGAAGCCACAATCCGTACTGACTTTTTTCGAGTAGCCACCTGTGGCGTCAAAACTGACAGGTTCGCATTCTTGAGTGGCCAGCTCATCTATTGTGTGTTTTAACTGTGGAGATCAGGGGCACGTCAACTCCAAATGTCTGGAGCCGGCTGTTGCATGCCATACTTGTGGGATTACTGGGCATCGTGCTCGTTTTTGCAGAGGTGTGCCTGGACGTACTCCAGTAGCCTCTCATGCTCCAGTTTAGTCTTTAGTTCATGATAGGGAACCTCCGTCTGCCTCCCACCACCCTACAGGGGCAGATGAATTGGCCGTAGAAGTCAAGTACATCTGGTACCAGAGCTGAAAAACCCAGAATCTATGAAATGAAGAAGGCCAACGATCCCGAAGCCAGCATGATCACAGGTACACTAGAGATCCACTCTCAGCATGTACGTGTTCTTTTTTATACTGGTGCTTCACGCTCATTTTTATCTGCTTCTTGTTTGAGTCGTTTGCAATTAGATCATGTTACTAATTGTGAACCTTATGTGATTGGTTTACCCGATGGTAGAAGAATTATTGGGAATCATGAAGTTCAGAACTGTTCGACTCGTATAAACGACCGCGAGTGGTTGTCAGACTTGATTGTGGTCGATTTACCTAAAGATGATGTAATCTTGTGTATCGATTAGATGGATCGCCATAATGCCATACTTAGCGTCCACAAGCGGATGCTGACCGTCACTTCTGATGATGGTTTTTGGGTGCCTTTTTCAGGGTGATAATCCCAGCCGTGTTGGGAGAATCATTAGCACAAATATCTGTTGCCTCGTATTGATGATTTGTTGGATCAACTCCAAGGCGCCACTGTGTTTTTAAAGATCGACTTAAGATCCAATTATCATTAATTGAGGATTCGAGAGTCCGATACTTCGAAGACAGCTTTTCGTACTTGCTATGGGCATTATGAGTTTGTGGTGATGCCGTTTGGACCGTCTAATGCAACGACAATGTTCATGCAATTGCTTAATCGAGTTTTCATTGATTATGTGGATCATTTTGTGGTTGTTTTCGTTGATGGCATTTTGATTTACTTCCGTTACCTTGAAGAGCACGCGTACCATCTCCGCCAGGTTCTCGGTGCGCTGAGGCGAGAACTACTCTATGGAAAATTTTCCAAATGCGAGTTCTGGATTTATGAGGTTACTTTTATTGGGCATGTGATATCAGTTGATGGAGTTAGTATGGGCCCACATAAGACATAGGATATCCGAGATTGGCTACCTCCAAAGAATGTGAAAGAAGTTCGTAGTTTCCTTGGTCTAGCAGGCTATTACAGAAGGGTTGTGGAAGGATTTTCCAAGATTGCTCAACCGCTGACTAATATGTTGATGAAAGATAAGAAGTATACGTGGTCAGAGGCATATAAACAAAGCTTTGACAAACTCAAAAGTTGATTGATTTCGGCACCAGTTTTGGTCTTACCACAAGGGACCGAAGGATTCGTGGTGTATAGTGACGCGTCAAGACAGGGACTTGGATGTGTGTTGATGCAGAATGAAAAAGTGATTGCCTATGCATCAAGACAATTACGACCCTATGAGGTCAACTACCCAACCCACGACTTGGATCTTGCAGCCATGATGTTTGCTTTGAGGATTTGGCGCCACTACTTGTATGGAGTCACCTGTCAGATTTTTACTGATCACAAAAGTCTGAAATATATTTTTACTCAGAAGGAGTTGAACATGAGACATATGAGGTGGCTAGAGCTGATTAAGGATTATGACATTGAGATCCTTTACCATCTGGGGAAGGCAAATGTGGTTGCCGATGCCCTGAGTCGTAAGATAGTGCAGGAGTAAATGCTTGCCCGCTTGACAGTTCAAAGAGAATTACCGTTAGAACTTATGAGGTCGGGGATTGAAGTTTGGTTACAGTGTGTTCATGGGCAACTTTGCACACTTGAGATTTCGTCGTCCCTTTAAGATATAATCAGATCGAAGCAGGTTACGGACCCATTCTTATCCAGGATTCGGAATGAAGTAACTCAGGGGAAAGCCCCTGGTTTTGTGATCCACAAGGACGGACTGATACGTTTCAAGATTCGAGTATGTGTACTAGCAGATGAAGAGTTGAGAATCTCTATTCTGAGAGAGGCTCATGCTACCCATACTCCATTCACCTGGGGTCTAGCAAGATGTATAAAGATTCGAAACAATGAGGTAATATGAAATGAGAAGTTGCATATTTTGTTTCGAGATGTTTGACATGTCAGCAGGTTAAGATAGAGCATTAGCGACCAGCAGGTATGCTGAAACCACTCCCGATCCCTAAATGGAAATGAGAGGACATATCGATGGACTTTATCATTAACTTGCCTATGAGCCGCCGAGGTATGAGTACGATTTGGGTGATTGTGGATCGTCTGAACAAATCAGCCCACTTCTTGGAGATAAAAGACACGTGGGGTCCCGAGAGGTTGGCCCAGCTGTTCATTAAAGAGATCGTAAGGGTACATGATACTCCCAAGAGTATTGTATCAAATTGTGACGGAGGATTCATGTCACATTTATGGAAATTAGTTCATCGTGTGATGGTTACACAATTGAACTTCAGTACGGCATTTCATCCTCAGACCGATGGACAGTCTGAGAGGACTATCCAAACTCTGGAGGATATGTTGATAGCGTGTGCTCTCGATTGGAAGGACAATTGGAAGCCCAACTAACTTTGGTGGAGTTCACCTACAATAATAGTTGGCATGCTTCGATTAAGATAGCACCTTATGAGGCATTGCATAGCCGTCGTTGTAGGTCCCCTTTGTGTTTGGATGACTTGTCTGAATCTCTGGGTATGGAACCTGATATTTTGTTAGTAGCTCGTGAGAAGATCGATCTGATTAGGAGTCGTTTGTTAACGGCTCAAAGCCAGCAAAAATCTTATGCAGACAACCGTCGACGACCACTTGAGTTCGAGGTTGGTGACCATGTGCTAGTGAAAGTGTCTCCTACTCGAGCTGTTTTTCGTTTTGGGAAGAGAGGCAAGTTGATCCCGAGGTATATTGGACCGTTCGATATTTTGGAACATGTAGGCTATCTGGCCTATCGTCTAGCATTGCCACCGACTTTAAGTCGGATGCACAATGTGTTTCATGTTTTCCAGTTGAGGAAGTATGTTTCATTACTGTTGAATTAGTCGGATGATTCGGGTATTGTCGTATCATGTTTATATTTAGTGTAATGATTATAATTTTGAGATATAGTAGAATCGAATTAATTATAATTGTCTTTCGCACTATGTTTGATTGTTAGATATTGTATGGAGAATTGCATTTTTGACTATGTCCTTGGTATTTAACGCACGCTACCATTATAGCTTAGCGTACGTTAAGTGTGTTCCTTTACGTACGTTAAGTGTCATGGGTTACGTACGTAATATAGGAAATCAGATCGCATCTCAACTTTCAACGTGTAGGCCCATGCATGACCAGGATTCTTGGCTTGATCGAGACAGCCAAATCAACGGGCATTACGTACATAATGGTTATGTTATAGCATACATAATGCAGATGACCTTACGCACGTCCTTTTTGGCAACGTACGTAAGGGTGTGTGGGTGTTGAGGCAGTAGCTTTTGTAGGATCGTTATGTACGTAACACTCATGTGTTAGCGTACGTAAGTGTTTCTAACATACGTTAACCTTGCCGGTAGCGTACGTTATGTAAAATGCAAATTATAAAATACATGTCTTGTCTTTCATTTTTGCATGAACCAAACTCAACTATCCTCCCTATAAATCATTCCTCTGCCTTCCTAAGTCGATTTTTCCCCCTTCCATCTTGTTTTGGAGCTTCATAACTTGGGTTGAAGCTTAGTGATTGGAGGATTGGAGAGTGTTCTTGAAGTCTTTGGAGTTGTTCTTCATTTTCAAGAGGTTCGTTGTCTAACTTGTGTTAATTTCGTAATGGTAATGATACTAGTGATGATTATTTCATAAGATGTTAAGCTAATCAAGTATAACATGTTGATTATGAAGATTATGGACAATTAATGAAGAACATGATGTTATTACCTATTACTTTTTGAATTGATGAAATGTTGAAAGATAACTTTGTTATGGTTTATTCTTAAGAAGATGTGATAAGAACGTGATGATTATAAGTTATAATTAAGCATGCTCTTAATGCTTGGACATTTCTAGATGATATAACCATTTTTTTGGAAGGTTTAGCTAATTCAATGAAAGATAATGAGTTATGAGATAACCCTTATGATTTTGATATAGTCAATATAAACTTGATGAATTGAATAAAGTTTGATTCTCTAGAACATCATGATCGAATATAGATATTGTTCTTAAGAGAATTATGACTATATAAGATGACATTAACATAACGAGATGAATAATAGGAGTTGTTCTTGATAAATTCTTGTTCAATGTAATAACAAGAATATTAAAGAACATCTTAAGTATGATAATTCGATCATAGAAATGATTTCAGGGTATTAAAGTTCATGAATTAGGACTTTAATACCTATTAGGATAGTTTGGACTATTTGGGTAAAATCGTGGGTGTCGTTTCATATGAATTCGATATCGATATTGTATGAATATGTTGTTGAATGAGTTACATTTCATTCAAGGTTGCTTTTTCGAGTGAGTATCGTTAGTCAGGCAAACCATCCGTTCATTCATTCGAAGAAGGACTATTTTTGTCTACGGAATTGAGGCAAGTTATCTTGCTTGGTTGCAATGATGATTGAATTCTTGTTAACATTATACATTTCATGTATGTGTAATGTTTCATGAATCTGTGATTCATAATGTGGTGTTGTTCTTGATCGTGGTTACTGTTGATCATTATTGTCACTTCGGTGAGTTTCTTGATTCTTGATTGGATGTGTGATTTATTGAGTTTCATTGTCATCTTGTATCGTGACATATCTGGAGTCATATATGTGTGTCGATTGGTTATGTGAAGGATTTTTAGCCAGTCACATATGGTTATGCATTTATGTTTCTATATTGGACTGTGCACACAAGACGTAGTTCGTGAGGCTAATTAGGTACATTGTTCCACATGTATCCTGAATTCCGTATACGGGGTTGACATGGGCACGGGCACATTTTCGGATCGGGCGTACTGTTCGCCTCGAGCCATATTAATTGGTAGTTCATATTCCATGTATGCTTGGGTATGTCCGACGGTTTGCGATTGGTTGTTCTTATGCCCGAGGGGTATGTTCAATGGTCTGGTTGTTTCCTTCAGACCCAATATATGTGAATTGTATAATGTCTTGAGAATTATTATCATGTATATCTGACCCTGTGGTTTGGGTGAAATACTTGTGTTGTATTTTAGGTCGAGGCAAGGCCAAGGCACGGAAAGAGCATGATGACGGCGAAGGGTTTGATGGATACCATTTCGGGGGCCCAAAGTCCTTTGTTGTTCGGTTATGCTTAAAACCGTGTAATTTCACTTTTCTATTTTATATAAACTCTTGTCGGTTGTATTATTATTTTGAGTGTATTCCATCTTCATATGGTTTATACTGGTATGGGATCCTGTATATTATGATGTTATTAGCCGTATGATGTGTAAACTCCTAATCGGAGTAATGATTATTATCGTGTGGTTCGTTACCACAAATTATGATATGATTAATTTATGTTTTGGTATCGCCTGGTGGGTCCCAGTGTGGAGTCCACGGTACTGTAATAGCCGCCATATTTGGGGTGTTACACATTTAAGGTGGTTCTGCTGTTGATTTATTGGAAGGGCATTTCGTCCATGGTTTTGAGGCAAGTTTTATACTTGTACTAGCTAATGAGATTAATATTATTATTATTTGTGTGTGTGAATTTGTGTTATCATACGAGACATAGTCCTCTTTGTTTATTCTTTTGATATCATGGGATTTGTTGAGTAGTATACCCGTCCACTTTGGTGCCATTATCCGGTCGTTATTATCATTGTTGTTGGCCGATTGAAGTCACTGTATCGTTATCTATTTTGATTTGGGATTGTTGAGGGCAATGCCCACTCATTGATGTCATTGTTGTTGTTTTTCGATTTAAAGCATCGAGCTATTATTTTTTCAGGTTTTGATTTGCCGAGGATGATGCCCATCCATTGTTATTATCATTGTTGTCCGGTTAAAGGCATGAATTCATTATTCTTTTGAGTAGGTATATCTAAAGAATTGACGGTTGTGGTTATTAAAAAAAGAAGGTTAGCTCGATTTGTGCTTTATGGGTAAGCTTGGGGATTGAGCCTTCACAGTTGGTTTTCCAACACCTGTTTTGTAGGTCACAGTCACTTCGATGATCTCATTATGGGTAAGCTTGGGGCTTCAGCCTGTGCAATTGGTTCCCCAACACCTGGTCCATTGGTCAAAGTCACTTCGATCTCATTATGGGTAAGCATGGGGCTTGAACCTGTAATACCCCATAAATTAAATTGGAATATTGACGGTATTAAATTTTATTTATAGATAATTTATTATAATTCCACATCTATATTTTAATTGGCTGATTAACTATGGACCTTGACGACTCTTAAGGAATTAGATCGAACATCATTGGAAAATTATCGACGATGATTGCGGAATTTAATCTGTCTAGTCAGATCAGAGGGTTGGAGTAATATGGTAATGAAAATACAATAACGATTGCGATTTTATTATTATTTTTGGACCCTTATAAATATTTTATTCTTTATTTAAAAGTTGGGTTCCCATGGATCCAACTACAGTTTATTGTATTCTCTTGGCCGATTGGTTAAAAGGGGAAAGTATTTTATTATTGGTTTTGTTTTCCTTCTCTCCTATCCCCTCACGTCCCTCCTCTCTCTCTCTTTCACTTTTATTATTCTTTCTTCTCTTTCCCACCTACCCGCACACGGATGAAACACCCCATATTTTTTTTCTTCATCAGCGATGACCTGCTATCGGGAGAGGAGCGACGAATGGAGGAAGCCCGAGGTGGTGGACGACACTATTGGGCTCGCGATCTTGGTCGGACCACTGGCAGGTAGATCACTGCTGGCCTGGGCGGCACAAACTGCAGGTGCGGCGGGGATGAGTTGGTGGCGACCGATCCACGGATGTGTTCCTTCTTGTACCAGACAGACAACAGGAGTTATTCATGCCAGGCATTTTTACGTGGCTAAGGATGCTCAGGCAGGCAGAGGGTTGATGTTCGGTCGATGGGTTTTTCAGTGTAAGGTGCTTGGAGCTCGACCGCTGGACTCCCGAAAGTCTGGTTACGATTTCCAACGACCTTCTCTTTCGGGTCCACTGAGTGATATAATGGTTCAAGGTGAGGGTTGACCGGCGGGGATGGTTAAGGTCGGAGTCTTGATGATGGGGGGCTGATCGGCCGAAAGTGGATTTAGACGAGGTCCGACCGTGGGTTTCCGGAGTCAGGTGGTCGGAAGTCGACTCCGGCAGTGAAATTTATGGTGTGTGTAGGTGTGTGTATATTTGTGTGTGTTTGTGTGTTTGCAACTCTCTGTGTGTGTGTAAGATGTGTTTGTGTGTGTGAGTCTGGAAGCGTGTGTGTTGTGTTGTGTGTGTATATATATATATATGTTTGTGTGTGCAATATGTATATATAAGTGTGTGCATGTGTGTGTGCAGTGTGCAGGTGTGTAGTATGTGTAGCGTGTGTCTTTGTATATATATATATATATATATATATATATATATATATATATATATATATATATATATATATATATATATATATATATGTATATATATATATATATATATATATATATAAAAGTGTGTGGATGTGTGTGTGCTGTATGTGTGCGTGTGTACTATATATATATATATGTATGTATTATATACATATAGATATGTGTATGTGTATTTATGTGTGTGTTTATGTGTGACTGAACATATGTGTATATATATGGGGAATAACCATGGTAGTTCATATGTGGTCGGGTTTGAAATTATGGACGAGGAAGATGATGTTAGTATAGAGAAAGGTTTTGATAAATTGTTCCACAAGCGGGTTGGGGTAACTGGACCTACATAATGAGTCCGAGTTTGGAGTTGTGTTCGGAGCAATAATAGAGGTGTGTATTCGGGATGAGTATCATTGGTCGTTTGATTCGATCGTTAAATTAAGGGACACCATTGAGGTATTATACCATCTAATTAATTGCCTTGTAATTATAATATAATAAATTGAACCTTATATTAAATTATCTATTATGTGATTATAATAAATGTTGGGATTTTAATGGATAGACCGAGTTGACCGAGCAAGACTTATGTTGAGAAAGACCAACTTCAGTGAAGGCAAGTATCTTGCTTATACTTTTCATATTCCTTAAATATAAATATATTTATTATTATTATTATTATTTATGTTACCATGATTATATGATTGTGTTAATTGATGACTATGTTGCCCGATTGTGTAGAGATTGTAGTTGTTTGGAATATACTGTATAAATATATTGTTTAATAATTATGTGTTGGCATAAATCCGTAATTGTGAACTTGTGTTATTTTGATGCAAGGATTAATGTGAATCATAATTGTGAAAATTGAAAGTATTTAGTGAATTGTTCAAAATCGTGTTATTCCCTGATTAGGAATATTGCCTAAATTGTGGATTATATTGTTAGTCTCGATTGTGTCTGATAGTGGAGGCCATTCTAGCAAGTACATTGATTATATGTTTTATAGTTCTTTGCATTGGAAGTCTGATATTTTTATGAGTGTGAGAGTGTATACATTCACTCCGGGAGGGTTTGACGAGGCCTCGGAGAGATCCATGCATGGTTGGGTCCACGAACATTGGGGTTAACCACTCCGGGAGGGTCCGACGGGGCCTCAGAGGGATGCGCGCATGGTTGGGTCCACAGTTAATTCGGGAGCATTTTTGTAACTTGGTGATATGTCTAGAATATCACAGTGTTCTGACTTTCCATAATGCTTGGGTTATATACATATTTATCAGGGGTACTTTGACTAGAATGGCAATAAGATTGTAAGATATGCCGAGAGTTTGGATTTATTCTTAAATAAAATATATCAGAAAGTCTTTCCACGTGTTTGATTTGTTGATTATTTAAAGATTATTATATTCTGGGAATATGATCTGTATGGCTCGTATTTGCACTTTATACTTGCACTAGCAAAATAGTGGAATTTCGATAACCCCCGAGCAATGGGGGTGGATGTCTGTATTGCGTCCAGGTACATGCAGGTTTTTGGGGAACAAACCACGGGATCGGTACGAAGTATGATGGAAGAAAAATGATACTAATCACATGAAGACTAGTACTTGGTACTGGTGGTCGTATTGTATTTTCTTTTCCACTGTAGTGTTTTTCCCGTTGTATGGGAGTGTCGTTGTATTTTGACTTCTATGTGGGTATAAGCTTTTGAAAGAGAGATGTATATGAAGTTTAAGTTGTATGTTTGTGGTGAAAGACTAAATCGGTCTGATAGTTCATTATTTAGCCATGTCATCATGTAACGTGATGTCTTGTTTCTGTATTTAGCCTGGCAGATTCTCACAGAGAGGGTATGCGGTGTTGTAATATTCCTGAGTAGATTGGGGGTGTTACAGAACCTTCACAGTTGGTTTTCCGACACTTGCTCCGCAGGTCACCTTCACTTCAGTGATATCTTTATAGGTAAGTTTGGGGCTTGAGCCTTTGCTATTAGTTTCCCAACACCTGCTCCACAGGTCTGTTGAGATTTACGTGTATATAATACAATAAATTTGAGCAAAAGCGCAGCAAAAAATTAACGAAAAACCCAGATAAGAATCTTTATGCAGTAATTTAATTGATTTATAAAGAGTTCGTCGAATTACCTTAATTCGAAGAAAAGATTTGTAACCCGGACCAGAAGCTGAATAATATCATCTTCCTCTTTTGGTGATCCACACACGAACAACTGGTACAAGCCGGTTTGCTAGATCCTTACAAATAATATTGATAAACAGTACAACAAATAATTCCTTGCTAGAAGGATTTGTACTTTTGATCAAAATCAACTAAGGGAAGAAGATGGAGATGGCCGAAACAGACTTTCCGGACAGAAATAGTTCGGTCGATTTGAAGAGGAGAGGGCCGATTTCTTTTTAACACAATTAGGGTTGTGTAATTTCTATCTTATGACAACTCCTTGCCCAAGACCCTTTATTTATACTAAATAAACCCTAGAGTCAAAGTCTAGTATTTGCTTAGTTGCCCCTCAACTTATTAAATAACACAATATATATAACATCATGTATTGTATATATACTAATAAATATAATATTCAATATTATATTTATCTATCCCAGTTGATATAATTAAATAATATAATATATAATATCCAATGTTATATAGTACTCATTATATAATTTTTTTAATAAATATAATATTCAATATTATATCTATTAATTATTCTTACTTGTCTTTATTGTAGTATGTGTGACCCCAAAGGCTTATATTACGTTGGTAATTATTTAATATCTTATTAAATAATAAGTCATAAGCGGTCTCTAGCAAGACATTATGACTACCCAAATAATATAAGTTTATAGTCCATTAAACCATTTAACGTGCCAAATCCCTTTATCAAGCGATATCAAATTTGAACTAAGTCATAGAAATTGTCATACTTATTATGTTCAAATGCTTTCTCGATCTTAAGTAGACTGATTGAATCAAATAACTCTTCATCTGAGCATGTACATGCATTTCTTTCAGTCCTACTTATCGAGGTACCCAACATATATCTCTCTCCCTAAAGAGAGGGACAAATCCCCATCTTGATTATTCCTTGCCCTCCAGATGACTCTCACTAATCCCGATCGCTAACCTTTATGATCACGACGTTTCAGATGACGTTGGATTACATCAAGGTATAGCAGTTATCATGTTGGACTCTATGATAATCTCAGGTTCAAGGATTTATTGACATAGTGTTACATCACTTATGACATTTCCATGTAGTGATCCCAACGCGGGTCTGTCCAGTATTGCATTTTCCAACCAATACCCATAAGTTTGATCCGTACCATATGCATAATTATCCGATGATAATCAATCAAATTTACACTAGTATATTAATCATTCGAGTCTCCACTCTACGTGATTGTACAAGGGACATTTGAATAATCTTACTATTCATGAATAACTATTATTTGATTAACATGAACACATTATAATAATCAACGAGAATAAGATTATATCAAATAACGTTATTTAAATGTGACAATTACAAATCTAGGCACATCGAATGTCCTTGGCCAGTGGATCAAGCACATTCTCTTTCGTTTCTACTTTGCATATTGTAATATCACCTCATCTGACGATCTCTCTGACTAGGTGATATTTTCTAAGTTTATGTTTGGAATTATGATGGGACCTAGGCTCTTTAACTTATGCAATAGCATTATTATTGTCACAATAAAGGCTTATGGGACCCTGGATGGTCGGTACCACTCCTAGTTCGGTAACAAACTTCTTGATCCATACGGCGTTCTTAGATGCATCCGGTTCTGCCAGGTACTCAGCTTCTGTTACAGAATCAGCAACCGTGCTTTGCTTGGAACTCTTCCAACTCACATCACCTCCATTCAATACAAACACATAACTATTTTGCGACTTAAGATCGTATCAATCGGTTTCAAAACTTGCATCGGCGTAACCATTTATAACCAGCTCATTTCCCACACCTCCATAAATTAGGAACGCATCCTTAGTTCTTCTTAAGTACTTAAGGATGGTTTTCACTGCTGTCCAGTGACTTTCACCTGGATTTGATTGGTATCGACTTGTCATGCTAAGGGAAAATAATACATCTGGTCGAATACAACTCATGGCATACATGATCGATCCAATGGCCGAAGCATACAGAATATTGCTCATGTGGGCTCGCTCATCAGGAGTCGAAGGACTCTGAGTAATATGTCATTTCCAATGAGTAATATATCATCTACATATAAGACTGGGAAAACAACTATGCTGCCACTAACCTTCTTGTACACACATGGTTCATATTCATTTTGAATAAACCTAAACTCTTTGACAGTTTCATCAAAATGAAGATTCCAGCTCTGAGAAGCCTGATTCAACCCATAAATGGATCTTTGAAGCTTTCGAACCTTTTTAGAATTTTCTGGATGAACAAAACCCTCAGGTTGTGTCATGTATACATCACCAAGTAAGTTTTCATTAAGAAATGCTATTTTGAAATCTATTTGCCATATTTCATAATCATAGTATGCGGCAATGGCAAATAAAATTCTAATTGATTTAAGCATGACTACTGGCGAAAAGGTCTCATCATAGTCAACACCATGAGTCTTTCTATAACCTTTTGAACTAGTCTAGATTTATAGCTTGTAGATTATCGTAAATGTCTTTCTTATTTTTGAAGACTCATTTGCTTCCAGTGGTTTTACCACCCGCAGGTGGATCTACCAAGTTCCAAACTTCATTATCATACATGGACTGCATCTCTGATTTCATAGCCTCTAGCCATTCCTCAGCCTCTCGTCCTGAAGTAGCTTCTGTATAGGTACTACTCTTATCATCTATGATGCGTCATCATCCTCTATTATGCGATACCCATATCTCTCAGGTTCATGTCACACCCTATCAGATCTGTGAGGGACTTGTGTACTTTGAACTGGCTCTTCAACGAATTGTTGAGCCTGTTCAGTTTCCATCGGTGAAACAATGTCTTCTTGTGGTTCTCGAGCTTCCTCGAGAACTACTTTTTTCCCAATGTCTCTTTTGGAAATAAATTGCCTTTCTAAGAAGACAGTATTTCGAGCAACAAACACTTTGTTCTTTGGAGGCTTATAAAAGTAGTATCCTTAGTTTCCTTAGGATATCATTCAAATAAACATCTTTCAGATCTGGCCACCAGTTTGTCAAACACTTGGCATATTACGGACGCTTTGCAACCCCATATCTTTAGAAAAGACAAGTTTGGTCTCTTACCAGTCCATTTCTCAAATGGTGTCTTTTCAACTGCTTTAGATGGAACACGATTAAGGGTGAATGCTGTTGTTTCTAAGTCGTGGCCCCAAAATGATAATGCACGCTCCGTTCGACTCATCATGGATCGAATCATATCTAATAAAATTCAATTCCTCCTCTCGGACACTCTGTTATGTTGAGGTATTCCACGAGGAGTAAGTTGAGAAACAATTCCACAACTCCTAAGATGATCATCAAATTATTGGCTCAAGTATTCACCAACTCGATCTGATCGAAGAGATTTAATTGTCTTGCCAAGTTGATTTTGTATTTCACTCTGGAGTATTTTGAACATTTTAAAAGATTCATGTTTATGTTTTATAAGATAAACATATCCATACCGACTAAAATCATTCGTAAAAGTGATGAAGTATTGGTACCCGCCTCTAGCATGAGTGCTAAGAGGTCTGCATACATCAGTATGTACTAGGCCTAATATATCACTAGCCCTTTCTCCATGATCGGTGAAAGGATTTTTCGTCATCTTGCCCAATAAATAAGATTCGCATGTCCCATATGACTCATAACCAAAGGAGTCTAAAAGTCCATCGTGATCGAGTTTAGAAGTACGTTTCTCAATTATGTGGCCAAGTCGACAGTGTAACACTCCCAAGATATTCAGGGTATATTACAGCGTCATGGACCCCTACATGGGACCCACCAGGCTAAATAAAGAATACCACTCGTCTAACCATCTCGGTTAGCGAGAAAACACACATCACCCAGATGAAAATTAAATAAAACGCCTGGTACAACCAGTAAACCAAACATCACCGACAATCATAAATAGCATTTAGTAATACAAACCATACTCCAAATCAAAATGCCTAACTACTCGCGAGTATGGTCTATCAGTTTACAAATTGAAAACAAACATTTAAAATGGCAACTAAAACAAAGGACTCATTTGCCAACGTCAACCACCTTAGCCAACATCCTCATACTGCCCCAGTGTTTGATCGACCAGCTGAACGCAACCTAAAATTCATAACACGAATTTCCCCAAAAACGGGTCCCCAAAGGGTTTAGCAATTAGTCTAGTACAAGTAATCAAGGCAAACCATTCGCTTACACATTTCATAGTACATGTATTAAATTGTTCAAAATTAAAATCAGGACATGTCTTTTCTTGGAAAACAAACATTCAAATATCACAGTTCAATCTTGCCTAGGAATGGGGCGAAACCACTGATCCTATCCGAGGCCTCTGAGGTGTAACAACCCCAAACCAATCGGGAATATTACAGCACCGCAGACCCTCTCCACGAGGATCTACCAAGCTAATTATAGGAAACACAACATATCAATACATGCCAACATGGCCAATAACGAACCACTAGACCGATTTGGTCTTTTACCATAACTTACACATCAAACATACAAAATTCTTTCTCACAACTCATACCCATGAAGGGGTTAGAATACATCAACATTCCCATAAAATGGGAGAATACAAAATGGAGAGACAGACAACAAAATTCTACCAGAATACTCAACGAATGGTCTTCATGTGATTTGTATCGTCGTCTTCCATCATCCTTCGTATCAATCCTTTGATTTGCTCCCTAGTAACCTACAAGTACCTGGACGCAATACAAACATCCACCCCCGAATACTTGGGGGTTAGCTAAACTCCACTGTTTTGCTAGTGCAAGTATAAAATACGAATACAAGCCATACACAACATACTCCAAGAACATAATAATCATGAACACGCTTCCTGAGATAAATTATTTGACCAAGACAGTTCAAATCATGAAAAGTGGGAAATAAACCCAATGTATCTCTTACAAAACATTTTACGATCTCGGGGGTTTTGACAATATTTGGGATTAAAGAATTCTCAAGTCTTTCGAAAATACTTAGGGACACGGCCCAAAGATCATTTTTCCAAAATACTATAGGTCACAAGTCGTCCAGGAATAAGTCTAGAGGGGGGGTGAATAAACTTATTGAAACTCTTAAACTCTTTTTCACGAAGAGTGAGTTTCTTCAGCTGATAGATATGCAAATGACTTAGAGTCATTTGTGCTCAATACGTGCGGAAGTCAGCTGATGACGAATGCAAAACAGCTAATGAAACACTTAACAATGAATCCAGCAGTTAAAGTATGATGCTATAAAATAGTAAACTACGCAGGCAGTTATAGTGGTCTCAGAGGTGGGGTAATCCTCTACTAATCCACTTTTCTCCAAACTAGTTGGAGATGAATTCACTATAATTGTCAACCAGTGATAAATATTACAGTGATTCAACCAAATTACAACAGCTTCCAACCAGTGGAAATCCTTGCCGTTGCAACTCCCTTGACTGCCTTGCACCTCTTGATCCGCGATCCTTGGATGCCTTTACAGTCTCGAACTTCAACCAGTGAAGTACCCCGAACTCAGGATTAAAGACACGAGCTTTTGTCTTCTCCAACAAAGAGCTTCTTCAAGTATGAACTTTTGAGAACTGATCTTTTCACGATGCTATAGTTCGCTTTTAGATTGCTTTGAATGCTTTGATTGCTTGAGATTATGTTCGCACCGGTAGTTGCTCAACTTCAAATCTTCGGATATATATATATATATACGTGTTGATCCTTGAGCATTCTTCATAGCCGTTGCAAATCCTGTAACAAATCAGTCCGTTGGAGAGAGACTTCTTTGTTTATTCTTTTCTGAACGTTGCAAGGCTAGATTCCCATATTTTAATCCATCGATCGACCGTTGTGAAGACTTTGCATGTGAGGCGCCGAATCCTTTGAATATAATAAGATTAAAGTCTTCAGTGGTAGGCCTGGATGAATTATTCAATTCATATCCTTGCGAGAATCTCTCCAATTTGTCTCTTCATGCTTGCATGTGACTTTCCGTAATATTTGATTTTTCAACGCATGCTGACGTGGACTTGGAGTACTTGGCTGATCTCAAGTTGGCTGATGTACAATCATCTTCACTGCAGTTTTGGAGTTCTCTGATGGTGGCTGTTTGGGACTCACCTGATCAGATGACTTTGTCTAGAGTCACTTGACTGCAGTCTGGTCAAACATCTCTGATGATTTTTGTTGACCAGAACTTCTCTGACTTGACTCGGCTGTACTTCTCTGATGAACTCAGATGTACTTTTGTACTTAGACGATTTGAGCCTAACTTTATTTTGACCTATAGAAGATACTCATTTGGTTCTTCTTTACATTTTACCAAGTATTAAACTTAACATAATTTGGCCTATGGAAGATACTCATTTGGTTCTTCCTTACATTTTTCCATGTAATAAGTATTTGAATTACATTAATGACATCATCAAAATCTAACAAGTATTCCTAATAAATTCCCCCTATTTTGATGATGGCAAAACTTAAGCAAATATTCAAATGAACAAGTCTGTACTTGAGTGCAAGACACAAACTAACATCAGTCTAGTTTTGAGACAACTGGGAATTGTCATTCAAAAGACTGTTATAAAATTTCTGTAATGATTACAAATACATGTCTAAAAACATTTACAGAGAATTTTACAAGTACAAAAATGAATATAAATCATCTGCCTCTGCCTCTGCCTCTTCAGATAGGCTGCTTGGCAGGTCTGAATGGTTTAGCTCCAATTGGTCTTATCTTAACAAGGGTAAGACCATACTTTCTTCTGACAACTAGAGCGGCAAATTCTTGCTCTTCTTGTGATCTGAACTTATTCTCATCACACAGTTTCTTTATTTTCTTTTGGAGAGCTAGTTCATTCAAATCATTATTTTCCAAGGTGGGAGGTTCTTTCGGCCTGAAAGAAGGGATCATTGGATATGCATTGCACTCCTTTGCATGTTTTAGAAGGACAGCCGAGAGTTTTGGGTGTGCTTCCTCCATGAAGTTAATGAAAATCTGCTGTGGGGAGCAACTGTTTTCCTGGAGTAACTCTCAGATATAAAAGTCTCTGATAAACTTCTTCTTTGAAGATCCCCACATAGGTGCAGCTTCGATGGGGAGGAAATCTTCAACATGCCATAGCTCTCCGCCTTCCCATTCTAGTGTAGGATCGAATCCACTTCTGATCCTCCTTCTTTTGACAGCAGGCTGATCATCAACCTGTTCTGATTCTGCTTCTCCCTTCCTCTTAGCTGAAGATGTCCCAGCAGTGATCAATTGGACATCTTGCCTCTTCTTAGTCCTGAGCTATTAAACTTCCCTTATTTCTCCTTGCTTGCTGCCTTCCCCCTGAAACCTTTCTTCCCCCTTTTTGCCAGCATCAACCAGGGCGGTCAACTGCTGCTCCATTCTATGCATCCAGTCAGACATGCCAAAAGGCATTATGTTGTTTGTATGAGGAGGAGGTTGAGGGACGTTCTGCTGCAGCAAGTGGTCGATTTTTACATTGATAGATTGTAGATCAGGGGTGATCTGAGAAGCATGCAGCTCTCCAATAGTGTCCTTAACAATTTATCTGATCAGCTCGGTCATCGCAGGTGAAATCTGTGATGTTGGTGGAGAGTACTCGTCTGAACCTTCGAAGCTTGCAGGTAGGTGTGCGGATGACCCACCTGTCTGCAGACTCCTGTCTGCAGCTAGCATTCCAGATGGGGTCTGTTCAGGGGTCCCCGATCTGGAGTCTTCAGCCAAGTCTGCATCTAGGCTGGTATACCGGGCAGGCGCCCCAGCCTTGTCTGCAGCCTCTTTTTCTGGCTCTTTTTCTTGCTCCTCCTCTTCTTCTTCTTCTTCTTCTTCTTTTTCTGACTCCTTCTCTCCTTCTTCCTTCTTTTCTTCCTCTTCAACATTCTCTTTCTCTTTCTCAGCCTTTGTTTCTCCTCCTTCATCCTTACCATCATCATCATCATCATTATCATCCTTATCATCCTTTTTATCTTTTTCATCTTCTTCATCTTTTTCATCATCCTCCTTTTCTTCTCCATCCTCCTGATCAACTTCTTCTTCTCCTTCTTCTTCTTCTTCTTCTTCTTCTTCTTCTTCTTCTTCTACTAATTCCACCGTTTTTTCAACTTCTTCTTCTCCAGTTTCTTTTTCAACTAAGATATTTTCTTCTTCCCTTTCTTCCTGTCTCTCTTCTTCATCATCAATGACAATAATTTCTTCTTCTTATTCTACTTCTTCATCCACTTCTTCTATTCTTATCTCCTTTTCTTTTTCCTCCTCTTCTTCTTCTTTACCAAATGATCCGTCAAAAGTGCTATACATAATAGAGTGGATAAATTGGTCCATGTTGGTTTTGAAATTGGACATGAACCAATTTTCCTGAAGAATCAAAATTGTGTCTGACACTTTGCAAAAATGTGTCAGCACATCTTCTATGGCTTGGGGATATCCCCAACCACTTACTTCAACATAAGCTTCAAGTTTAGTGAAAGACAGTGATTTAAAAGCTTTCCATTCTTCAAAAATATGGATAAAAGAATGTTTTAGAGCTTGCGGTTTAACCAAATGCAGTTGCTCTAGGGATAAGTTGAAAATGTTGTTGTCAAGCAGGTGAAAAGTATAATTTGCCTCAGGTATGGAAATTATTAAACCTGCTTCCTCTTCTTCTGAGATGTACTGGGGGTTGAGAAGAGGGATGATCTGGGTCTCGAGGCTACCCGGAGCAGGCTAGTCCTCCAGGTGAATAGGTGACCTGGCTGCAGGACTGGGATATTGTTCTGGCTGCTCCTCGTCACTGAATTGCAAGCGCCTGGGCCTCTTTGGTGATGGTTCTGGTGAAGAATGCATGATGGATGGCTCAACAGGGGCTGGTCCCCTTCTCTTGAAATGAACATCAATGGGCATATTGTCTGACTTGTCTCATGAAGGGTATTTGTAGGTCCTTGAATCAGACAACTCTTTTATCATCTGGGCTGCTCTTCTATTGCTTCCTAGCTTCCTCAATGTCTCTTGGTCTAGATGACCAAGTCTCTTGTTGATGGGGAAGGGGTCAGTATTTCCCTTCGCCACACCCAGCTTCTCCAGGATCCAACTTAGCTGCGTTCCAATCGCCAGCTTGGATCTGAACTTCTTCTCTTTAACAAGCCATTCGGCCTTGTTGACCTCGCGTACCAACTGCCTGAAAATGTAGTCTGACCAGTCAATCGGCTCGTCCTGGATTAGTGCTCCCAGCACCATGAATTTGGCCGACGATAGTTGGTCGTAGCTGCCAGCCATGCCCATGACGATTTTGTTGGTGATGTCCAACACATACCGATACACCTTTTTAATTTCGCTCCTCTTAGCGGGGAGCTTTAGCTTCGCCGGCTGGTCGTCCACCTTAATCTTCAGCCAAGTATCGGTTGTGCTTTGTTTAAGGGCCTCGACCGCTACACCACGATTCTTCATACCAAAAACTTTTCGGATTGTCTCCGGCGATATATCCACTTGAACTCCGCCGACGGTGCTTCTAATCCCCGCTTTAATTACATGGGCTTTGCGGAAAAATGCGATAACGTCCTCCTTGAACAGGTGCTTAGGATTAATATCCAAAAATGGGTAGATCCCATTCAGCTTCATCGAACGGATAAGGTTGAGCACATCGTAGTCTTCCAGATTCGATTCTAAAAGACCTTCAAAATCAACGACCAGAGAAAAAATGACCTGGTCCTTGACAGCCTTCATGTTTACGCCTTCAAAGTAAGCTTCCATTTCTGCAGTGTAGGAGATTTCTTAGTGTATTTAGAGTTCAAAGGAATTTCTGCTCTGTAAATTAGGGTTTTTGAAAGACTGGTAAAGGTAAAGTGAGGGCTTTTTCCGTCCTTAAAAAATGAAACGATGTTGGAATTAAATAATTATTTATTTTAAATCGGTGGTCCACCTTTTGAGATTCCTTTAAAATTCAAATTTTAATCGGTGGTCCAGGTTTTGAGTTTGAAAATGGACGGTTGGATTTTAATTGGTCACAGTGGAGGTCGATTTAACCTGTGATTGCCACGGGTATTTAAAGCATATAGTATTATGCCACTTGTGAATCAAAAAATAATATGATATTATTATACATATAGCAGATAATAATATAATATCCAGAAGTCGGTTAGGATTAGAAAACTTAGCTGGTTGACTGTTGACTGCTCTGCATCAGGTGAGTTGACTCCTTTGACTTCTCGCCTGTGCTATGATCAGCTAGATTTCTTCGTCTGTCCTTCGTCTTCTTGTCTGCATCAGCTAGATTTTTCTTCTGTACTAGATTCCCAATCTAGTAAACCAAGTTCTCTGCTTAGCTCCAAAAATCTTTCTTCTGGTAAAGGTTTGGTAAAGATATCAGCAATTTGATAGTCTGTGCTGACTCTTTCAACTCTGACTCTCTTGTTAAACACTTGATCTCTAATGAAGTGATGATTAACATCAATGTGCTTGGTCCTTGAATGCAAAACTGGGTTGTTGGTTATTGCAATAGCACTGTTGTTGTCACACCAGATAGGGACTTCATTGGCAATGATATTGTAGTCCCTCAGCTGTTGTCTAATCCACAAGATCTGGGCACAACAACTACCTGCAGCTAGGTATTCTGACTCTATGGTGGAGATAGAGTTAGAAACCTGCTTCTTGCTAAACTAGGATATCAGTCTGGTTCCTAGGAATTGGCACGTTCCACTAGTGCTTTTCCTATTAATTTTGCATCCTGCAAAGTCTGCATCTGAATATCCTGATAGCTCGAAGTTATTGTCCTTAGGATTCCATAGTCTAACATTAACTGTAGACTTAAGGTATTTAATTATTCTCTTGGCTGCATCTTGGTGCGACTGCTTAGGCTTGGATTGAAATCGCGTGCATACTCCTACGGCATAAGATATGTCTGGTCTGCTTGCAGTGAGGTACAACAATGATCCAATAGGTCCTCTGTAGTGGGTTGAATCCACTGATATGCCTTCCTCGTCTGCATCTAGGTGAGTACTTGTGCTCATATGAATTTTTGCTGGTTTGGCTGATTCCATTCCAAATCTCTTGATTAGATCTCGGGTATATTTGGCTTCGTTGATGAAAATTCCATTTTCCAGCTGCCTAACTTGTAATCCAAGAAAGAAGTTAAGCTTTCCTATCATACTCATCTCAAACTCTCCTTGCATGAGGTTTGAGAATTTCTCACACAGCTCTGGGTTGGTTGAGCCAAATATAATGTCATCCACATATATCTGAACTATCAATATGTGGCCTTCGTACTCCACTCTGAATAAGGTCTTGTCCACCTTCCCTTTGTAGAAACCGTTCTTCTCAAGAAATATAGATAAGGTTTCATACCATGCTCTTGGTGCTTGCTTAAGTCCATAGAGAGCTTTCAACAGCTTGTAGACTTCGTCTTCTTTGACAAATCCTAGGGGTTGCTCCACATAGACTTCTTCTTCTAGGATGCCATTTAGAAATGCACTCTTTACATCCATCTGGTAGACTTTAAAATCTTTGAATGCAGCATATGCAAGGAATAGTCTAATGGCATCTAATCTTGCAACAGGTGCATAGGTTTCATCAAAATCTATTCCTTCACACTGTGCATATCCTTTAGCAACAAGTCTAGCTTTATTCCTAACAACAGCTCCATCTTCGTCGCTCTTGTTTTTGTACACCCATTTGGTGCCAATAACCTTCTTATGGTCTGGTCTGTCTGTTAGTTCCCAAACATTGTTCCTTTCCATCTGTTCCAGTTCCTCTTGCATGGAATTGATCCAAGAATAATCTTCCAATGCTTGTTCTGTTGTCTTGGGTTCTATCTGAGACATGAAGCAAGAGAACATAGCCATTCCTGCGGGTAGAGTAGACTGTCTTGTCTTAACTCCATCAATCAGCTTCCCAATGATTTGCTGGATTGGATGGTCTTTGAGCCACTTGGGAATATCTTCTTCTTCAGGGTCTGTTCCCCCTGTAGATATGCTCTGGTGGATTTCCTCTCTCACTGCATCAGCTTGGATCTGGTCTCCTTGGTCTGCAACTGGATCAGCTACCGTCTTGTCATCTGCAGGTTGGATCTGATCTGCAGATGAGTCTTTATCAGCTACAGATGGGTCTTCATCAGCGGCAACTGGATCGGGTAGGTTTGGTGTTCCTGTCTGATCTGTAGTTGGGTCTTCAGCAGCTATAGTTGCGTCTTCAGGCTGGTCTGAAGATGAGTCCACCATTCCAGTGTCATGGATAATGACTTCTTCGAGGGTTGCTGATTTGAGCTTATTCTCAATTAGCTCAACTTGCTTCCTGTACTCAACAGTAGATTCGTCAAATACAACATAGGGTGTTTCTTCCACAACTAAGGTTCTTTTGTTAAAGACTCTATATGCCTTGCTTCTTTTTGAGTATCCCATAAAGAGACCATCATCAGTTTTAGCATCGAAGGCATTTAGTTGTGTTTTACCGTTGTTGTGGATGAAACATTTACAACCAAAAACATGAAAGTAAGCAACAGTAGGAGTTCTGTTATTCCAAACCTCATAGGGAGTTTTGCCATGTCTCCCTACTATCATACTCCTGTTCTGAGTATGGGAAGCTGTGTTGACAGCTTCAGCCCAGAACCTCTTGGGAAGGTCTGCTTCTGCAATCATGGACCTGGCTGCTTCCTTCAGGTTTCTGTTTCTTCTTTCAGCAACACCATTCTGTGGGGGTCTGGCCGAGAGAGATCATCTTTGGATTCCATTCGATCATGTCAGTGATCGCCTTGTTGAGAAATTCTCCTCCTCTGTCTGATCTGATCTTGATGATGGAGAGGGATTTCTCATTCTGAATCTTTCTCAGCAGCTCAGGTAGCTTGGTCAAGGTTTCGCTTTTCTTGTACAGGAAGATAATCCAAGTGTACCTTGAATAGTCATCCACTACTACTAGTGCATGCTTTCTGCCACTTAGAGTCCTTGGCTTGATAGGACCAAATAGATCCATGTGTAGTAGATCTAATATTCTTGTGGTGAGGGTTGTAGGCTGGACTGGCTTGAATGATGCTCTCGTCTGCTTCCCTTTCTGACACGCATCACAGAGAGCTTCCTTCTTGAATGTTTCATCTGGAAGTCCTCTGACTAGCTTCGGAGAACTAATCTTGTTGATGTCTTTGAAGTTCAGATGACATAATCTTTTGTGCCACAACCATCCGTTCTCAGCTATTGTCTTAGATAGAAAACAGGTATTGGAAGTTCCTGTGTTCCAATCTATCATATAGACATCTCTCCTTCTGAATCCTTGTAGCTTCACTTCTCCAGATAGGATATCTATCACCATACATTTCCAAATGGTGAAGACTACTAGATTCTTCTCATCGCAAAACTGGCTTATGCTCAGGAGGTTATACTTGAGCCCTTTGACATAGTAAACTTTGGATATAATGATGTTTCCTCAGTGCAGCTCTCCAAAGCCCTTTGTTTGTCCTCTAGAGCTATCTCCAAAGGTTACGTCTAGACCTCTTTCTTTGGTGTATTTAGTCATCATCTTCTTGTTCCCGGTCATGTGCCTCGAGCATCCGGAATCTACAAACCATTCTTCACCTCCAAAGTTTGAATTTGTGGAGATGTGGTAGTAGTCCTTCCACTTTTTCTGCAATCATACAAGCAGAGATTTAGGTACCCAAATCTGTGTGGGTCCTCTTAGGTTAAATGGTTTCCTGGAGAATTGATTTCTCCTTGGATTGTTAAAATTGTTATTATTATTACCCTTGCAAGGTGTGTAAGCTCTAGGTATGTATATTCTGTTGGGATTGTATACCAGATATTCCTCAAAATATTGATAGTGTGGGCCATATCTAAACCTTGGCTGAGACCATTTATTAAATCTTTGAGGTCTCCACACTTGTTCATTTTGGAAATTAGGATAACCTTGAGGTTTCCATCTGCCCCTCCTATTTTGAAATCTGTTTTTGGGGAGTTGTTGATAATAGTGGGCATGTTGTCCAGCCGTTTGCCGCTTGGCCAATGCCTAGTCGCTTGTCTAGGTGGCTGCCTTGTGAACCCTGGCTGCAGCCTAGACTTGTGACTTGGCTGTTGCCTGTTTTTAAATATCAGTTTGTATATAGGCTCAGAAGTCGAAACAATTGTTTATCCCTTGATGAAAGTGGTTTTAGAACTAGAGGGAGTGTGAGGATCATATCCAAGGCCTGATCTAGAATATAGTGGCCTCTTATTAGTACACAATTCATCAAGAGTTAAAGACGCTTTCAGGGAGGTTATTTCCTGCACCTGAGTCTTATTTACCTAAGTCAGTTTAGTAAATTCGGCTTTGACATGAGCAAGTGCAGCTGATTTTTCACTATTTAAAATAGTTAATCGTTGTATCTCAGCTGTACTGACATCAACCTGGTTTTTCAAATTAACTGCAACCTAGTTTTCAAAATCAGATTTTACTTTATTCAGTTCTAGGCTGAGTTTTTCAAAATCATTTTTCAGCTGCCTATTCTCATCTTGCAGCTGAGTCTTCTCTGCTGATACAGATAGGTGTGCAGATTTTAGTGTCTCAAACTCTTTAAGTAGCTGATTTACAGATTCGTGCAGATCCATATCTTGTGACATGGCTGAACTATTATTTCAACCAGAGGGTTTTGATGTTACCTCTTCATCAGCTAGGTTGTCCATCAGGCAGTCATACTCTTCATCATCATCAGAGAAGAATCCGCTGCTTGATTCTACACGCTCTTGATCTTCTCCGATGAGGGCCTTCCTTCTGTCTTCTTTTCTGCTCACCTCCTTCTTGCTCTCGTCCTTCTTAAGATCAGGACAGTCGATTTGAATGTGTCCTGTCTTATGACAGTTGTAGCACTCCACCTTCCAGCTTCCGGCTTTCTGGTTTCTTCTGGGATTCTCCTTATAATTCTTCTTGTATTTGGAGTAGTTCTTCCGGAAGTTGCTGAACCTCTGCATTATGAACGCCATCTCTTTCTCAAAATCTAATAGATTTGGAGGCTTTACATCAGATAAGCTCTTGGTGGGGGACTCGGCTGCAAAGGCTATTCCCTTCTCTGCGGGCTCGGTTGAGGATGAACTTGGAAGCTCAAACTAATAAGCCTTCAGATCGGAGAACAGCTCTTGGATCTTTATTTTATTAAGATCCTTGGATTCTTTCATGGCCACTGCCTTCATGCTCCATTCAGGATTGAGAGATCTTAGAACCTTCAGCGCCATTTCCCTGTTGCTATAAGATTTACCGAGGGAGTTGATCTCATTTATGATCTCAGTGAACCTTGTGTCCACTTGGTCTATTGATTCGCCATTCTTCATTTTGAAGTTTTCAATTTTTTGAGTAGCAATTGACAACTTGTTCTCTATGATCAGCTCTGTTCCCTCACACATTAAGGCTAATGTGTCCCAGATTTCTTTTGCATTCTTGCAGTTCTTGATCTTGACCATGGTGGATTTGTCAAGAGTTTGATACAGCACGGTTGTCAAGGTTGGCCAGCTTTCTTTCTTCGGGAGTCAGCTCTGTCCTCTTCTTTGGGATCTTCTCTGGATTCCATGCTGCAATCTCCTCTGGAGTGTTGTCCTTCTCGAAGGTGAATGGCCCGTCCTCTATGATGCACCACATGTCATCATGGATTAAAGATCGGTTTGCCTGCATCCTTATCTTCCAAAGATCATACTCGTCAACTGAAAACACAGGTAGTCCAGAATGCATGTGTTCCATTATATAATGAGAGTAAAAATATATCTCTGATATAGATCTGGTTCGTGAAATAAATGAACCAACCTCTCTAATACCACTTGTAGGTCACAAGTCGTCCAGGAATAAGTCTAGAGGGGGGTGAATAGACTTATTGAAACTCTTAAACTTTTTTTCACGAAGAGTGAGTTTCTTCAGCTGATAGATATGCAAATGACTTAAAGTCGTTTGTGCTCAATACGTGCGGAAGTCAGCTAATGACGAATGCAAAACACCTAATGAAACACTTAACAATGAATGCAGCAGTTAAAGTATGATGCTATAAAACAGTAAAATACGCAGGCAGTTATAGTGGTCTCAGAGGTGAGGTAATCCTCTACTAATCTACTTTTCTCCAAACTAGTTGGAGATGAATTCACTATAATTGTCAACCAGTAATAAATATTACAGTGATTCAACCAAATTACAATAGCTTCCAACCAGTGGAAATCCTTGCCGTTGCAACTTCCTTGACTGCCTTGCACCTCTTGATCCGTGATCCTTGGATGCCTTTACAGTCTCGAACTTCAACCAGTGAAGTACCCAGAACTCAGGATTAAAGACACGAGTTTTTGTCTTCTCCAACAAAGAGTTTCTTCAAGTATGAACTTTTGAGAATTGCTCTTTTCACGATGCTATAGTTCGCTTTTAGATTGCTTTGAATGCTTTGATTGCTTGAGATTATGTTCGCACCAGTAGTTGCTCAACTTCAAATCTTCGGATATATATATATAGGTGTTGATCCTTGAGCATTCTTCATAGCCATTGCAAATCCTGTAACAAATCAGTCCGTTGGAGAGAGACTTCTTTGTTTATTCTTTTCTGAACGTTGCAAGGCTGGATTCCCATATTTAATCCATCGATCGACCGTTTTGAAGACTTTGCATATGAGGCGCCGAATCCTTTGAATATAATAAGATTAAAGTCTTCAGTGGTAGGCCTGGATGAATTATTCAATTCATATCCTTGCGAGAATCTCTCTAATTTGTCTCTTCACACTTGCATGTGACTTTCCGTAATATTTGATTTTTCAACGCATGCTGACGTGGACTTGGTGTACTTGGCTGATCTCAAGTTGGCTGATGTACAGTCATCTTCACTGCAGTTTTGGACTTCTCTGATGGTGGCTGTTTGGGACTAACCTGATCAGATGACTTTGTCTAGAGTCACTTGACTGCAGTCTGGTCAAACATCTCTGATGATTTTTGTTGACCAGAACTTCTCTGACTTGACTCGGCTGTACTTCTCTGATGAACTCAGCTGTACTTTTGTACTTAGCCGATTGGAGCCTAACTTTATTTTGACCTATAGAAGATACTCATTTGGTTCTTCTTTGAATTTTGCCAAGTATTAAACTTAACATAATTTGTCCTATGGAAGATACTCATTTGGTTCTTCCTTACATTTTTGCCAAGTAATAAGTATTTGAATTACATTAATGACATCATCAAAATCTAACAAGTATTCCTAACAAATACAACTTCCGATAACAAAACACGGGGTCCGCAAACCAATTCACAAAACACAGGGTCCACGACCGAGTTATTTACAAAACAAGTGTACTTTGAAAACATATTTACCAAAATAGTGTACTCTCAAACAAAATTACCAAAAAGGTGTTGTTTTCTATTAAGTAGGTTTTAATTGATTTTTTTACTCCTTTTTTTTACTAACTCTTTTTACTGCTTTTTTTTACTGCCTTTTTTTTTATTTTTTTAAATTGTTTTTTTTTACTATTTTTACGTTTTTTTATACTGTTTTTCACTGTATTTTTACTGTTTTACTGCTTTTTTTTAGTACTATTTTTTTTATTATGTCTTATATTACAATCACAACAATTATTTGAATAATGCTAACAATAAAAAATTAAAACCAACATCATCACAAAGTTTCTAGGTACTAAACCAACGAGTTATTTACCAAACGAAAAGACAAAAGTAACATTTCTATTTTCTTCCGAATATCTTGAGTCGATAACCGATCTTTATCTGCAAAAAAATAAAGAAATGAGAGATATAGTCATACCAATTAACCGAATAAATTTTCTAAAATTTGTCTTTATATACCGTGGCTTAGACGGACATCCTTTTCGGTTGTGACACTACAAAAAAACAGTTTTTACCGACGCTATTTACTGACGCCCGTACCCGCCGTTGTTAAACTTATAATTTACCGACGCCATTACTGACGCCCGTTATTTAATTGATTTACCGACGCAATTGTCGACGACTGGTTCACAGACTTGTTTTTTTCTTTTTTTTTTAATAATTAACGACGCCGTTTACCGACGCCCTTACCGACGGCGACGCCATTTCGGCATTGGTAATTTTTTTTTATTATTTTTTTCTTTTTTCACAATTAACGACGCCGTTTATCGATACCCTTACCGACGCCATTTTGGCGATGGTAATTTTTTTTTATTTTTTTTCACAATTAACGACGCCGTTTACCGACGTCAGTATTCACGTCTGGGATCAATTCAATTTCAAATGGCTGAGAAAGATTTTGGTATATAAACAATACAATACATTACTGTTTTTCGGATGCGGGATAGTGTAAAAAATTTACCGACGCCATTTCGGCGTCAGTAAACAGCGTCGTTAATTGTGAAAAAAGAAAAAAAATAATAAATTTTTTTACCAAAGCTGAAATGAAGTCGGTAAGGGCATCGGTAAACGGCGTCGTTAATTATGAAAAGAAAAGAAAAGAATAAGTCTGTGAACCGGTCGTCGGCAATGGCGTCGGTAAATCAATTAAATAACGGGAGTCAGTAATGACGTTGGTAAATTATAAGTTTAACAACGGCGGGTACGGGCGTCGGTAAAAACTGTTTTTTTTTTGTAGTGTCACAACCGAAAAAGATGTCTGTCTAAGCCACGGTATATAAAGGCAAATTTTAGAAAATTTTCGGTTAATTGGTATGACTATATCTCTCATTTCTTTGCTTTTGCAGATAAAGATCAGTTATCGACTCAAGATATTCGGAAGAAATTAAGAATGTTACTTTTGTCTTATCGTTTGGTAAATATCTCGTTGGTTTAGTACCTAAAAACTTTGTGATGATGTTGGTTTTAATTTTTTATTGTTAGCATTGTTCAAACAATTGTTGTGATTATTATATAAGACATAATAAAAAATAGTACTAAAAAAAGTAGTAAAAACAGTTTAAAAATGCAGTAAAAACAGTAAAGGAAAACAGTTTAAAAAAGTGTGAAAAAAGGCAGTTAGAAAAAGTCAGTAAAAGAAAACAGCAAAAAAATCAATTAAAACCTAAAACAACACCCTTTTGGTAATTACGTTTGAGAGTACCTTATTTTGGTAAATATGTTTTCAAAATACACATCTTTTGTAAATAACTCCTTAGACGGACATCCTTTTCGGTTGTGACACTACAAAAAAAATAACAGTTTTTACCGACGCCATTTATTGACGCCCGTCCCCGACGTTGTTAAACTTATAATTTACCGACGCCATTACTGACGCCCGTTATTTAATTGATTTACCGACGCAATTGTCGACGACTGGTTCACAGACTTATTTTTTTCTTTTTTTAATAATTAACGACGCCGTTTACCGACGCCCTTACTGACGGCGACGCCATTTCGGCATTGGTAATTTTTTTTATTATTTTTTTATTTTTTCACAATTAACGACGCCGTTTATCGATACCCTTACCGACGCCATTTTGGCGATGGTAATTTTTTTTATTAACTATTCACGTCCGGGCTCAGGCGGGTCAGCTCCGGGCTCCATTCAATTTCAAATGGCTGAGAAAGATTTTGGTATATAAACAATACAATACATTACTGTTTTTCCGATGTGGGATAGTGTAAAAAATTTACCGATGCCATTTCGGCGTCAGTAAACAGCGTCGTTAATTGTGAAAAAAGAAAAAAAATAATAAATTTTTTTACCAAAGCCGAAATGACGTCGGTAAGGACATCGGTAAATGGCGTCGTTAATTATGAAAAAAAAGAAAAGAATAAGTCTGTGAACCGGTCGCGACAATGGCGTCGGTAAATCAATTAAATAACGGGAGTCAGTAATGACGTCGGTAAATTATAAGTTTAACAACGGCGGGTACGGGCGTCGGTAAAAACTGTTTTTTTTTGGTAGTGTCACAACCGAAAAGGATGTCCGTCTAAGCCACGGTATATAAAGACAAATTTTAGAAAATTTTCGGTTAATTGGTATGACTATATCTCTCATTTCTTTGTTTTTTGCAGATAAAGATCGGTTATCGACTCAAGATATTCGGAAGAAATTAGGAATGTTACTTTTGTCTTATCGTTTGGTAAATATCTCGTTGGTTTAGTACCTAAAAACTTTATGATGATGTTGGTTTTAATTTTTTATTGTTAGCATTGTTCAAACAATTGTTGTGATTATCATATAAGACATAATAAAAAATAGTACTAAAAAAGTAGTAAAAACAGTTTAAAAATGCAGTAAAAATAGTAAAAGAAAACAGTTTAAAAAAGTGTAAAAAAGGCAGTTAGAAAAAGTCCGTAAAAGAAAACAGCAAAAAAATCAATTAAAACCTAAAACAACACCTTTTTGGTAATTACATTTGAGAATACCTTATTTTGGTAAATATGTTTTCAAAATACACCTCTTTTGTAAATAACTCGTCCACGACCCAAATCACAAAACACAGGGTCCACGACCCAAATCACAAAAACACAGGGTCCACGACCCAAATAATCCAAAACAAAATATTCCTAAGGATTATTCACGTCCCGTGCTAACAAGCCACGAACCTCAGATGCTCCCGCAGAACATACCCGAGTGAATAACCCAATAGGAAACCATACCAAATCACATGTTCTCGTGACAACAGTCACAGAACCATAACCATACATACGTTCATAGTTATCCCAGCATCGCACTAGCAAGCTACGAATCTTGCAGCCTCTACAAGACTTACCCGATTGGACAACCCATGACACATACATCACACAACCAAGCCACAACCATAAGTTACCTAGGCATCGCGCTAATAATCCACGAACCTCGGAGTCCCCGCAAGACATACCCGATGATAACCCTACAGTTCCGCCTGACCCATACTAGCAAGTATGAATCCCGGAGCTTCGAAAATCTTACCCGGTGGCACAATCACTTACAACAGTCACGCATCAATAAGCAATTAAAATGTCAAACAACATTAAGCATCACAACCTCCTTTCAAAGTAGTAGCAACTAATATCATAACATGTCAAATACCCACCGAACAAGTATACGATTCGATACACAATCCTCGACAAGTGATTACGGTCTATTATATTCACGAAGTATGGTTATAACATTTATCCACATACAACACATTCTTACATATTCCAAATACACCTTTATCCATGATTCATACGAGTTATCTTGAAGGGAACCCTTTTTTCGAGAATATACCGATCCTTTAGAAGGTTCATTAAAACATTCAAGTTCCACATATAACCAATTACCAACTACGCGTCTACGAAACACGAAGTGTATGGGCAAGATACTTGCCTCGATGCTGCGAGCAAAGGAACAACGAACGGACACGGTAGGATAGCCCTCGAACTTCCAAAAACGACCAAGAACTCGACAACCTCACGAACGCTACGAAAATAACATCACCATGAATAAATAACGCTAAACGGAATCCGAATCAACCTGAAAAACAACAAGAATCCGAGGGTTCTTCAAGTAAATCGAAAATCAAGTTCCGGGTGGTAAAAATTGATAAACGAGTTACAAAATCCGAAGATCATGGCCAAGACAACAAGAATACCATAATAAATTCATCAACCATGGATTAAATCCAAGAATCATGAAGAAGCCCTCAAAAATCATACAACTAGGATTCTAAGTAAGAAAATACCTCGATTCGACGAAGAACACGGATTAGATGATGATATAATTGACAAGAATCTTCCAAAATGCCTTAGAATTGATTAGAACCGACCAAGAACCCGAGTTCCCGAGTCTCCCGAGTAAAGAAGGGTAAAGATGAGGTCTGGCCGAAGCACAGGCCTATATATGCCGACAGCATTATGGCTGTAACCAGCAGCTCATTACGGCCATAACCTAGTCAACGCGTGTAGCGTACGTAATGACCGAAGCCTTGCGTACGCAATGATCACACCTTACTGTCGTATCAGCATAGTCTTACAGCCGTAATCGAGCTCCGAGGGCCACTGACCGAAATCTACCGAATCACTACGGCCGTAACCAGCCAGTGCTTAGCAGCCGCAATGAAACCTTACGGCTGTAACCTGATGAACCTTATGGCCGTAATCGAGTGTCCCCAGGCCAAGGTGTGCGGGAGTCTTATGGATGTAATCGGCCAGGCCTTACGGACCTAACTCGACCCAGCCAACACCAGACCATCCGGCTCGATACTCGATGACGCCTCGATCACACGAACGCACCGACTATGATCCAAAACAATAACGAAGAGGCTACAAAACTTAACGTACCACAATACAAGCATGCGATTCCAAAGACGCAACGACAACAGTCCGTTCGACCGAAGAAATATTCAACATAACCGGAATGAAGATCTCGGGTATTACATTCTACCCCTCTTAAAAGAAGTTTCATCCTCGAAACTAAAACATAGAACGAACAATGCAAAACAAACTCAGATAACACACGCTATCCGTTGCCGACAACCTACAACGACTCACATGCAGCACACAGCTGCGATCATTCATCTCGCTACACCAGAACAATAACAAAACAGAACGATTAAAAATCAATATGGTTGACCAACCCGAACAGCATGGCAACCCAAAACATGAGTTAACCATTGAACAAATACAAGATTCCACAACCCAAGGGTTGAAAGATTGAAAATGAAGTTAATTTCTCGTACTTAAGGGGAATTACAAAATGACCAGAACGCTAAAAAATTACGATACGTGATCGAAAAAACCCGGACAACAAATGATCGATTGGAAAGAAGTTTATTCAAAATCCGCCCCATTTCTATTAAAAGAAGTTTATCTCCGAAATTCGAAACAACAAAGCAAGGAAATAACATAACATACAACTGGTAGACTACACCCCACAGGTACTCCTCAGAGTCGATCCTGATAGCAGTGCTCAAGTCCGTGCCTTGGAAGGCTCGGTAACCATCTCGCAAAACTGAACCCGGTGTCCCTCGAGTCCGCACTTGTAACACGTTACTGGCAGAGAAGGACAATGCGCACGAACATGCCCGGCACGTTGCAGTTAAAACAGCTTCTAGCATTACCAGGAGTCAAAGCAGACAACTTGGAACTCTCAGCCCCATGCATCGAGCGATGGATTTTCACAGCGGAAAGACTACGATGTTACGAGCTAGAAACACCAACTCCTATATTGCCCACAAGGTCATCGGACTTCCTATGCTTCTTCGACTCAGATACACGTTCTGACAATAACGAAACTAGCTCATAGGTTAAGGCTCGATCCTGATAATCTCTCAACGAAGTGCAAGTGAATCCCAACATATAATGGCGGATCTCCGGCTTCATCCGCCTGTCAAAGTGAAGGATCCTCTCTTCTTCGGTCCTCAACCGATCTCGTAGATAACTGAGTTGTTTGCTATAATCGATGATAGTCTGCGACACCGATATACCTTGCGGTTCTGCCAAATAGAATTCACAAATCCTCTGCTCTGTAATCGGTTTCGGACAGAACTCATCTTCCACAAATGCCTAGAAATCCGACCACGTGACGTCACGATCATGAGGTTTAACAACTTCCCACCAATTAGCGGCATCTTTGTCAAGAAGGTAGTGAGCGATAGGTACCTTCCGCTCTTCGGGACAATCGACAACCTCGAATATCTTCCCCAAATGGAAAAGACAACCATCCAAGCCTAATGCATGCAGCACCGGCGAATCGAGGGGGATTCATGCGAACTACCTCACGAAGCCATAACCGACGTTCTGGGTCGTGTTAGTGTTGCGTTGAACCACCTGGGTCAACTGAGTCATCTGTGCTGCTACTTGTTGCAATATAGTAGCAACACCCAAACCAAAATCGTTCCGAGCAATATTCTCTCAATTCCACGTCTGATCTCCGTGGCTATCAGTACCACGGTTATGACCACGACCTCTGCCCCTCGGCATATTGACAAGTAACCACCTAGCGCAACGAAAGATCATAACACATGATCACACACAACAATTATTATCATCGGATAGCACACATAGAATACGGTCACAGATGATCGGTCTAACGATCACAAAAGTTAGACCTAACGGCCAAAATGCAGTTCCAAAGCTCCTATCCAGACTGATTAGCGTGCGCTCCGACAGAGACTTAGCATGCGCTAGCCATGCCACGATAGCGCTATCTAGCTCCACACTTGGCGTGCGCTAACTGTCCTAATCCCGCAACACGTTCATCAACATATACCAAATAATACCAAAAGTCAAATGATACAAATAAACAACAATATACGAATCCAAACGCCGACAGTTCACATCATTATCATATTGACAAATAACCATCAGAAGTTAAACAACATTCCAAACTGAGTCTCCACCTCTCGGTCAAGAGAACTATCTCGATAAGTGCATACCGAACATCTCAGCGTTCACACCACCACTTTAGTCGCAACTCTGAGCATTATAGCCAAAATAACTATATCTCCACTGCATACCTATTAACCGAAATTCATGAAACTGGAAAGTTGAAAGCGAAACACGTATCGAGTAAATTTTTGATAGACCTCGTTTTAGTTTTTAAAATCAAATTTCACATTTTGAACATTTGCAATGCAAGATGAAAATAAAATATAGGTAGTTTAAATTCTCAAAATTTTTGGTCTTGAGGTCATCATAAGAAAATCAAACCTTTTTCCTTCTTGAAGGATGTGTTAAAAATGAAAATTTACGTGACTCTCCAAAACATTTAAAGTTTTAAAATATCACATTGATAGACTTTCATTGCGTAACCAAACCAAAACATTACTTCTGTGAAAATGATTTTACACAAAGATATATATATACACATACCCATACACACCAGTACTACTCTTCATTCCAGCACAACACGAGAATCAAACAAGTATGGAGTACGTATTGACGATTCACATTTAAACTCCACATAATAATAAAAAATCACACAAGCTCGTATAACACGAGATACAACAAGGTAGGGAGACTTACATCCACAGATCACACGAAGATGATGACTGCACCTCGATACTAATCACGACCGACATCTCAGACGACGAGTCGCGACACAACTCAGTCAGACCAAATCTGACAAGACAAGACGAGACAAGACAAGACAAGACCCGACAACAGACAACTCGACCCGACAGCCTAGGTTTCCACAACCTAAGCTCCGATACCATATTCTGTAACACCCCCAAACCAATCGGGAATATTACAGTGCCGCAGACCCTCTCCACGAGGATCTACCAGGCTAATTACAGGAAACACAACATATCAATACATGCCAACATGGCCAATAACGAACCACTAGACCGATTTGGTCTTTTACCACAACTTACACATCAAACGTACAAAATTCTTTCTCACAACTCATACCCACGCAGGGGTTAGAATACATCAACATTCCCATAAAACGGAAGAATACACAACGGAGAGACAGACAACAAAACTCTACCAGAATACTCAACGAATGGTCTTCATGTGCTTAGTATCGGCGTCTTCCATCATCCTTCGTATTGATCCTGTGATTCGCTCCCCAGTAACCTGCAAGTACCTGGATGCAATACAGACATCCACCCCTCGAATACTCGGGGGTTAGCAAAACTCCACTATTTTGCTAGTGCAAGTATAAATACGAATACAAGCCATACACAACATACTCCAAGAATATAATAATCATGAACACGCTTCCCGAGATAAATTATTTGACCAAGACATTTCAAATCATGAAAAGTGGGAAATAAACCAAATGTATCTCTTACAAAACATTTTACGATCGAGGGAGTTTTGAAAATATTTAGGATTAAAGAATTCTCAAGTCTTTCGAAAACACTTAGGGACACGACCCAAAGATCATTTTTCCAAAATACAACTTCCGATAATAAAACACGGGGTCCACGACCCAATTCACGAAACACAGGGTCCACGACCCAAATCACAAAACACAGGGTCCACGACCCAAATCGCAAAAACACAGGGTCCACGACCCAAATCGCAAAAACACAGGGTCCACGACCCAAATCATCTGGCCTATATATGCCGACAGCGTTACGACAGTAACCGGCAGCTCATTACGGCCGTAACTTGGTCAAAGGGTAGCGTACGTAATGGCCGAAGCCTTGTGTATGCAACGATCACACCTTACGGACGTAATCGGCATAGTCTTACGGCCGTAACCGAGCTCCCAGGGCCACTGACCGAAATCTACCGAATCACTACGGCCGTAACCAGCCAGTGCTTAGCGGCCGCAATGAAACCTTACGGCCATAACCTGATGAACCTTACGGCCGTAATTGAGTGTCCCCAGGCCAAGGTGTGCGGGAGTCTTACGGCCATAATCGGCCAGGCCTTATGGCCGTAACTTGACCCAGCCAACACCCGACCATCCGGATCGATACTCGACGACGTCTCGATCACGCGAACGCACCGACTATGATCCAAAACAATAACAAACAGGCTACGAAACTAAGCGTACCACAATACAAGCATGCGATTCCAAAGACGCAACAACAACAGTCCGTTCGACCGAAGAAATATTCAACGAAACCGGAATGATGATCTCGGGTATTACATAAGGACCCTCCCGGACTGGCCATAATTAGAAATCAAAATCATGTACATACATCGCCTAGGACCGGGGCGAAACCACTGGTCCCATCCGAGGCCTCTATGGACCCCCCCGGACTGTCTAGCCAACAAGCTCGTAAATCAGAAGCGAAATCACAGATTCCCCCGCGGCCCCGTCGGACCCTCCCGGATTGAGAAAAGCACACACATATATATTACCATTTCATGTTAGCCATAAAGGTTTCACGAGAATACTTTCCTTGAGTAATTAGCGACGAAACAGACGGAACGGAGAAACAACCATGATTGCTAGGAACCGACAAACCCGAACCTAATATTTCTACAATCACAACCATTTCTAAACGACTACGAAAATAGAAGACACCCGAAAACCCACCCGATTCATGTAAATCCGTACAAAAACTACAACGAGGGCGGGTCGCAATCGAACCCTCTCGATATCACAAATACCACGAAATTTACCATGAACTCGTAGGGAAAACATGAATACCACTAAGATTAACCACATACATCATGGATTAATCAACAATACGGAATGAATCGGACAAAACTCGAAAACCCCCAATTTACCCAAAGGTAGGGTTCTAAGAGCTTACCTGGGATTGAAGACAAAGAACAAAGGTTGGTGTTGTTAATATACACCAAGAACTCAAGAAAAATGATGGCTTGGAGTTACAAGACTTCGAATCGCCCTGAAATCGCCCAAGAATTGCTCAAACGCAGAGAAGGAGAAGAACTGGGTGAAAATGACCGAACTCGGTCAATTCAAGGGTATATATATAACCGGACGGGTTAGCATGCGCTAATGGCTTATGTTCAGCGCGCGCTAACCAGCCAAAACTGGTCCAGAACCTGCGGTTCTGACCCGTTAGCATGCGCTACTAGAAAATAGCGTGCACTAACAGTCCCCCGATAACACGTGCTATCGAGCTATAGCGTGCGCTACCTGTTCGTCATCCAGAGTCCAGAAACATCCTGCCTCAACTGGAAGACTGCATTAGTGCATGCTGCCACACACCTAACGTGCGCTAAGCCCCAACTATAGCGTGCGCTAATCCACAAATTTAGCGTGCGCTAAACTGCTCGCCCAGCGAGCAGAAACAAGCTAATGCCACTGTTGTACTCGAATCATTAGCGTGCGCTACTGGGCGAGTATAGCATGCGCTACACAATGAATTTAGCGTGCGCTACACAATGAAGTTAGCGTGCGCTACACAACGAAACTAGCGCTCGCTAACGGGTGCAGACAGTAGTACGGACATCACTCAAGGTGGAAAACGGCGAATTCTTCCCCGGTTGAAAACACCGCGCACCCGACACCACACAACGGACTGAAGAGGACTCCCGAAAGACGAGTTCGAGTCAGGACGGAAGCACTTAAAAGAAAACACGATTTTGACTGCCCAAAGGTTCGGAAAACGACAACAAAATTGCCCCATAATTTTGGAAAATTACAGAACGGCCCAAAACATCCGAAATACATGATACACGATCGAAACGCCAAACAAAAGCTCACAACATGCATAATAACATAAGATAGATTTACGGCAACCCCGAAATGGCGGTTCCGAATAACGATCACAAGAATCGAACCAGATAGCGACGGAAACGACAATAAACATGGAATTGAGTAAAATAATTCTGAAACAAGCTCGGATGCTAAAAAGTCCAGTATTAAATATTCTAGAAATATTAATACGGTTACAAACGAGTCACTAAAAACAAAAAAATACACCAAAAATGAAAATATCGGAAAAAGAAAAATGCGGATATTGCATTTTGTCCCTCTAAAGACAATTTTTATCCCGAAACTTAAGAAACAAACAACTCGGGGTACGTAACACGCATGCTATCCTCGGTTTCCCAAGTTGCTTCCTCGACACCATGCCTCGACCACTTCACCTTGACCAATGGAATGGTCTAATGCCTCAGTCGCTTCTCATGGTGCTCCAAAATCTTCAAGGGACGCTCCTCGAAGGTAATATCCTCAGCGATATCGATCTCTACATAGTCGATGACATGGATTGGATCCGGAACATATTTCCTCGGCTGGGAAACATGGAAAATGCTATAGACGTGACTTAAAGCCGGAGGCAACGCCAAAAGGTATGCTAACTAGCCGACCCTCTCGAGAATCTCAAAGAGCCCAATAAATCTCGGACTCAACTTTCCCTTCTTCCCGAAGCGGAAAAATCCCCTCATCGGCGACACCTTTAGCAAAACGTGGTCTCACACCTCGAATTCCAAGGTCGACGACGAACGTCAACATAGGATTTCTGTCGACTCTGAGAAGTCAACATCTTCGCCCGAATCGATTCCACCTACTTCCTTGTCTCCAAAGCGACATCCGGTTCAGTCCCGATCAAATTGGATGCCTCGTTCCAGCAAATCGGCAATCGATATCACCGCCCATAAAGCGCGTCATACGGTGCCATCTTGATCGATGCGTGCCAACTATTGTTGTACGTGAATTCGATCAACGGCAAATGCTCCTCCCAATCACTGCTCCAATCGAGAGCACAAGCACGCAACATATCCTCAAATGTCTGGATAGTGCGCTCCGACCACACATCCGTCTGAGGATGAAAAGAAGTATTCAGACGCAAATGAGTACCCAACACCTTATGTACCGCCTGCCAAAAATACGATATAAAATGGCCATCACGATCCGAAACAATAGTCTTCGGAGTATCGTGAAGCCTCACGACCTGCACAATAAATACCCGAGCCAACCTTTCCGGACCCCAAGTATCTTTGATGCCCAGAAAGTGTGCGGACTTGGTCAGACAATCCACAATAATTCAAACCATATTTATACCAGACTTTGATCTCGGAAAGTTCGTGACGAAGTCCATCGAAATATCTTCCCATTTCCATTCCGGAATGGGAAGCGACTGCAACAACCCGGCTGGTCGCTAATGCTAGATTTTGACATGCTGACAAGTCAAACATCTCGCTACAAATTGCGCAACCTCCTCCTTCATATCGTTCCACCAAAAGTTCCTCCTTAGGTCCTTGTACATCTTACTCGAACCAGGATGTACTGAGTAAGGCACAACATGGGCCTCACGCAAAATACTCTGCCTCAATTCTGAGTCGTTCGGTACACAAAGATGACTCTGGAATCTCAACACACCATCCTCGTGAATCACAAACCCAGGAGACTTCCCATTAAGAACATTCTCTCGAACTTGAGAATTCATTGGATCCTCCAACTACTTTAGTTTAATTTCATCGATTAGCGACGACGAAATTTCTAAAGCACAAAGTTGCCCGACAACTCCTGGAAACAAAATCTCAACACATAAATCGATCAAATCACACTGAAGCTCAGATTGAGACGTAAGTATCCCAAGTATCCGCAACGTAACCAGTTTCCGAATCAAGGCATCTGCCACGCCATTCGCCTTGACCGGATGATAAAGGATTTCGAGGTCATAATCCTAAATCAACTCCAACCACCTCCTCTACCTCATACTCAACTCCCGCTGAGTAAATATGTACTTCAGACTTTTATGATCTGTAAAAATCTGACATGCAGAGCCAAAGAGATAGTGACGCCAAATCTTGAGGGCAAAAACAACTGCCGCTAACTCCAAATCGTGATTAGGGTAGTTGAGCTCATACGACCTCAACTGTCTCGATGCATACGCGATAGTCTTGTTGTTCTGCATCAATACGCACTCAAGACCCTGACCCAAAACATCGCTATAAACAGCAAAGTCATCATTGCCACACGATAATGCTAGAATCGGGGCTGAAGTCAAACACCTCTTCAGCTCCTCAAAACTCGACAGCCTTTCATCATTCCAGATGAACTTATCAGATTTCTGAAGAAACTGTGTAAGTGGCCAAGCCAGTTTCGAGAACCCTACGATGAACCTATGATAGTACCCAGCCAAACCCAAGAAACGACGGACCTCCTTCACATTCTTAGGTGGTGTCTAATCCAGTACTGCCTCAATCTTATGTGGATCCATACGGACCCCCTCGGCCGATATCACGTGACCAAGAAACATCACTTCCTTCATCTAGAACTCACATTTCTAGAACTTCGCATAGAGTCGCTCGATTCTGAAAATGTCCAACACCACACGCAGATGATGCGCGTGTTCCTCCTTATTCTTTGAGTAGATAAGGATGTCATCAATGAAGACAACGACACACTTATCCAAGTACTCGATGAAAACCTTGTTCATCAACTGCATGAACAATGCTGGCGCGTTAGTTAGCCCGAAGGGCATAACCACAAACTCATAATGTCTGTATCTCGTCCGAAAAGCTTTTTTCAGAATGTCGGACTCCTTCAACCGAAGCTTATAGTATCCCGATCTCAAATCGATCTTCGAGAATACCGCAGCTCCCTGCAACTGATTCAAACAAGTCATCGATCCTCGGCAAGGGATACTTGTTCTTGATGGTCACTTTGTTTAGCTCGTGATAGTCGATGCATAAACGCAGTGAACCATCCTTCTCCCGCACAAATAAGACTGGTGCGCCCCAAGGTGAAGTGCTCGGTCGAATATACCCCAAATCAAGAAGTTCAGTCAACTGCTTCTTCAACTCGACCATCTCTAAAGGTGCCATGCGATACGGTGCCTTCGAAATCGAAACCGCACCCGGCTCTAACTCGATAGCAAACTCAACCCCACGGTCTGGTGGTAACCCCAGCAACAGGAAAGACATCTGGGAACTCACTAATGGCTGGAATTGATGAAAACTCGACTCCACCATCCCCCGCCTTCAAGGCATATCACCAATAACCAGTACACCCCTTCCACAGGAGTCTCATCGCCTTCATGGCATTAATTACGAATTTCTGGTTTCCCCTCTTTCGCCCCGCGAAAGAGTACTCGGTGCCGTCCTCGTCTAATATGGTGATGATCCTCGTGCGGTAGTTTATTATCGCACCATGACGCTCGAGCCAATCTTCCCCGAGAATCAAATCGTCACCCTCAATATCCACAACAATAATATTAAAGAACCAAGCCCTCTCACAAATAACCACAGAACAGTCTCGGATCTCCCGATCACCAACGATCCTATCACCGTTAGAATGTTTAACGATGAAAGGATCACAAGACAACAAACAGTCAAGACTCAAATGGCAGGCACACTCTGTAGAGATAAATGAATGCGTAGCACCAGAATCGAAAAGCACACTAACATGATGAGAATGAATATGAACGGTACCTGTAGCCATGGTAGCCGCTGGTTCATCGACCCTCCTTGTCTCATAAACACGCGGATGAGTAGAGCCGACACTGGAAGCTCCCCATCTAGTGGACCCCGACCTCTCCCTCGGCCGACACTCTGCGGAGACTGTGGAGCAAACGACCCCTGGTTCACAATCGGCTCCTTAGGCACAGGAAAAGAAGCCTGGGCAAGAGTCTGCCCTAAAACATCACAAAAAGAAGCTTTGTGGCCCGACTAACCACAAGTATGACAATTCAATGGTGGACGAGGACACTCCCGGTTCCTATGGACCGGCTTGCCACAATTAAAACATCTGACCTCACGAGTGGAGGCACTGTCAGTACCTCGAATGCCCCTAAAAAAACGAGCCAAACTGCCCGTAGGTAAATTAGCAGACTGAGACTTCTGCTGAACTCCGCCCTTGTGACCCGAAAAGTTACCGACGGATTTTTGTTTCTTACTCTCTCGAGCCGCCTCACTGGCCGTCAAGGACATATCATAAGCAAGAGGTCTACTCTGTTAATCCTTTAGGGTGGTGCATGCGAGTCCAGACATGTAGTCACGAATCCTCGATTTCATCCGCCTAGAAAACTGGCAGATCTTGTCACTCTCCTCCTTAACCTGGGCCTTCACGAAGCCCAATTCCCGGTTGAAATCTGCAATGGCCGGAGAAACTGGAATATCTCGAGGCTGAGCATCATAAAAAGAAAGGACCCATGCCTGACGAACTGGCCACGGACAGTACTCAGCTTCCATAAGGTCTCTGAAATCGGCCCACGAAGCATCATGATCCTGAGGTCCGCCAACCTCCCACCAATCAGCAGCGTCCCTAGTGAGAAAATACTGGGCGATTGGGACCTTGTGATCCTAAGGACAGTTTGTGGCAAAAAAGACCTTGGATATCTCTTTGATCCACCCCTCCCAGCCAATCGGGTCTGAAGTCCCAGAAAACTGAGAATGATGCATCTTGGTGACATCTTGAAGCCAACGATCCGCCACGTCCCGAGCAGCATGAGCCGGAGTCGGGGTTTGAACCTCCTGGGCTATTGCATCCATTTGGTTCACCATCTGTTGCATTACAGCTGCAACACCAAAGTCGGCGCCATTACCGACTGCGCCATCTTGAGTCACAGTATGGCTCTGACGACCATCAGTACTGTCGTCTCCAGAAGAGTGTGACGTGGCCGCCCCACTGGCTACCCCACGTCCCGGGCCGCGTCCACGACCACGACCACGACCTCTCCTAGCATCCATACTGGAGATAGAAGGTAGTAAAAGCAACTCGATGTTAAGTACGGGGGAAAAACAATCACAATTCAAGCAACGGAAGTACGATACGAGAAAATAAGAGAATCGAGTAAGGAAAACTTATGAGCACTGGATGTTCCGAGATGATGGCAGCAGGGTGATGATATGCAAAACAAAACACAATTAGACACAATTAACCGACAAGCCTATGTATCGATAAACCTAGTGCTCTGATAATATTTTCTGTAATACCCTCAAGATATTCAGGGTATATTACAGTGCCGTGGACCCCTACATGGGACCCACCAGGCTAAATAAGAAATACGACTCGTCTAACCGTCTCGGTTAGCAAGAAAACACACATCACCAATACGAAAATTAAATAAAACGCCCGGTACAACCGTTAAACCAGACATCACTGACAATCATAAATAACATTTAGTAATACAAACCATACTCCAAATCAATGCCTAAGTACTCGCGAGTACGGTCTATCATTTTACAAATTGAAAACAAACATTTAAAATGGCAACTAAAACAAAGGACTCATTTGCACACGTCAACCACCTTAGCCAACATCCTCGTACTGCCCTAGTGTTTGATCGACCGGCTGAACGCAACCAGAAATTCATAACACGAATTTCCCAAAAATGGGTCCCTAAAGGGGTTAGCAATTACGCTAGTACAAGTAATCAAGTCAAACCATTCGCTTACACATTTCATAGTACATGCATCAAATCGTTCGAAATCAAAATCAGGACATGTATTTTCCCAAAAAATAAACAGTCAAATATCACAGTTTAATCTTGCCTAGGAACGGGACGAAACCACTGATCCCATCCGAGGCATCTAAGGATCCTCCCAGACTGGCCATAGTTAGAAATCAAAATCACACACATGCATCGCCTAGGACCGGGGCGAAACCACTGGTCCCATCCGAGGTCTCTATGGACCCTGCCGGACTGGCTAGCCAACAAGCTCGTGAATCAGGAGCGAAATCACAGATTCCCCGAGGCCTCGTCGAACCCTCTCGGAGTGAGCAAAGCACACACATATACATTACCATTTCATGTTAAGCATAAAGGTTTCACGAGAATACTTGCCTTGAGTAATTAACGACGAAACGGACGGAATGGAGAAATAACCACGATCTCTAGGAACCGACAAACCTGAACCTAACGATTCTAAGAGTACAATCACAACCATTTCTAGACGAGTACGAAAATGGAAAACACCCGAAAATCCACATACAATTCATGTAAATCCGTACAAAAAACAACAATGAGGGTGGGTCGCAACCGAACCCTCTCAATATAAAAAATACCACGAAATTTACCATAAACTCGTAGGGAAAACATGAATACCACTAAGATTACCCACATATATCATGGATTAATCAACAATATGGAACGAATCGGACAAAACTCGAAAACCCCCTTACCCAACGGTAGAGTTCTAAGAGCTTGCCTCGGAATGAAGATGAAGAACAAGTGTTAGTATTCTTCATATACACCAAGAACTCAAGAAAGATGATGGCTTTGGAGTTACAAGACTTCGAATCGCCCGAAAATCGCCCAAGAATCGCTCAAATGTAGAGAAAGAGAAGAAATGGGTGGAAATGACCGAACTCGGTCAACTGACGGGTATATATAACCGGACGGGTTAGAGTGCGCTAACGGCTTATGGTTAGCGCGCACTAACCAGCCAAAACTGGTCCAGAACCTGCGGTTCTGACCCGTTAGCGTGCGCTGCCAAAAAATAGCATGCGCTAACAGTTCCCCGATAGCGCGCGCTATCGAGCTATAGCATGTGCTACCTGCTCGTCATCCAGACTCCAGAAACATTCTGCCTCAACTGGAATACCGCATTAGCCTGCGCTGCCACACACCTAGCGTGCGCTAAGCCCCAACTATAGTGTGCGCTAATCCACAGACTTAGCGTGCGCTAAACTGCTCGCCCAGAGAGTAGAAACAACCCAATGCCATTGTTGTACTCGAATCATTAGCACGTGCTACTCGGCGAATATAGCGTGCGCTACAAAATGAAGTTATCATGCGCTACACGATGAAATTAGCCCACGCTAACGAATGCAGACAGTAGTACAGACAACACTCAAGATGGAAAACGGCAAATTCTTCCCCAGATGAAAACAACGCGCACCCGACACCAAACAACGGACTGAAGAGGACTCCCGAACGACAAGTTCGAGTCAGAACTTAAGCAATTAAAAGAAACATGATTCTGACTGCCCAAAGGTTCGGAAAACAACAACGATAATAATTGCACCATAACTTTGGGAAATTATAAAACAGCCCAAAACATACGAAATACACGATACACGATCGAAACGCCAAACGAAAGCTCACAACATGCATAATAGCATAAGACGGATTTACGGCAACCCCGAAACGATGGTTCCGAACAACAATTACGAGAATCGAACCAAATAGCGATGGAAATGATAGTAAACATAGAATTGAGTAAAAAAAGTCCGAAACAAGCTCGGGTGATAAAAAGTCCAGTATTAAATATTCTCGAAATATTCATACGGTTACAAGCGAGTCACTAAAAATGAAAAATACACCAAAAATGAAAATACCAGAAAAAGGAAAATGCGGATATTACAGACAGTGCCACAAGTAAGTCAGATTAGAATCATTGAGCTTAGGTTTCTTGGTTGCGATGTTACAGACTTCCAAAGTATTGGACTCATCTAGATCAATATTGTAAAGGCCAGTATATAATTTTACAGTACCATAAAACAAGTCATCATAGAAAATAATAATCTTATTCTTAATAAGAAAATTGTAACCTTCACAATCTAATGTAGAAACTGAAATAATATTCCTATTCATAACAAGAACATAATAGCAATTGTTTAAAACTAACAAAATCCCATTGGGTAAAAGTAGATCATAAGTTCCAACGACTAGTGCAGCAACTCTTGCTCCATTGCCAACTCTTATATCCACTTCACCTTTCTTCAGCTCTCTAATACTTCTCAACCCCTGCACATTTGTACAAATGTGAGATCCACATCTATTATCCAATACTGCTGAGATAAATACAGCCTGTTTTGATAATCGTCATCATACCACATGTAGCCTTCAAAGTCAGCATTTCGCTAAGTATGTAACCTATTAGGAAACTCCATACGGCATATCTATACAGCAAGAAATATTCCTGCATAGTCCGATCCTATAGTACCTACATGATTATACAGTAGGGTTGAAGAAAGTTGGATACATCAATCTTGCTCTAGGATTTTTACTTAGGAAAAGTAAAACACATCCAACAGGACTGAAGAATAGCTTTAAACCATTGTGAAATAAACTTTGTTTATTCATAAAGTATTTACGGTTAAAGCAGCATTTAATGCTGATAGGACAGCATTTAATGTGGGCAAAAAAAGGCAACATTCTGAATGCGCTGAAGAGCATTTAATGCAAAGTCAAAGAGTATGTCTGAAGCATTAAATACAAATCGCCTTTAATTCAAATGTCCTGGAGTCGCCAAATCAGAGCTATCTAAATCTCACCAACTGTCCAATGGCTACATTTATAACGATTTATTTCCAAGGTTATAAATAGCCCCAAATAAGAGGACATTGCTCGCCAATTATCTCGTGCATTACATCTGACAATCATTTCTGAGAATCAGCATATCAAGCTAAGAAAGAGCAGTATATTTTATGATCATACAGCATCATCAAAGCAAATAAATATACAGTCTTCAACGCAAACAACACATCGTACAACAATCACTCGTCAAAGCATACATATGCTGTTTGAACTTGTTCTACCCTATCTTTACCTCTGAGATCAACCTTATCCCTGTGTGGACTAAGTCCTTGCTAGTTCTGACATGTGCGGGAAGAATAGCATTGAAGATGAAGTTTCGACCTGTGTGAGAAGAAGCAAGTCGAAAGAGTCAAAGCCAATCTATGTGAACGGCCCAAGATGTTGTCACTGTATCAATCTCTATGAACGATACAGAGACAGGTTTAGTTATAGTCATGTTAGTCAAACCACTTATATCAGTGTACATTTCATTCCGTCCTTACTATTTTCATATTTCCCTGTGATTTAAAGCATACATATTCTGAAGACCCTGCACGCATCAAGTTAACAGGAGAGTACCTAGTTGCTATATTTATAGCAACTCAATATTAATCCTCCGCTACGGAGATAACTTCGAGAAACATACAATTTATTGGATCCTCTCTTTCTAAGTTGTTTACTGTATACTGTTTGGCCAACAAGTGGTATCAGAGCGGTTGATTCTAAAAAGAATCAGTCGATTTTTAACTGAATCAGATCCACATAATCCCTACCTTTTGAAAAGTTTGTGTTATATTTTCATCATTCATCCTATTTCTAAAATGGACACCTCAATGATAAATAAAGTCCCAAGTTTTCTATTAATGAAGTTGATGACTGGAGAATTAGGATGGAAACCCATCTTGCAGCAATGCACGAAGAGATGATCTTTGTCATCCAGGAAGGACCTATAAAGATTATGCATTTTTGTATGAGAAGAAGACATAGCCGAATTCCCTTGAAGCTTCGTGTGACGATCGTTGTTCGACTCAGACTCTTTAGGTAAGAACAAAACTTCTCTCTTCCTCCTTTCTCTTTAAATATGTCTGGAGCAAGACCAAATGTGTATAAGGCGGGTAGTACTTCCGCCGCCGAGGTTTCGACCGCCCGGGATGAATTTTCTGCGGAGTTCCATGTGGACACCGGCGTCGAGGCCATCCACATCGGGATTGAGCCCGCGGAGGTCAAAGAACTTTTTAATGAAGCTGACGCAGCCAAGGCGGCGGAGGCCGAGTGGATCCATTCGCTGAAATAGGAGGAGATGGATGCGAAGGCGCACTAGGATCGGAACAGCGCGTTCGGCAAAGCCTTCACAGATTTTGCCGAACTCATGGAGAGATTGGCCGGCCCACTCCCCAAATTTAACTATACTGAATACTCGATCGCCCATCCTTATGAACCTGTAATGTAGACGTTGTTCCGGTATGCTTGCCGTTCTCCGTGAACCTATGGCCAGATCGGGAGCTCGGCGACCAGGAAGGATCTGGACCGCTGGAGAGCGAGATTCCATGTTCCTTCTGATGTTTGCCTCCACGTGCCGACTGAGAACGAGCGAGCCGATCAACCTCCCGAGGGCATGGTCGCCCTCAATGAGGCGATAATGGAGGCTGGGCTGCGATTCCCATTTCCGTTTGCTGTCTCCTACCTGCTGACCGCCTGGAACGTGGCGCCACTTCAACTGATTCCGAACGCCTGGCTGCAGATCGTTTGCACCCTTACATTGTTTGGTGGCCATCAGCTGTATCGTCTTCCTTCGCCGTTGGAGATGAACTATTTCTTCAAATTGACGGTTCAAAAAGGCTCTGTCGGTGGCTACCACATCCAAGGTCGCTCAGACCGGGTGATTCTTGGGGTCCCGAACAAAGTAAGGGGCGATCCGTCGAAGTGGTTCTGGGTCGGCGACGCATGGAAGTCGGAAACGAGCGACAACCCAACCGACGAGTTGGATATTCCCCCCAGCTTTCGGGAGAGGAGTCCGAGTAAGGATTTAGACTCTCCTTTTGTTCGGATACATTCTGAACTGATCTAATTTGGCTCTTTTTTCAGGTGTCATTATTCCGGTGATAGGCGACCTCGCTTTTGATTTCGCGATCGTCTGGGAGAAGATACGGAGTCTTTCTGACGACCATATAGACGCACGCCGAATCAACAACGAAGACTCTTGGTTGGATTCTTGGCTATTCGCTACCCTCGCCATCTAAAGGTTCTACGTCCGAACTTTCGCGATCTTCTTTGACATGTCGATCGTCTTGACTGAGGAAGATTAATAAGTTTGTCGATTGTTTTCTTTTGCAGAAATTCGCTTCCCTTATTTCCCAGAACCCCCGGCTGCGATCGCCATGTCTAATCCGGGGATCATGAGCTACCTTCGTCAAGGAAAGAGGACGATCCGAGCTCCTGCTGCTCCGCTTCGACCGATCCTGGAGGCGAGACCTATCCAGGAGCTTGTCGTCGAAGAACAGGAGCCTCGGGAAGAGGAGCAACTTCGGCTCATCCGCAAGAAACAGAGGACTGTGGAGCCCTCGGCCCCTGCCATTGCTGATGAGCTGCCGATCTCCGTGCCTCCGCTTTCCGCGGTTCCTCTGGTGGAGGGGTCCATGCCCTCTTCGGCTTTCCTTCAGGCCATGGCGACCGCTGAGGACGAGACCCCGCGTGGCAGGCCGTTCTTTGGCCGTGACCCAGAGAAGGTCGAAAGGTAAGCCTGGTCGCTTTTGCCGAGTTACGTCACTTGTGTAGGAAACATACTAACTCTTTTGCTCTTTGTGCAGGATCCGCCACTCCAACCCGAACTGCTCTCCCATGGTGTTGGACTTCCTGACGAGCAAAGTTCCTCGCGAGGCCAGCGATGTCCCTTCTTACGTTGCCTGGGCTACCGCCTCCCTGCTGAAGGCCTAGACGACCGATCTGGATGCGATCATGCGCCGACGATCTGCTGACGTGATGCAGGCAACTTTCGCGCTGGCCCTTCAGACGGCGTCGATGGCCACTTAGTCCGTGAGGGACTATGAGGGGCGGTCATCCACTGCTCGTCTCCATGCAGACCTCGAAGCCACACGGAAACAAAATGCTGAGTTTTCCGACAGGCTCACGGCCATGGAGAAGAGCTCTGTGGAGGTGGCTAAGCAGGCGAGGCAGGATCTCGACCGGGCACAGGCAGCGACTGACCGGATGCAGGACCAGATTAAGTAAGCCTGCAGGTCGCATGCGGCCACGCAGAAGGAGGCCGACCAGCTGAAGGTGACCGTCACCCGACTGACCAGCGAGCTAGCGTCCTCGAAGGAAGAGGTGGCCGCCAAAGCTACCGAGCTCGAGGGCATGAGCCAAATGGTTGTGGAGCTTAGGAGAAAGCTGAAGGCGACTGAGGCCGATCCCTTCCTTAACGTGGAGTACGTCAGCGAATTTGCCTTCTATATGGCTTATGCTGACGCAATCCCCGCCGCTAAGAATGGTGGGCTCGAGGTCGGCCCTTTGGCTGAAAATTTCAAAGCTTATGCGCTTGATCACCCTCTGCAGCCAGCCTTCACTATGCCGATCCTCGACCTTTCTGCGGATCGTGGGATCGATTTGAGCTGGTACCCGTTGCCGGACAACCTTGATCATCCGGGTGCCCCAGAGGATGGGGGTTCAGAGCCTGCTACTGGCGATGGAGCGAGCGTCGATCCCTGAGCTTTTCTCGCTTTTTGCTTGTAATTTTATAGCTTTCGTTGTATTTTGCCTTCGGACGACCGTTCTTGTATTTGTATTCCAAGTGAAATGTAATAAATATTTGCTTCTCTGATTTCTTGCTTGTCTGATCGTCTTTATGAGTCTTTTACATTTGAGTTTACACAAAAGTGTTGAGGAGCGATCGTTGTAGGTGCCGCTTCAAGTGGATTGGTATACTTAAACTCTTTCTGGTGATTTCCAAAATAAAGTCGATCGTTCTACGTATATGTGAACAAAGACGATCGTCGTATATATCGCTACGCTCTTCCCCCTTGTTTTTGTTTACTTAGTGAAAGTAAGGGAACGAAAATAAATCGTTTAGCGAGCGGTCTTCAATTTTACAGATTCCTCGAGGAAGGCCGACCATCTCGGCCTGGAGGAACTGTGCACGGTTCTGATGGCCTACTTCTTGCGACTCACTTAATTGTGAGGGTCCTCCGTAGGCTACGTTTTGCCTCGCAATGTAGCGATGGGGCGTACGATCTCAGTCTGGAGGAGTCCTTGCACGGGGCGTCGTCGGATGAATCGAGTTCGCGACCATGGCTTGTTAGCACTTTTCTGCCTGGGGCGGACATGTTATATGGCAGAACTTTGAGGGCATATGTTGTGATGGGGGTAGGGACGCGTCGCATTGTCCGGATCCACCATGTTAGATGATGGACCTTTGAGGGCGGGCGAGCGTGTCCACAGATCTGTTTTGGAGGGCCCTTTGGCTATTCCCACCTCGTATTTGAACGAAGGGTGGGCGATCTCTGCCCAAAGGAACCTTGCATAGTCGCAGAGATCGGTTCCATCGACCTCCACAACCATGTCGACACTTTTATACATTGGATCGTCATGTTAGATGGTGATCCTTGACGGTATACGTTGTGCTGGGGGAGGCGATCGCTTGCCTAGGTCCATCATGTTAGTTGACGAACTTTAGAGGGCGAGCGAGTCATCCTCTCTTTGGAGACGCTGCTTGGGCAGTAGCCTTTCATTTGACATGGTGGGAATCGGGGAAAGACCTCCGAAGTTCCCACCTTTTGATTGAAGCATATAGATCCGACCGCCGAGGTTGATCGGGGGGTCGACTCGTATGAGTCTTCCTGCCTGTCGCGTTCGACTCAGGCGACCGGTCTGGCAGATTGACGGGGTTCCAGCTAAGCCATTAAACTGTCCAGCTTTCCCTCCTCGAAAAATCTCTAGAGTTGTCTGAGGAGGTCGCGGCACTGGTTGGTGTTGTGACCGGGACTCTTGTGGTAAGCACAAAATTTATTGCGGTCCAGATGACCGTTGTCCCTTATCGCATTTGGCTTGCTTAGCCGCTCGCTCCACTTGATGGCGTTGAAAATATGGGCCGGAGATAGATTTAGGTTGTGGAGGAGGTGGACTTCCACATCCTTGAAGGCTTCGGAATCACCGGGTGGCTTCGCGACCGCCTTTTTGGACTTGGCAATCGCCGTCTTTTGGATGGGAGACGGCGTCCCCTTGCCTAGGCGAAGGGTGAGCAGCCTCTACCTGGGGCGCGGAAGATTGCGTAGGTTTGGGGGATGTCCTTCATGAGGTGCCTGAACATGGGCGAAAGACCATCGAATCCCCCCAGGGCCGCGTAGAGGGCGAGCTCGTCGCTTATGGGCTCGCCGGTTAGGACTATTTCATCCACCCGGTCGATGTAATGTGCATCGGACTCGTCTTCCCCCTTCCTGATCTTCATCAGGTGGTGGGGACCCTCTGGACGAGCGACCTTGGCGGTAAAGTATGATGTGAAATCGCTCGCTAGTTTTTCGAAGGAATTGATGGAGCGCGGTGGTAATGAGATGTACCATCTGTAAGAAAGATTGCCCAATGTTAACGGGAACATTCGGCACCTCGTCGCGTCTGACGCCCCGCATCCGGTCATGTAGATCTGGAACTTGCTTAGGTGAGTCTCAGGGTCCGATCTCCCCTCATATAAAGGCGTTTGAGGAGGAGCGATCTTTGGTTGTACGGGGGCAAGCTCGATCTGGACTGCGAGTGGCTCACTCGGTCCGATGACCTTTCTCCTGGAGCATGCCCCAGTTTCTAGGAGCGCTTTCATCTCGTTGAGCTGGCGTTGCATAGCGGCCATCACCGTGGCCTGGCGGCTCATGGCTTGGCTCTCGGGGCGGGAGCCGAGGCGATCAAGTACTGATCCCCTGACTCCGATGTAGATGATGTCTCTGCTGCGGGGCTCGATTCCTCGGCGAATGGGAGGCAAACGTCCGACCTGTTTTGCTTGGGAGTTGGGTATGCCGAACTCCTGGTGACGGATTCAGATTCCGTCGTCTCATGGCTGGGGATAGAATGCCCCGGTCGCCACGATGGATCGCTTCCTAGGCGGCTGAAGACGGAACCGTCCCACCTTGCAAGTGCCTTTTCTCGTGAATCGGGGATTTCTGATGATTGCTCGACAAGTAGCCCCTTGAGATTCCGCTTGCCCGTGCGGCGGATGGCCGAGGGGGTTATAGCGGGCGCTTCACATGCTCTCCGTCGCTCCCTTAGGATGGCCATGGCCTTCTCGATCTGTTCTGCAGTTTGGAACTGATCGAGTGAGAGGCTGGGGCCGTCGGGGGTAGGATTGAGAGTCTCACGTCGCCGTGGCTACCCTCCGCTGTAGGTTGGGACTCGGCTCGGGCAGGAATAAGACGTCCGGCAGATCGGAGAGTGGCTCTCTTCGATGTGCTGGCAGACGTTATTATTCTAAAGGTATTTCTTTGAAGAACAGTGAGTGTTTCTTCAAGTATATGTTCTGAATAACAGTGAGTGTTCTTCGAAACGGACGGAATGAAAATGAGGGTAAATCCCCTTCTTCTAGCGCCAATTGTTGTTACCCAAAAATTTTATTCGGAAGGGTTTGCTAGAATGGATGAGTAACAAACAAAATGCGAGAGCACGTCCGAGGGAATGTAAATAACACAAGATTTGTCGGGGTTGTTAGTCCCGGGCTTGAATGATCTTGCGAGATATTATTAATACGAATACTTGGGAGTACAAATATTAATATTAGAGTACAATTACAATGAGTGTAAAGACCCTAGTTATCTAGCTCTTGATTGCTGATGATTACCGGAAGAACCAGAGTTGATGCACTGTGAGTTCTTGTAACAAAGATGGGATGCCATGTAGAATTCTGTGTAGGATTCTATGTTTCTGATCCAACTCTCGGAAGACTAATGGTTTCTGAACTCTCGTATGAAAACAACAGTTTATGAACCTTTTTCCAGTTGCTGGAGGTTTCCTATTTATAGGAGTGGAGGTAGCTGGGCGATCGCCTTTACTGTATTATAATAAGCAGGCGATCGTCTTTAGCACATGGGTTGGTCTCCTTAAAGTCTGCAGCTACTGCTGGCAGCCGGATGTGTGAACCAATGAGAAGACAACACGCGTCCCATGTCGCTGTCTTGGGAGGTCCCACCTAGGACCTTTCAGCGGGTCTGTCGGTAGGTGATGCTATCCTTGTCACCAACAGCTGTTGATGGGCTGGAGTCAAAGATCCTTATTCTGTGCAGCCATTTGCGGATCTACACATGGGTCTTCACTCCGAGATTCGGTCTTCATAGACTTGATGGATGTTGGCTTTCCACGTGGCATGATGCAGTCGTCTTTAGTCGGGCACCAGAGTCGGTTGCTAGGTGCCAAGAGGCGATCGCCCTGGACGTCGATCGCTTGGTACCTGATCTTAGTTGGACTCTTCGTTTGGCAAGTCTGCCTTGGATTATTTGATGCTGGCTTGGTCGCTCGGCCCTTATGCCGATCGCCGTTGAGGCATATAAATCGCCGCACAACAGACGACCGATGAGCGCAAGCGTGCAAACTTGGACAATGTCGCCAAGAATGCGCTATTTGTCACTCTCTACAAAGGCACATTCTCTAGGGTAAAAAGCTGTCAGACAGCCAAACAAATCTGGAAAAAACTCAAGTTCATTTGCAAGGGAACTGATCTCTCAAAAAAAAAATTCTAAAGTAACTCAGCTGTTTGAGTCTTTTGAAATGAAACCTACAGAAACGCTTGAGGGGCTTGACCTCAGATTTACCTGCATTCTCAGTGAACTTGAATCATTGGGTAAAGTGTACAACTAAAACGAGAAAAATTTGAAAATATTTAGATCACTCCCTACCCGATGGGACGTAAAACCACATCTGTGCGTGTGTCCTGTAACTTAAAATGATATTTTCACTTTTGATCTCTTTTCTGACCTAAAGGCATTCGAGTATGACAAAGATTTGATAGAGAAATATGAAGAGTCGCCTGCAAGACTACAACACTGGTTGTTGTATCTGACAGGAGACATAGTTCAGCACCTAGTACATCCAAGGCAGCAGACAGTGACGATGACATCCTATCACAAGATGAAATGGCCTTGGTCATGCAGAAATTCAAGAAGTTTATCAAACAGTCTGGAAAGGCCCCATACACGCCCAAGCCATTTAATAGGGTAAGGTATGAATTCCCTTTATCTGGTGATTCTAACCTATGCTATAATTGCAGGAAGATAGGACATTATGCAAATAAGTGTCGTCATCCAAAAGTACAAAAGTTGCCCGAAGCTGAGCAATAGGAAAAAAATGAAAAGAGACGTGCTTGGAGAAACAAGCTTAAGGCCCTGATTGGTGAATCAGCAGCATCGCCCACAGCGAACAAGACCGAGGAGTGCCTACAGGCGACCACTGATAGTGACTCCTTCGACGATAAAATTGAGGATAAAGCATACATGTGCTTTACGGACACAGAAATAGAGGATGATGATGACAGCGATGACTAGGTAAGCTCAAATTCAACTACTCCTGTCAATGCATCACATACTTTTGAAAACATGATGAATGAATTCAAAAACATTCAAAAATCCCATGAGACACTCAAATAAGAAAATATACAGCTCGCCATTTTAAACCTGGAGATGAAATATGAAAATAACTTGCTCAAAAACAACTATGAAAATATGTCTTTGGATTGCGAAAAAAGCAAGGTCACTTATGAAAAACTCATGGAAAACAATCATCAACTTGCAAAAGATCTAAATGAGGCAAAGTCTCATAGTGAGTGCAAGACAAATAATTATGATTTACTCAAAGCTAAAGTACAAACTCTCGAGAAACAAGAAGGAGAACTCGAGACCTTCCTGAAATCATTCGAAAAATCTTCTAGAAGGATGGAAGAAATTCTAAGCACTGGGCACACCCACGATAAACATGGCTTAGGATATGACTCGTTCTCCCATAAGGGAAAATCTAGTACGATGTTCGTAAGGGGAGTGGAAATCATTCTTGAACCCGAAGAGTCCCCGAGTCCCCCAAAGGTTATAGCTGTCCCTCCTCGTACAGTAAAGGCCGTGATTCCGCCCCAGGTTCTTATCATAAACAGCGGAAACCTCAGCCTCCCAGACTTGTAAGACGTAATCAACAGTATTCTCCCCGAGAATACCAACAGCGGTAACAGCCATCCAGAAAGAAGGTTGTATCTAAGTATCATAAGCATGCAATGCAGTACTACCAACAGTACAGTGCGCCTGGATATTAGATACAGCAGCCCCGTTATCCATCCAGGAAACAGGCCACCGCAAAGTACCACCAGCAGCTCTGGGAATCCAATTGGAAACCTAGAAGGCAAGCTGTAAGGCCGAAGAAAATGGTTCCCCCTCCAAGACGGCAATCGTACTGGAATCAAAACCCTAGATTTTTCATGCATAATAATCAAGGTTACAATGAATACGTGCCTATCCCATGTAGATATCGCAAAACTGAACCAAAAGAAACCTACAACAAACCAATTGATGTCAGGCAAATTTAGGTACCAAAAGGCACTAACATCCATAGACCCAATAATCAAAGGGGACCTAAATCTACCTAAGCTCTTTGCTTATAGGATATCAAGTAAAAGGACATCTGGTACTTCGACAGTGGATGTCCTCGGCATATAATAGGAGATATTAGCAAGCTATCAGATTATGTAGAAGGTCTTGGTCCAAAGGTACGATTCAGTGACAAATCCAAAGGAAGAACAATAGGGAATGGAACCCTGCTTGTAGGAAAGTTTAAAGTCACTGACGTAGCATATGTTGAAGGCTTACAATATAATCTACTTAGTATTACCCAGTTCTTTGACAAACAGTTCTCGATCATATTCTATATATATCACTGTAGGGTGAAGGACATCAAGACCAAGAAAGTCGTCCTCACAGAAAGACGATAAGGTAATGTGTACATTGCTGACTGGAAGCCCACGAGCTCCACTATTCCATGTTATGTTGCCAAAGGCACGGCATATCAAAGCTGGCTATGGCACAAAAGGATGTCGCACATCAACTTCTATACTATCAACAAACTCGCTAAACAGGGAATGGTCAGAGGTTTTGCCATGTGTCATTTCATAAAAACAGCGTCTGTGGACCCTATCATAAAGGAAAGCAAGTCAAGACCACCCCAAAAATCAAGTCATACATGTCCACCCACAAGGTACTGGATTTGCTACACATGGACCTCTACGTCCCTGTAGACCCTGTAAGTTTGGGAGGTAAGAAATACTGTCTTGTTATTGTTGACGATTTTTCCAGGTACGCTTGGACAATCTTTCTGAGCAAAAAGAAGGATACCACCACAAAGTTTCCAGAGCACCTGGAGAAGCTATAGAATGAGAAATGGTTGAGTATCGTGTCCATTCATTTCGAGAAAGGCACTGAATTCACAAATTGCTTCATAGAGCAATACTGTACGGACAATGAAATACAGCACGAATACGCAGCAGTGCGAACTCCTCAAAAAAATGGCATTGCCGAGCAAAAGAACAAGACGCTCAAAGAAGCAACAAGGACCATGTTAGCCGTAAGTAAATTGCCGCAACAGTTCTGGGGAGAAGTAATAAATACAGCGTGCTACAGCCAAAACCGCTGTATCATCAACAAGCATCACAACAAAACAGCATATGAGGTACGGAATAATAAAACTTCAACGGTTACATGCTTTCATACTTTTGTATGCAGGTGTTATGTTCTAAACAATGGAAAGAATAAACTCAAAACCTTCAACGAAAATTCGGATGAAGGGATATCATAGGATACTCCTTCGTCATCAAAGCTTTCGGGATATTTAACAAGAGGAAGCTGACAATAGATAATCCATCCATGTAGTATTTGATGAACCCCATTGTGACCCTACATGAGTAGAATACGTAACACAGAACATCCAAAGACTTTCCATTGATGATCCCCAAACTCCAATAGAACCTGTTTTGGACCTAGAAATCAATCCCGCCGCTGTAAGATTAGAAGCAGTTGAATCTAATGATGTACAAGATAAAGTCGAGACTCCAGCAACACAAGATACAGCACGGGATGCCGAGTTAAAACCTGTTAGGAGATGGCTGGGAGATCACCCTTAGGAGTTGATTGTAGGAGATATCGATGCTGGTGTAACCACTCGTTGGAGAATACAGAGTCCAAAAGGAATTGTACTCTGTGCACACGAAGAAACAGACTTTGAAAAGTCTCAATTTTCTGTATGAAAATCTCAAGCCGAACTTAGGAGGCTAACTATGTGTACTCTAGATGTATTCTTAGCGAGTCTGAACCTGTTTCGACCAATGAAGCTCTGAATAATGCCCACAGGATCATTTCTATGGAAGAAAAGCTGAATGGTTTCGAAATAAACAATGTATGGTATCTTGTACCCAGATCGATCATCAAGCTGTAACTGGAACTAAATGGGTATTTAGAAACAAAAGGGATGAAAATGGACTTGTTACAAGAAACAAAACCCGACTAGTCGCTCAAGGTTACCGAAAGGAAGAAGTCATAGACTACGATGAAACTTTTGCCCCTGTAGCCAAACTAGAAGCCATCAGGATATTCCTAGCATTCGCCACTCACAAGAATTTTATAGTCTATCCAATAGACGTTACGAGTGCATTCCTAAACGGAGATCTCGTCTAAGAAGTCTATGATGAACATCCACCAGGGTTGGTTAATACTAATGACGGGGACCTAGTATACAAGCTAACGAAAGCACTGTATGGACTTAGCAAGCGCCTAGAGCTTGGTATGAAACCCTGTCCCTATACCTAATCAACAATGGGTTTGATAAAGGTGCAGTGGACAAGACCCTCTTTAGGATACAAGAAGGTGATGATCTTTTAATGGTACAAATATATGTCGACGATATTATATTTGATTCAACTAACCTCGCTTTATGTCAAAGGTTCTCAAATATCATGCAAAGTAAATTTCAAATGAGTATGATGGGAGAAATTAGCTATTTTCTAGGATTGCAGGTTAAGCAATTGCCTACATACATATTTATCAACCAGGAAAAGTACAGCAAGGAGCTGCTCAACAAATTCGGGATGAACAACTCTAAATCCTCGTCCACTCCCATGAGCACCTCCATGCAAATTATTGCTGACGAAACTGGAAACCCGGTTGATCAATCCCTCTACATGAAGCTAATAGGCTCACTCATGTACCTAACACCTAGCAGGCCTGATATTCAGTTTGCTGTAGGAATGTGTGCTCGGTATTAGGTAACACCTAAGGAGTCACACTTCACCACAGCCAAACGAATCCTTAAGTACGTAAAAGGAACAATCGATGTAGGATTGTGGTATCCTAAAGAAGGAGTATTTAATTTGGTAGGCTACAACGACTCGGATCTCGGAGGCTATAAGTTGGATAAGAAGAGTACAAGTTGCACTTGTCACTTCCTTGGACCTAAACTTGTGTCATGGTTCGGTAAGAATCAATTGGCCAACTCACTTTCTACAGCTGAATCAGAATATTTGCCGCTGGAAGTTGCTGTATGCAGATTCTATGGATGCAACAGCAGTTACAAGATTATGGAATTAGCACCACAGAAACTCCAATCATATGCAATAGCACATACAAGTTACACCTGAATCCATCCTGTATGTTCTTTCAAAATACGGTTCCCATGGCCATCAATGTTCATCCTTTTTGCCATCAATGTTCATCCTTTTTGCCAAACGAAGAATTTCACCCTTCCATACGTCTATCTTCATAATTTTTTTTGCCGAGTAGTTGAAAACCGCACTGGTGCTTTCGAAATATGCACCAACTTGAGATACAGAATGATGATCGCCATCATGTCTGGTGAGAAAGTAAACTGATGCGAAATAATTTTGAAATGAATTAAAGAAGAGGCAAGTAAGCTGGAGTCTGCCAAGAAATCATTTGGCCTAATTCAGAACCACATCATCACTCGCTACGGAGTAAAGCAGTTCGCAGATGTCAAGAAAATTATGACTGGAAAGTTTATCGGTGGAATCAGACCCACTATATACAACAAAACGCCCATTCTTGCTGACAGGCCCAACCCCTACTACATGCCAACCTCGAGTGACCTAAGGGATGTCACTCTGAAGAGTTCTGATGATGGGAAGAAAAAGAGAAAAAGAAGTGTCCCGGACAGCAGCTCCCCCAAAGCTGTCGAGAAGAAAAGAAAGAAGGCGAAGAAATCTTCTAAGGATGATCCTACGGTGACTACAACAATCACTGTAGAAGTCCCATCGACCACTACAATCCCTAAATCTATCCCATAGGGTGCAACCCCTATGGAAGAAATAGTTGCTCCTCCTACAGCAGATCTCGAGCTAGTGGCGGCTATGATGGAGAAACAACTGTTTGCCAATTTAGAAGGTTCTGGAAAATCAGCTGCCCCTTTGGAGCTGAAACCACAACTTCAGTGACAAAGCTCCATCACCAAGTTATCACTCTGACCCGGACTCCGGCGACGACGATGAGGCCTTACAGGAAGTTCCTCGGATTAGCCAAGAAGAGGCTCAGGAATGAGAACCGTCTGACTCTAAGATTGCGCGCCCTGGCTCTCTGTGCACAGAGGAGGAATCGAGCAACTCCAAGCCAATGGTTGCCAAACCGTACTCCTAGAGGATGTCGTTAAGGCCCTATATGACTTTGGTAAGAAATTAGACTGGATGCACGAAACAACTCAGGACGAGGTCTCAAAGCTAGAAAGGACCATTAATGATGTGGAAGAGGCTTTTTGCCTCATGACTACTGCACTGTGGCAAGCCCTGAATCAACTGAAACAGCATCAGGAGCGGATCCTGAAGAAAGAACAATAAAAGCTTCATGTTACTGAAGCCAAGACTGTTGCCGCCCTTGAGTAGACCAGCTCAAAACTCACTGACCATGATCACAAGATCGATGATCTTACAGCAGTGGTTGCGAGGCTGTTGATAGTGTCACTGATTGGAAGACCCAATAGGCCGAATATATGAAACTCCTTCGGGATATTCACGGCAAGGTCTCGGATCTTGACAATGCGAAAAAGGGGGAAGAGTCTAGAGAGGCTGCCAGGTAGTGGAGGCTGGAGAGAGAGAGAGAAATGGAGGCTGCACTGGAGAAAAGGGTCGCTAATGTAATACCCATTTTTTTTCTTTTTATTCGACTCTATCGACTCATTTATGTGCGTTGATATTTTCCAGACTTGTTCTATTCTTCACTTTTGTTGATTGAACGAGTTATGGTATTGTTCCGGGTTAATCCATTTATCGTTGTGACTTTTTCTGACTTTGGTTCCATTCTTGTGAATCTCATGTAAATGCATATCTTGTCGTGTTCACTGGATCATATATTGTCTTGAGTCGAGCTGTGAACTTCGGGGATGCTATTTTATTTTTGTTATTCGTTATGATTCGGATATGGTTGTTCAACCGTTGTTGTCCCAATCGTTGTGGTTCGATTGTTGTTGTCCGGTTTTTGTTGATCTCGTACCGTGATTTTTGAGTGTTCGGGTCGCTTCGTAATTTCCCTTAAATTTGGGAAATTAGTTTCTTTTTCGATCTTCAAACCCTTGGGATGTGGAATTTCACAATTTTTCAGCGATTAACTCGTGTTTTGAGTGATGTAGTGTTCGGGTTAGTCAACCATATTGATTTTGTCCGTTGTGTTTTGTTATCGTTCTGGTGTAGCAATATGAATGGTAGCAGCTGCGTGCTACATGTGAGTCATTGCAGGTTGTCGGCAATGGATAGCGTGTATTATTTGAGTTTATTTTGCATTGTTCATTTTATGTTTTAAGTTTCGGGGACGAAACTTCTTTTAAGGGGGTAGAATGTAATACCCGAGATCTTCGTTCTAGTTTCGTCGAATTTTTCTTCGGTCGAGCGGATTTTTGTCGTCCCGTATTTGGAATCGTGTGCTTGCATTGTGGTATGTTGAGTTTCGCAACCTGTTCGTTATGGTTTGGATCATAGTCAATGCATTTGTGTGATCGAGACGTCGTCAAATCTCTAGCCGGGCAGTCAGAGAGCTGGCTAGGTCGAGTTTTGGCTGTAAGGCTTGGCCGATTATGGCCTTCAGGCACCCGCATATCCTGGCCTGGGAGGACTCAGTTACGGTCGTAAGGGTTATCCTGTTACGTCCGTAAGGCTTCATTACGGCCGTAAGGCATTGGCCGGCTACGGCCGTAATGCATTGGTAAATTTCAGGCAGTGGCCCTGGGAGTTCGGTTACGGCCATAAGGCCATGCCGAGTACGCCGTAAGTGGTGCTCGTTACGTACGCAAGGCGTCGGCTGGTATGTACGTTACAGGCGTTGACCGGGTTACGGCCGTAAGGCACTGCCGGTTACGACTGTAACACTATCGGCCATATATAGGCCTGGACTTCGGCCAGACCTCATTTGTGCGCATTTTTCATTTCCTGTGGCGCTATCGGATGTGAGAGACGAGGAGGGGAGTCCTTGGTTGATTCCACTCAATTTCTAGGCATTTTTGAAGACTCTTGTCGATTATATCATCATCAAACCCTTGATCTTCCTCGGATCGAGGTTATTTCTTCCTTAGAACCCTAGATGTGTAATTTTGGGAGTTTCTTCGTGATTTGTTGATTTTGTCCGAGATTGATAAATTGTTTAGGGAATTCTTGTTGTCTTGGTCATAATCTTCGGATTTTGTAACTCGTTTATCGATTTTTATCACCAGGGACTTGATTCCCGATTTCCTCGAAGAAACCCTCGGATTCGTCTTGTTTTTCGAGTTGATTCGGATTCTGTTTAGCGTTATTAATTCGTGGTAATATTATTTTCGTAGTATTCGTGAGGTTGTCGAGTTCTTGGTCATTCTTGGAAGTTCGAGGGCTACCCGACCGTGTCCGTTCGTTGTTACGTTGCTCGTGGTATCGAGGCAAGTATCTCGCCCATACATTTCGTGTTTCGTAGACGTGATATTTGACAATTGATTATATGTGGAATTTTAATGTTTTAATGAACTTTCAAAAAAGATCAGTATATTCTTGATAAAGGTTTTCCTTCGAAGATAACTCGTATGCTTTGTGAATAAATGTATTTTCTGAATATGTGTATTAGTGTTGTATGATGGAAGGTGTTGTGATTGTATTACGTGATCATAGTAGACTCTTTTCCACTGGTCGAGGATTGTGTATTGATACGTGTACTCATTCGGTGAATATGTGATGTTGTGTGACATTAGTTGTGTGTATATGTCGGATGAAGTGGCCCTTCTAGCAAGTACTTTACATTTGTTTGCATATTCTAGTATTTGAATTATGGCTTCCCGTGGATGTTGTGGATGTGGATGTGTGTTCACCCAGGGACGGTCCGACGGGGCCTCTAGGGATACGTAGTGCCGTGTGTGTGCGTATCGCGAACTGGGGTTAACCACCCAGGGATGGTCTGACGGGGCCTCTGCGGGGTGCGGTGGCCACGAGTCTCGTACCAACGATTAACCTTTGAAATGTTTTGTTGGAGAACTATGATTTTGGGGCATATTTCATCTGATTAGAATGGCGGTTCAAATGGTATTGTACTTGGTTGGAATGGCACCAGAAAATATGTTGTGTATGATTCGTATCTTGGTTGCGATATTTTGGTATGGGTCACGAGTCCTGTGATTGCTCCGTGCATTGTGGCTTTGTGGTGTGTCGAGTTCGACTATATGGTTAAGTTGCAGAGTTGTGCTCTCTGATGTCGTTCTTTGAGACTGTTGTCATGGTAATGTTTGACACTGTGTAGATTCCGTCGGGTTATTCTTTCGAGTATGTGATGTGGATGAATTTGGTCGTGGACCTCGTGTGTTGTTATCGGAATTGTATTTTGGAAAAATGATTTTTGGGTTGTGTCCCTAAGTGGTTTCGAAAGGCTTGAGAATGATTAAATCCCAAATGTTTTCAAAACTCCTGAGATCGTAAAATGTTTTGTAAGATGTACATTGGGTTTATTTCCTAACTTTTACGATTCAAACTGTTTTGATCAAGTGATTTATTTTGGGAAGTATATTCGCGATTATTATGTTCTTGGAGTATATTGTGTATGGCTCATATTTGTGTTTTATACCTGCACTAGCAAAACAGTGGAGTTTTGCTAACTCGCGAGTATTCGGGGGGTGGATGTTTGTATTGCGTCTAGGTACTTAGGTTGCTGGGGAGCAATTCACAGGATCGTTACGAAGGATGATGGAAGATGACGATACTAATCACATGGACACCAGTGTTGAGTATTTGGTGAAGTCTTGTTGTTTTGTCTTTCCGTTGTGGTATTTTCCGTTTTATGGAAATATTAATGTAATCTAACCCCTGCGTCGGTATGAGTTGTGAGAAAGAGTAAAGTATGTTTGATGTGTATGTTGTGGTAAAAGACCAAATCGGTCTAATGGTTCGTCATTTAGCCATGTCTTCATGTGTTATATTGTTGTGTTTTTATGTATCTAGCCTGGTAGATCCTCACGGAGAGGGTCTGCGGCACTGTAATATTCCCGAGTGGTTTGGGTGTGTTACAAAATATGGTATCAGAGCTTAGGTTGTGGAAACCTAGGCTGTCGGGACGAGTTGTGTGTGGTCGGGTCTTGTCTTGTCTTGTCTTGTCTTGCCAGATTTTGTCTGACTGAGTCGTGTCACGATGCGTCGTCTGAGATGTCGGTCGTGATTAGTATCAAGGTGTAGCCATCATCTTCGTGCAATCTGTGGATGTAAGTCTCCCTACTATCTTGTGTCTCGTGTTATACCAACTTGTGTGATTTTGTGTTATGATGTGGAGTTTAAATGTGAATTGTGAATACGTAATCCATACTTGATGATTCTCGTGTTGTGCTGGAATGAAAAGTGATACCGGTGTATAAATGTGTATATATATCTTGTATGAATCGTTTTATTGGAGTAATGGCTTGGGTGTGATTCCGCAAGGAAAGTTTAGCAATATGATATTTCAAAGTTTTAATTATTTATGAGGAGTCATGTAAATTTTACTTTAAAACATCCTCCGAGAGAGGAAAAAAATTTGATTTCCGTATGGTGACCTCGAAACCGAAAATTTTAGAGAACTCAAACTAATTTTATTTTATTTTCATCTTGCATTGCAAGTTTTCAAAATTTTATTTTAAAAACTTAAATGAGGTCTACCAAAAGAATTTACTTGAGACGTGGCTTTCGTTTTTCACTTTTCAGTTTAATGAAATTCGGTTAAACTGCATGTAGTAATGATGTTATTGTTATTTCGACTATAATGCTCAAAGTTGTGATTCAAATAGTGATGTGAATGCTAGTCGTTCGGTATGTACAAGTTGAGATAGCCCTCCTTATTGAGAGGTGAGATTTTGGTTCTGAATGACAATTATCTTTTGATGGTTGCTCGTGTGGTGTTGTAATTACGTGAATCGGTGGCATTTAGTTCCGTATGTTGTTGTTGTTTATTTGTAACCTTAGAGACTGTTGGGAAAACAAAGACCCTGTATCGAAACAGCCGGGATACCCGATCCCTGTATCGAATGATATTTGATAAAGAGGTTTTGACATATATGCCAATCCGAATACAGTAAAGGAAACTGTATCGAAGCTTTAAGGCTTTATCCTGTATCGAAGACCTGCCTCGAATCAGCATATAGTGAAGTTCTTCAGTACAGCAAGAAGTCTTGTAAAAAGACCAAGTATGGAAACTGTCTCGAAACTCAAAATACAGTTATCTTCCATATAGCTCACAACAGGACAAAGAAGGAACAGAAGTCAAGTCCCGTTGAATAAAGAAGTATTTAAATACTCAAGGATAAAGTATTTAAATCTTGCCCGGTCTTGAATCTTCAGAATCCCGCGAAATCCGGATCGTGTCATAATCCCGTTGGAACGAAATCTCATTCAAACGGATACATCTCAACGGATACATTCTTCAGAGACTATATATATCTTATGAAGGCATTGAAGATCAGTTACCAAGTAACCTAACACTCAAGCTATCAAAAGTTATCATTAGAGCAAAACATATCTCCAAAGCTTACTGCAATTAAGATCCAAAGAGATATACAGTGCTCATCATCCTGAACAATACTTCATCAGCTGAAAGCTCTTAAAGTCAAAGTTGTTGTTCACCATCTGTTCTATACGTTGAACAAACTCAAGATCAGCCCTGTGTGGACTGAACAATCTGTGCTTCTCCGGAACTGTGTGTGAAGGATTTGCATTGAAGAAGACGAAGCTTCAGAACTGTGTGTGAAGAAGCAAGTCAAGCATTAGCTCAAAACCAATCTGTGTGAACGGTTTAAGCTAAGATCTTTATATCAATCTGTGTGAACGATATATTGATTGTTTGTGTTGTTATAATTACGTAGTTGTGTACGTAGTAATTATAATAAACTTTTTACTCCTGTGTGGAGGACCAGTGGACATAGAGGGGTTTACCTCGAACCACTTTAATTACTGTGGTATTTACCTTCAGCTTTTACTGTTTTAAATTACTGTGATATATTAAGTATACACTATACACTTAGTTGCTGTATCCACAGCAACCTACTGTATCCAAGACTTCCGCTACGCACTCAGATTTAGAATCCGTACAGTTTGTTGTTTAAACTATTTCCCAAACTGTATCCAGTTTACTTAGTGGCCAACAAGTGGTATCGGAGCGGTTGATTCTAAAAAGAATCAGTCGTATTTCTTTTTAACCGAATCAGATTCAAATCACTTATTTTCAAAACAGTCTCTTTCATTTCTATATTATCAGCATGGATACTTCTATGATTAACAAAGTCCCTATGTTCTCTATTAACGAATTTGACGACTGGAGAATTAGAATGGAAGCTCATCTTGCAGCAGTGCACGAAGAGATGATTTTTGTTATACAGGATGGTCCTATCAAGATCATGAAGGTAAATCCGGCCGCAAGGATTGAGGGCCAAGCCCATGCTGAAATGCTCGAGAAGGAACGCGAGCAATGGACAACAGATGAAAGGAAGCGAGCCAATCTCGATGTGGCTAAGAACGCGTTATTTGTCACTCTTGACAAAGGCACGTTCTCAAAGGTAAAGAGCTGAAAAACAGCCAAAGAAATCTGGGATAAACTCAAGTTAATTTGTGAGGGAACTGAGCTCTGAAAAGAAAACAAGATTTCAAAACTAACTCAGCAATTTGAATCTTTTGAAATGAAACCAACGGAAACACTTGAGGAACTTGACCTCAGATTTACTGGTATTGTTGGTGAACTTGAAGCGTTGGGCAAGATTTACACCCAAAAGGAGAAGAACTTAAAAATTTTCAGATCTCTCCCAGCCCGATGGGACATTAAGACCACAGCTATGCGTGTATCCTGTAATCTTAATGAAATATCTACTTTTGATCTCTTCTCTGACCTCAAAGCTTTTGAGTATGATATTGTGAGAGAGAAAGTCAAGAATCTCCCTCAAAGGTCACGACTCTCGCTTTGTATCGAAACAATCGACACAAAGATGCCCGGCTCGTCGAAGCCCGATCACAAGAATGCGCAGTGGCAACGACATCCCGTCCCAAGATGAAATGGCGCTCTAATGCATAAATTCAAAAGTTCATCAAACATCTGAAAGACTCCTACAGCCCAAACACATCCACAAGGTAAATCTTGAAACATCATCCGGTGATGCTAACTGTGCTATAATCTGCAGGAAACCGTGCCATTATGCAAACAAATGTCCTCATCCCAAAGTCCAAAGATTGCACGAGGCCGAGCAACAAGAGAGAGATGAAAGAAGACGTGCTTGGAAAGACAAGCTCAAGGCCCCGATTGGAGAATCGAAGCCTCCCCACACCATCCAAATCAGAATGTCTTCAGGTGGTCACTGAAAGTGATTCATCTGACGATGAGTTCGATGATAAAGCATATATGTGCTTTATGGCCAAAGATGTTCCAGAAGGTGAAGACAGCGACGATGAGGTAAGTTCAACCTCAGCTATTCCATCAAATGCATCTCATACTTTCGAAAATATGATGAATGAATTTAAAAACATTCAAAAGGCCCATGAGACTCTAAAAACTGAGAATATACATCTTCAATTAACAAATTTAGAGCTGAAAGATAAAAATGACTTGCTGAAAATAAACTATGAAAATATGTCTCTTGATTGTGAAACCAGCAAGGTCGATTTTGAAAAACTCATGGAGAGCAATCATCAACTTGCTCATGAACTAAATGAGGTTAAAACCCACAATGAGAGCAAGACAAATGATTTGGTTCTACTACAAACCAAAATCACAACTCTCGAAAAGCGAGAAACTGAACTTGAGACCATTCTGAAGTCGTTTGAAAAATCGTCCAAAAGAATGGAAGAAATTCTGAGCACTGGGCAACATGCTCATGATAAAAGTGGCTTAGGATACAGCTCATGTTCAAACAAAGGGAAAACTAGTACAGTGTTCGTCAAGAGTGTGGAACACATTCCAGAATCGGAAGATACTCCTAGTCCCATGAAGGAACCTGCTGTACCGAGAAAACCGAAGGCTGCAATTCCGCCCCCGCAATCCTATACCAGACAGCGGAATCATAAGCCATTCCAACCTGTGAGGCGCACTCAACAGCATGCTCCCAGAGCATATCAACAGCGTCAACAGCCGTTCAGAAGGAAGGCTGTATCCAACCACCAAAGGCCCGCACGGTCTTATCGGTCTGACTCGCCGAGGTATTGGATACAGGAGCCCCGTTATCCCTCAAGACAGCAGATGCCAATTCAGTATCAACAACAGCATTGGGAATCCAACTGGAGACCCAGAATACAAGCTGTTAGGCCTAAGAAAATGGCTCCACCTCCTAGACGGCACTCGTACTGGAATAATAATAATAACCCTGAATTTTACATGCATAATTATCATGATTATAACGACTACGGATATGCCCCCCGTAGATATCGCAACACTGTACCGAGTATGTCCTACAGTAAACCAATTGCTGTCAGGAAAGCTTGGGTACCTAAAGGAACTAACATACATGGACCCAAAAATCAAAGGGGACCTAAATCTACCTAATTTCTTTGTTACAGGACATTCTAGAGGAGGATACGTGGTACTTCGATAGTGGATGCTCTCGTCACATGACCGGAGATAGGAGCAAGCTATCTGATTTTGTAGAAGGTCGCGGTCCAAAAGTTCGCTTCGGTGATAAGTCTAAAGGAAGAACAAGAGGGAAAGGAAACCTACTTGTCGGAAAATTCAAGGTCACCGATGTTGCATATGTTGAAGGCTTACAGTATAATCTACTTAGTATTAGCCAGTTCTGTGATAAACAGTTCTCGGTGAAGTTCTATATAGATCGCTGTAGAGTCAAGAACACCCAAACCAAGGAAGTTGTGCTTACAGAAGCGAATCGTAATATGTACATTGCTGACTGGAAGCCTATGAGCTCCTCAATTCCATGTTTTGTTGCCAAAGGCACTGCAGATATTAGCTGGTTATGGCACAAGAGGATGTCTCACGTCAACTTGAAGACGATCAACAAGCTTTCAAGACAGGGAATGGTTAGAGGTTTTCCAGATGTGTCATTCTAGAAGGACAGCATCTGCAGACCATGCCAGAAAGGCAAGCAAATCAAGTCAACCCTGAAAAGCAAATCCTACCTTTCAACCCAAAGAGTGTTGGAAATGCTACACATGGATCTCTACGGCCCTGTAAACCCAGTAAGTTTGGGAGGTAAGAAATACTGCATGGTTGTTGTTGATGATTATTCCAGGTATGCTTGGACGATCTTTCTTAGCAAGAAGAAGGAAACAACATCAAGGCTGCCCGAGCTCCTGAGAAAGTTGCAAAATGAAAAAGCATCGAGTATCGTGTGCATTCGTTCGGCTGCAGTACCGAATTTACTAACCGCTTTATAGAGCAATCTGTTGAGAGAATGGAATACGGCATGAATACTCACCGCCCGTACACCTCAACAAAATGGTGTTGCCGAGCGAAAGAATAGGACGTTGAAAGAAGCAACAAGGACAATGATTGCCGCAAGCAAATTGCCACAGCGTTTCGGGGTGAAGCAACCAATACAGCGTGCTACACTCAAAACCGCTGTATCATCAACAAGCACCACAACAAAACAGCTTATGAGGTATGGAATAACAAAACTCCATTAGTTTCGTATTTTCACATTTTTGGATGCAGGTGTTATGTATTGAACAATGGGAAGGACCAACTTAGAACCTTTGATGAAAAATCAGATGAAGGAATATTCGTAGGATACTCCTCCGTCAGCAAATCTTTCAGAATCTTTAATAAAAGGAAGCTGACGATCGAGGAATCAGTTCATGTAGTGTTCGACGAACCACACCATGACCCTACAAGAGTAGATGATATCACTCAGAACATCCACCATCTATCTATCTTGGATCCACCAACACCCATAGAGCCTGTCGTTGATTTAGAAATCAACCCCGCAGCTGTAAGAATCGATGTGGATGAAGCCGATGCTGTACAAGCTAAAGCTGTATCCACAGAAACTTTCGATACAGTATGGGATCCTGAATTAGAACCCGACCGAAGATGGTTGAGAGATCACCCGCAAGAGCTGATCATTGGAAACATTAATGCCGGTGTTTCTACTCGTAGGAGAATACAGAGTACACAAGGAAATGTACTTTGTGCACAAGAAGAATCTAATGCTGAAGTTTCACAGTTTCCTGAATGGAAATCTCAATCCGAACTTAGAAGACTCAATATGTGCACTATCGCTGTATTCTTAGCCCAGTCCGAACCTGTTTCGACCATAGACGCTCTTAACAATTCTCATTGAATAACATATATGGAAGAAGAGCTTAACGGTTTCGAAAGAAATAATGTATGGTATCTTGTACCCAGACCGACACACCAATCGGTTATAGGAACCAAATGGGTATTTCGAAACAAAAAGGATCGAAATGGACTTATCATAAGGAACAAATCCAGACTAGTAGCACAAGGCTATTGTCAGGAAGAAGGAATCGACTATGATGAAACCTTCGCCCCTGTAGCGAGACTAGAAGCCATTAGGATATTTTTAGCCTATGCCGCCCATAAGAGTTTTATCGTATACCAAATGGACGTCAAGAGTGCTTTCCTAAATGGAGATCTTGCAGAAGAAGTTTATGTTGAACAACCACCAGGGTTTGCCAACACAGACGGTATCGATCTAGTTTACAGGCTAAGGAAAGCCCTGTACGGACTTAAACAAGCCCCTAGAGCCTGGTACGAAACCCTGTCCCAGTATCTAACCAACAACGGATTTGAGAAAGGTGCTGTGGACAAAACCTTGTTCAAGATACAGGAAGGTGATGACCTTCTAATGGTACAAATCTATGTGGATGATATTATTTTTGATTCAACTAACCTTGCTCTATGTCAAAGGTTCTCTCATCTCATGCAAAGTAAATTTGAAATGAGTATGATGGGGGAACTTAGTTATTTCCTAGGTTTGCGAGTAAAGCGATTTGCCTACGGTATATTCATCAACCAGAGAAATACGGCAAGGAGCTTCTCAACAAATTTGGAATGAACAATTCCAAATCCTCGCTAACCCCATGAGCACTTCCGTGCAAATTAGTCTTGATGAAGCCGGAAAGCCGTTTGACCAATCACTCTACAGAAGCTCATTGGTTCGCTCCTGTACTAACGGCTAGCGAGCCGATATCCATTTCTTTGTTGGAGTGTGTGTGCGAGATACCAAGTTGCACCTAAGGAATCACACTTCAATACTAAACGAATCTGAAGTACATTAAAGGCAGTCGATGCGGGACTATGGTATCCTAAGGAAGGCGGATTCGATTTAGTTGGATCTGACGACTCGGATCTCGGAGGTCGCAAGCTAGATAGGAAGAGTACAAGTGGAACTTGTCACTTTCTCGGACCTAGACTCGTTTCTTGGTTCAAGAAGAAGCAATTGGCTAACTCTCTTTCCACGGCTGAATCGAATACTATCTGTCATTGGTAGGCTGCGTATGCGAATCCTTTGGATGCAGCAACAACTGTCAGACTATGGAATCGATGCTAGAGAGACTCCAATCATGTGTAATAGCACGAGTGCAATTGCAATCACGCACAATCCTGTTCTGCACTCGCGCACTAAGCATATCAACATGAAGCATCATTTTATAAGGAATCACGTCGAGAACAAGGATGTTCGCTGGAAAAGTTCATACGAGGCGTTCGGTGGCGGACATTTTCACCAAGCCTCTCGACACAGCAAGATTCAACATGCTCAGACAAGAATTGGGAATGCTACAGCCAGACTCCCTGTAAGTAATTTACTGTTTTTACTCAACAATTGAGGGGGAATGCTGTAAGACCCGTGAATACAGTATCCAACATTAATTATTTGTACACTCAGAATCATCAATACAGTACTGCAGCGAGCAAAGGCATATGAATCCTACAACTGGTGTGTGCAATAATTAAGGGGGAATATTGTAGGACCCATGAATACAGCATTAATCCAAATATTGTTGTATGGAATTCAAAACCTATAAGCACCTTTTTGAGGGGGAACGCTGTATCGACGCGGAAAACAGCACATGCTATAGGATTTCGATTCAGTATATAATATAATATTATTTCCTTTCAAAATAATTTTTGTCCACGTGCCCTGTTTTTATGTCAAACGTCATGTTCATTAAATGCCTTACACGACATTTGGACAACTGAATCTCAAAAGCCACGATGTTTTTAAATTGTTTATTATTTTTAAACCGCCGTTTTAGGCATTTAGGGTATCAACCTATGTCAGAAGTGGGACCCGCTCTATTTTTAAACTTTTTAATGGATTAGCGTACCAGTTACACTCAGTCCATCTTAACCGTTGATTTAAAACCGGTTCCCATCCCTTAAAATCTGACCATTCGTACTCTGCAAAACCCTATTTCGCCGCCCAACTATAAAAGGACTGAATCTGCCATTAGAGACTCTTTACGCTTTCTGCAAATTCAAGAGTTCTCAAGCAAATACAGCCTACATATTTTTACGCATTTCAGCATATTTCGATTGTTTTCTTGCACCTTTTTCTTAAGAAAACATCAATGGCTGGACAATCTTCTTCCCCTGTTCTGAAGAAATCCGCTAACATCATTGATGGCCGGATCTTCTCCAAACCTGTCATCATTGAGCGTATTCTCTCAGAAACCAACGACGCAGAACCTATGGAATATATCATTACTCGTCTTCAACAACAAGGCCTCTATCGCCTTGGAAGCAAGACCGCCGACAAATTCGACGCCCATCTGGTTGAGGAATTCTACCTCAACGCCGCCGTCCGTTTTTGTCATTGGCCCGGGGAGGTCATGTTGCGACATCACCGCTTGATCCAGGAGTGGAGATGCAGACGATCGCAATCTGCTCCAGAGAATCTACAGGCTACCCGCTGATAGCCTGACCATGGATCAACTTGAGACTTTCGGGTCTCAAGAGCTCATTACAAAATTTTATGGACTATTCACAGGGTCCAAAGTTGTTGACATGGTGACAACTACTTGTCACAAGAAAAACTTTCTTCTTTCTTTTGTGTATCTTCATGACTTTTGCTCCAGGATCATTGAAAACCGAACCGGTGCGTTCGAGATGTGCACAAACTTAAGGTTCAGGATGATGGTGGCTATTTTGACCTGTGAAAAGGTCAATTGGTGCCAAATAATTCTGAAACGCCTACAAGAGGAGGTGTGCAAACCTGCCACCCAGAAGAAATCTTTCGGTTTAATGTTGAATTATATCCTGACGAAGTGCGGACTGACGCAATCCGCCGATGCGAAGAAGAATAGCTCGAGGATATACTTAGGAGGCGTCAAGCCTACTGCGTATAACCAGAGCACCTTGTCTTGCAACCACCCGAGAACCAGGCACATGCCAATTTCTGATAATCCAAGAGATGAATCCTTGAAGGTCCCAGAAGTGGAATCTTCAAAGAAGCGAAAGAGATCTCACAGCAAGAAACACTCTGCTGGTGAGAAGCCCAAGAAGAGACTCAGGAGGCTTTCGAAAATCAAATCTGCCAAGCACTCCAAGGAAGTCTCCCCCGTGGCTCAACCCACTGATGAAGAACCCCAGGGCCCAACCCCTGTGGAAGAGGTGTCTCCTACTGTATCGACAGTAGATCCCGAGCCTTTGGCGGCTAGGACGGATATTGAGACATCTGCCAACGATCAAGACTTTAGCGAGTCGGCTGCCCACTTGGAGCCAAAAGCTACTTCTCCTCTGCGGGATCCCACACCCGTACAGGATCCATCTTCCTTCAGGGCACCATCGCCTGTAAGGAGTCCCTCTTCCGTACAGGATCCCATACCTATACAGGAATCCCTCGAAACAGCGTCTCCAGACGTTATTCGAAGTCCCTCCCCTGACTCAATCATTAATCAGACCCTTCTTTCGGTTCAAATTGAACACGCCTACGAAAGATTTTTGCAATGGAAAGGCTACAGGCTAGCTCCGTACGATACACTATACAACTGGAGCGATTGGAGCCACGAAGAGAGATTCGTCTCAGAAGTGACGGACTCAACAGAAATTGAGGCCCTGCTTCGATGGGACAACCCCTCTTGCAAGGATCTAATTGAAAGCCATCTTCTGCACAAATCTGACGCTCGGAGGAAAGGAAAGAAAAAGTCAGAGGATTCTCCCACTAATCCAAAAGATGACGAAGATCATGACTCAGACGACGACGACGATGCTTTACAAGCAGGTCTGAGAATGAGTCGTGAAGAGGCTGAAGCTCGAGACGCCTCTCCACCCAGAAACGACGAAGGGCCTTCTACCCAGGCCAATCCCCCTTCGCTACAGCCTGAGAATATTCCCGACCAAGAGGAATCAGTCCCTCCAGTCGAGGAAGTACAAGAAATTTTGGAACAGGCACCTGAGCCTGCTGCGACCGAAGAAGCCATCCCTGAAAGCCAACAGGAGGATTCAGTCCCTCCTGTATCCATGTTTGCTGAAGAATCTTCTCAACAGGACGCTTCTCAACCCCCTGTCGCCGAACCACAGGAAGCTGCTCACGCCCCTTCAACCGTGGAATCCGAGGACGGTATCGAACCTGAGGATGTCCAACTTACTTCATGCCCATCCGTGAATGTAAGAAGGTTGAACAGTTCTGCAGACCTTGCCCAACCAGATTCTCCGATCTCTGCCGCACGAAAAGAGCGCCTGCTTGCTCTTGGCCTTCAGACTGTATTCATCCAGGATGCAGTAAATGCTCTATCTTCCGTTGAAAAAGCATTGAATTGGATGCATACTTCTGTCGCCGAAGAAATGACCACTCTTCAACATGAAGTATCTCGTGTTGTCGACGCATTCATTCTTTTGCCAGAAGTTTTCAAACAAGCTTTGAAGATCATGGAAGATAAGCGAGCAATCTTGAAGGAAGAAGCAACAAAACGAGGATAGTGAAGCCAAGACCGCTTGTGCTATGATTGAAAACAGACTCTCAACCGTGTGCTCACGACAAATGCATTCAGAAATGTCCCGCACTCTTTCCTCCCTTATAGAGAGAATGACCGGCCATCGAGACAAAACAGACGCCTGCTCTAGAAATCTGCAAAATCTTGATGAAGCCAAAAAGGGGAAGAGGCACGAGAAGTCGCTAGGAGAATTAGCCGCAACAAGAAAGGGAATTTGAGGTCGCTCAGGCAGTATCTTTGCCGAATTGAACAAGCTAGCACCTCCATCCCAAAGTTTTAAAATTTCGTGCTCAGGGCCAGGAATTTCATGATCGCAATGTCCCTTGGCAAACTCTTATTCGAGACCTTCGGAAATTCGTCACGACCAACCGCAACCCTACCGCCACGAAGTGAAGCCTTTGGAGGAAGAACGAATTGATGAGATACTTTGTCAGACTCATCAGGGAATCCGCCATCTTCAAGAACTATAAAACGTTAGCGGAGGTCGCAGATAAATTTACGAAGATGCTAGAAGACGGGAAACTCCCTCTCCAAATCGAAATGAAATCCAAACACAGAAGAGGAGATCGGGTCACCCATCCAGAAGACTGGATACTTGCCTTTGATCGATCCTATGATGGAAGAGCTATATACCAGGATCGAGGCAATGATTCTCTTCAAAACTGGTGGCGTGGTACCGAGAATGAACCAGGGAAAAGGCCATGGAGGCATGCGGATTATAGATAAGGAGCTGAAATCTATGTATATTTTTGTTTTGTAATTTCTATTCGAAACAGCAAACTCTGTACTCAATTCATTTTGAATATCAATAAAAACGTTTGTTTGTCTTGAAAGATTACAACTCGTAATCTACTGTGTTGATGTATGATTACTTAAATTGTTTGATAGCAATCTCAAGTTAGATAAACTTGATTGAAAAATAAGCTGTACGAACTAGTCTACGAACAGTTCATAATTTCAGTTGTAAGCTTAGAATACATTGTAAGATTGTGCCTGCGCGCCAATCATAAGCTTAAGTTGTAATAATCCTTAAACTATATCGAACTTGCCTGCGAGCAGTTCATTATTGTAGACTAAGTCACTAAGTCAGACCTTTTGACGAAAGACCAAGAAATCTGCCAGAAGTCATCAAAGAAGTTCGCTTCATGAAGAAGGTTTTGGCATCATCAAGAAGACTTGAAAAGTTAAGAAAGAAAGTCTTGGCAAATTGTCAAAAAGGGGGAAATTGTTGGGAAAACAAAGACCCTGTATCGAAACAGCCAGGATACCCGATCCCTGTATCGAATGATATTTGATAAAGAGGTTTTGACATATATGCCAATCCGAATACAGTAAAGGAAACTGTATCGAAGCTTTAAGGCTTTATCCTGTATCGAAGACCTGCCTCGAATCAGCATATAGTGAAGTTCTTCAGTACAACAAGAAGTCTTGTAAAAAGACCAAGTATGGAAACTGTCTCGAAACTCAAAATACAGTTATCTTTCATACAGCTCACAACAGGACAAAGAAGAAACAGAAGTCAAGTCCCGTTGAATAAAGAAGTATTTAAATACTCAAGGATAAAGTATTTAAATACTGCCAGTCTTCAGATCTTCAGAATCCCGCGAAATCCGGATCGTGTCATAATCCCGTTGGAACGAAATCTCATTCAAACGGATACATCTCAACGGATACATTCTTCAGAGACTATATATATCTTAGGAAGGCATTGAAGATCAGTTACCAAGTAACCTAACACTCAAGCTATCAAAGTTATCATCAGAGCAAAACATATCTCCAAAGCTTACTGCAATTAAGATCCAAAGAGATATACAATGCTCATCATCCTGAACAACACTTCATCAGCTGAAAGCTCTTAAAGTCAAAGTTGTTGTTCACCATCTGTTCTATACGTTGAACAAACTCAAGATCAGCCACGTGTGGACTGAACAATCTGTGCTTCTCCGGAACTGTGTGTGAAGGATTTGCATTGAAGAAGACGAAGCTTCAGAACTGTGTGTGAAGAAGCAAGTCAAGCATTAGCTCAAAACCAATCTGTGTGAACGGTTTAAGCTAAGATCTTTATATCAATCTGTGTGAACGATATATTGATTGTTTGTGTTGTTATAATTACGTAGTTGTGTACGTAGTAATTATAATAAACTTTTTACTCCTGTGTGGAGGACCAGTGGACGTAGAGGGGTTTACCTCGAACCACTTTAATTACTGTGGTATTTATCTTCAGCTTTTACTGTTTTAAATTACTGTGATATATTAAGTATACACTATACACTTAGTTCTTGTATCACAAGAACCTCAGATTCAAGACTTCCGCTACGCACTCAGATTTAGAATCCGTACAGTTTGTTGTTTAAACTATTTCCCAAACTGTATCCAGTTTACTTAGTGGCCAACAGAGACTATGGAACCACATTTTAGCCGTTAGGTCTAAATTTTGCGGTCAATCACATGTAACTGTACTCTATGTGTGTTGTCTAGTGATGACAACTGTTGTGTGTGAATGTGTGTTATGACTTTTCGTAGTGCTAGGTGATATTTGATTAAGTGATTGTAACGCCCCCAAATAAACCGGGACGCCACAGTGCCGTGGATCCCATGTGGGACCCACAAGGCAAGTTTTTCGAAAATATTTTCTAAAACAATTATTCAACTGGTAGTATGCGGAATTATTTATGAAAGTATTCGTATAACCCAAAATACAAAAGAAAATAGTGTCCGTACATACGGTTATTACACAACGTGGGATATTCAAATTTAGTTTAAGAAACTAACAGGCCTTCTTTCCAACACAGCTCACGCCTGGCCGTAACCTTCGGGGATGTCCTGCACAATTTCAACAAATTTACCTGGCACGACGTATCGTGCCAGTTAGCTTAGGTCAGAAAATCCGAACCAAATTCAAAGATAAAATCGGATAATTTCAAAGAACAAAGTTATCACCGAATATTTAATGTTATTCCTTTTATCAGCACATAAACTCCCAAGGTCGCAACCAAGGGTCTCGGTGTTGGGATTCGGTGCCTAAAACGAAGGCCCAGCGGAAGTGGTAAAACGAAAATTAATTCGATCCGAATCCCTACGAGGATCGATCGAGCTACGTATATACGAATATCAAAAACGAAATACAAGAGATACGAGAAACATACCCTCGTAGTCCGTTGGTTAAATGGATAACCTTCTCTTGAGCTATTCCCCAAGCTTTGCTTGATCTCTACGAATCTATTCCGCTTCAAGCCCTTGAACGATCTAACGCCGAAAGCACCGCGTCTTTACTTGCCACGCGCCGGAAAAACGAACGGAATGACAACACCTTGCTATCCTCCGAGGATACGGCTAGAGCTAGGTGATGAAGCTTGTTATAGATATTAATATCACTCTAAGTGTATGAATATCTATCTCTCTCAATATTTCCTCACAAAATTTCTCTAAGAAGTTATGAAGAAGATGAATGAAGAAGATGAATAAAGAATATGATGAATAAGACTTCTATCTCTCTCCTCTTGCAACCTCACGTTGGAAACAAAAGTAAAATGAATGAAAGGTGTCTTCATCCCTCTTATTCAACTTCTCCCACATGCTACAACTCATGCATGTGGGAATCTAACCCCGCCTCCACTATTATCATTCATTAAAGAATGAATACATAAGTCCAAATAGATGAGTTCGGTTCGTTTCGGACTCCCGAGAGTCCAAACAGATAAACTCCAATTCCGTCCCGATGTATTTGTATAGTTTAATTAATCCAATTAATTTCATCATATCAAATACATTACAACATAATTAATTTATCCAATAAATAATTATATCCATGAATTAAATTAATCACCCAGTGATATATTTAATTCATTAGGCCGTAAATCAATTTATCCAATAAATCGATTTAGACATCTAATGTCCCAAATTTAGATATCCAATATCTAATACACATAATGATAGAATTAGCTTGATTCATTCCGTCGTCAATCCTAATGCGCGACTCGGTAGGTCCATCTCAGTCAGCAATGGGAGGAACCAAAGAGTAGTAGCACCACCTAGCCAGCCTGGCGGCCTACACTGTACCCCAACCGAGAACGAATGATTGGGATCATTCAAGAACCATTCTGTCGTGAATACCAGTATACGTATAAACCCATCTTTCAAATGTCCCGATCAAGTTATAGGATCACGGTCAGTCAAACCCTATCTGTACTTGACGTTATGCATGCGTTAATGCAAATCGAGATCATCGAGCTGTCATGTATCTAATACAACTAGCTCCAATGCTTTGGCCAAAGACTTATGATCTCATCTGCCAATAACCGCATAGGACATATAACCCGCTCACTAACGGGAGAAAAAAATTCTATCTTGGTATTCAGTAGGACCTGCTACTTGCCCGTCAAGATGCACGTCGAGGTTGACCCCCGCCTTCCGGTTTACAGGGTCGAACTACTCTAATGAAAATCTTGACGTCACAAGCACATCCCTACTAAATCCTCAAGTCGAAGGTTCACGAATACCTATCACAACCTTTCGATTCCGTCATTGACTGTCCCGGAGTGAAATCCGTGTGACAAATCGAGGGTGAGTCGGTTCGAGTATACTAATCCAATTAGCATACCTATAACGTGTGCTCCCACTAACCATTAGTGTTCGACAGGCACTCTCCATGTCAAAGAACACGTCATAAAAGTCTTCACATAAACTTAACGCCCAGTCAAGTTTCACCGACTTGCGAACGATTAAGTATTTGAGCTATAACCTTTCCAGTGCCAACCCCCTTATCCAATAAGGAGTGGAACATTTTGCTCTCAAATACCCGGACTAGTTTCTATATGTTTATTTACGAGTTAGGAATGCCAATAACTACCAATAAATAAAGAAACATTCATTTGCCTTATATTAATGGTTTACATAATTACAAGTACAATGCCCTCACTCAACAACCTCTGAGTGGCATTCGAGGGCATACTCCTAACAATCTCCCACTTGCACTCAATGCCACACACTATGGTATCTAATACCCATGTTCTCCAAATGACGCTCCAAGCTAGTCTGAGAAAGTGGCTTGGTCAGTGGATCGGCGACGTTGTCAGCCGAGTCTACTCTGTGCAGCACAATGTATCCCTTGCGAACAAATTTTCTTACGAGATGATACTTCCTCTAAATATGTTTGGTGCTGTTGTGAAACCTCGGCTCCTTGGCCTGCGCTACAGCTCTGTCGTTGTCACGATCTGGCAGAGCAGTGACTCGGACATGGTATCACTTGAAGTTCTCCCAGAAACTTCTTAATCCAGAATCCTTCCTTGGAAGCCTCCGAGGCTGCTTGATACTCAGCCTGACAGGTGGAATCAGCAGTCGTGCTTTGCTTGGCACTACGCCAAGATACTGCTCCTCCATTAAGAGTAAATATGTAGCCAGAAGTGGACATCGAGTCGTCCTTCAGTCCTTGGAAGTCCTAATCAGTGAATCCCACCACATCCAATTCTCCACCGCCATACATAAGAACCATATCTCTAGTCCTTCTTAAGTACTTGATAACGTTCTTTACAGCAGTCCAATGTTTCCTACCTGGGTTTGCTTGAAACCTACTCACCACGCTTACAGCATGCGCGATGTCAGGTCTTGTACACAACATAGCATACATAAGGATACCCACGGCCGAAGCAAATGGTATATTACTAATTTCCTTTCGTTGTTCCTCATTTTGAGGAGAGTTTTATTCCATGTCGCATCGGTAGGAACCCTCTTTTAGAATCATCCATCTTAAATCGCTTTAAGATTTTATCTATATAGAGGGCTTGGGAAAGACCTATTGTTCTCTTCGCTCTATCCCGGTAGAGTCGAATACCAAGAATATAGGTAGCTTCTCCCAAGTCTTTCATGGAGAAATTACTCGAAAGCCAAGCTTTCACAGAACTGAGCATTCCCACATCATTCCTATTAGTAGAATGTCATCTACATATAGTACTAAGAATGCGATCTTGCTCCCACTAACCCTCTTGTATACACAAGGTTCCTCTTCATTTTGCACGAAGTCAAACTCTTTGATCGCCTCGTCAAAAGGAAGGTTCCAACGACGCGACGCTTGCTTCAGTCCATAAATGGAACGCTGAAGCTTGCACACTTTCTGAATATCGACTTCGGACACAAAGCCTTTAGGCTGCTCCATATAGATTTCCTCCTCGAGGAATCCATTAAGGAAAGCCGTCTTTACGTCCATTTGCCATATCTCATAATCGTGGTAGGCAGCTATAGCAAGCATCATGCGAATAGACTTGATCATGGCTACGGGCGAGAAGGTATCGTGGTAATCGATCCCTTCCTTCTGGGTATAACCCTTTGCCACAAGCCTGGCCCTATAGGCGTCAACCTTGCCATCACCATCAGTCTTTCTCTTGTAGATCCACTTGTTCCCAATAGGCACTATGCTTTTGGGGCGGTCTACTAGAGTCCAGACCTGATTGACATGCATCGAGTCTATCTCAGCTTCCATAGCTTCACGCCATTTCGCGGAGTCTACATCCACCATCGCTTGGTCATAGGTCGTTGGATCGGTCTCTTGGCTATCACTTGGAACCTCATGGAGACCCAGCTCCTCCAAGTGCACAAGCCCATACCTCTCAGGTAAATGAGACACCCTACTAGACCTACGAGGTGATTGTACTTGTGTTTCAGAAAGTTCAGTTCCAGTTTCTTGCACAGGTGTCTCCCGAGGAGTTTCATTGTATTCTTCTAAAGAAATACTTCTACTTGTTCCGCCTTCCTGAATGAACTCATCTTCCAGGAAGTGTGCTTGTAAAACAACAACGATCTTTCGATCTTCGGGCATGTAGAATAGATATTCCATCGTCCCAGACGGAAATCCAATGAAATGTCCCTTCGCAGACCTAGCTTCCAACTTTTCCACCTTAGTCTTCTTTACATAGGCGGGACATCCCCAAATCCTAATATGATTAAGACTTGGTTTCCTTCCCTCCCACATCTCATGTGGAGTTTTAGGAATGGATTTGGAAGGACATCTGTTCAAGATGTAAGCGGCAGTCAGGAGTGCATACCCCCACAGGTAAATCGGCAAGTCAGTATAGCCCAGCATGGAACGGACTATTTTAAAAAGGTCTGGTTCCTTCTTTCTGACACACCATTTAACTGAGGAGTACCTGGAGGTGTTAGTTGTGAAACTATTCCATGTTCCTTAGGGAACTCGTCAAACTCCATACTCATATACTCGCCACCTCGGTCCGACCGAAGTGCTTTGATATGATTACCAGTTTGTTTCTCGACTAGGGCCTTGAATTCCTGGAATTTCTCAAAGGCCTCGGATTTATGTTTCATTAAGTATACATAACCATACCTAGTATGATCATCTGTAAACGTAATGAAATATTGATATCCATCACGTGCTGCTTCCAAAGCACCACAAACGTCAGTATGGATTAATCCCAGTTTATCAGCGGCTCTTTCAAAAGTCCCTATGAAGGGGGACTTAGTCATTTTGCCTTTAAGGCAAGATTCACAAGTAGGAAAGGGATATGATCCTAATGGACCCATAAGTCCATCTTTTTCCATCTTGTAAACCTTGGTCTGACCAACATGACCAAGTCTAAGATGCCATTTCAAAACTTGATTAGTTTCATCCCTACCATGTTTTCTAGTCATAGTATTCACAACTACTTTGTTGCTGAGATTTAGATGATACAATCCATTCAACAATGTAGCACTACCCACTAGTTTATTTCTAAAATAAATTTTGCAGGAACCATCACCAATGAAAAATGAAAAGCCTTTTCGGTCCATGACCGGAATGGATACAATGTTTTTGTGCCCCTTGGGCAAAACAAGTACATCTTCTAAAGTCAAAACAAAGCCAGATTCTAAACCCAAAAGAAGTGATCCTATGTCGGTCGCCTCGACACTATGCCCGCTTCCGACTGTGATCATAACTTCTCCAGATCCAAGCTTCCTACTTTGTTCCAGATCCTGATTCACGGTACAAATATGAGAACTAGCACCAGAATCCAGATCCAGAAGTAGAAAATACAAGAGCGAACAATTTGTTTCCAAAACTAAAAGTTACAGACGAAGTGCCATGAAGAATTGGACAGTCTCTAGCCCAGTGGCCCAGCTCACCGCACTTGAGACAAGCATCCTTCTTCTTCTTGTTCTTCGGAACCATCGGGGCCTTGCCCTTACCCTTAAGGTCCTTAACTTGTGGTCCAGTTTGCTTCTTGGTCTTTTTCTTCTTGTTCTTAGACCTCCGAGGTCCAGAAGAAATCACAAGAGCAGACTCCTTCATCCGTGGAGTCTTCATCTGAGACTGAGCGGTCACAAGTTTGTTCATTAGACCAGCTAAATTACATGCAATCTCATTGCAGTTGAAGTTCATAACAAACTGTGAGAAGGAATCAGGGAGAGACTGTAGGATAAGGTCGGTTTGGAGAGAAGTATCCATTTTAAAATCAAGAGCCTCCAATCTCTCGATCATGGATATCATTTTGAGGACGTGTTCCCCAACCTTCTCACCTTCCTTCATCCTTGCACCGAACAGTTGCTTGGATATCTCATATCTAGCAGTTCTGCTGTGCTCACCATAAAGTTCGGTTAAGTGAGATAGAATCTACCTAGCAGAAGTCATTTTCTCATGAGCTCTCTGAAGCTCATTAGACATGGAATCCATCATATAAGCACGGACTCTCACGTCATCCTTAACCCACTTTTCGTGGTTTTCAATCTCTTCCTGATTGGCTCGGGTCCGCACAGGAGGCGCCGGAATGTCCGTCTCCAAGACGTATCCCAATGCCTCTATACTGAGGACAATCATCAGATTGCAGAGCCAATCCACAAAGTTAGGTCCCATTAAGGTATTCTTTTCGAGCAGAATTGCGAGTGGATTCATTGTCATATTGAGATTTGAGTCTGCATTAAGTACGATAGATTAATTAGTGACTTATTCAATTACGTTCTGAGTATAGAATTAAGGTCTTTTATATTCTTGTTACCCAGCTCCCACTATTTTTATCGGAATAACACACTCCCATGTGAAATCCGTAAGTATCGTCGCTCTACTTCATAGTGGTGATCGAGTTCTTTATAAATCTTAATAGAGGGCAACCTAACAGGTTTCTAGTCTATTAATTTTCATAAAGTGGTGTCCAACACCAACCCATCTAATGGATGATTCGATCTTCTTTTTCCCCTTGTTCACTCCCCTCAACCTATACGGTTTCTATGGTTCGTGAACAAGTTAAGTTTATACCATCGACGCCAAATCGGTTTCACAATCAATCTTATCCGGCAACCTATCAGGTTTCTAGGGATAAAATTTGCTCCAACCGAAGGCATCCAATGCGCTCCCGGTAATTTATCCATCCTCCCCGAACGACTACCCCGATAACTCAGAAGCATAGCACATCCGGTTTGGATTTCAATTTCCCGAAAACTCGATGGAGGGAAGGAAAACCTTGAAACCTTATAAACTTAATTATTTGTTGTGGGAGAATTATCGCGATTAACGTTACACTTTGCACATTAATCATTTAAGCGCGTTTGTGGCATTCATACAATATGAAACAACCATTCACAACCTAGTTGCTACCAACATGTGGTTCATGGACCGTTCCTAGAAAACAAAAACTCCGTAATCTAATTACAGGTCTTCGTCTTGAATCTTCGTCTTCTCGAAATGGATCTTCCTCCGGTCTTCGTCATTACATATAAATTTTACATAAAAAATTGCATCCTAGATACAAACATTTCTAGTAAAATAAATAGGCTCAAAACGGCCTTTACAACCCAATCGAATAAAAAGAACGATTCAAAAACTAAGTCCACGAACCACATCCCCATTCAAAAGCATTCATCCAATAAATACTAAATAAATGGAAAGCGTAGAGATACATTGATCCAATCAACAATACGAACCGATCAAATCGATTCACACAATCGGTAATATGATAACATTCAAAATAATTCGGTCGACCATAAATATTCAAATTAATCAAATTTCCCTTATAAAATGAAATACCATAAATCATTTTAATCATAATAAATCCAATTTAACATGCGGGAGATTAATTTTCAAGAATACACGAAAAAATCGAGCCGGGGCAAAAAAAGGCTGCCTGGCCGAGTCACCCTCAGCGGCTTCCGTGACAGCCTGCATGGCCGAGTCACGCTCGGCACTGCCGGCCAGCACGACCCGTGTCTCGACACGGTCGGTGCTACTGGCGATGGCTCAGGCTCGACACGGCCGTGTCACGGACACGGCCGAGTCACCCTGGCGACTTCCTGCCCTTTGTCCGAAAAGTCGTCCGACGACGATTCGGAGCTAGATTTTCGACCAGATATCCAATATCTATATTTTTAGACTTTCATATCTTCAATATAAATCATATTTCCCAGAAATTTAAGATTTATATTTAGACATAAACTTACGAAAAATAAAATTATTACGAACAAAAAACATATACCACGATTATGACTAAAATGATTCCAAATCATTCACCATCTAATCAAGCATTCCAAATGCTAATATCGTATATACGATCGCAAGACCTACTCTCTGATACCACTGTTGGGATTCGGTGCCTAAAATGAAGACCCAGCGGAAGCGGTAAAACGAAAATTAATTCGATCCGAATCCCTACGAGGATCGATCGAGCTACGTATATACGAATATCAAAAACGAAATACAAGAGATACGAGAAACATACCCTCGTAGTCCGTTGATTAAATGGATAACCTTCTCTTAAGCTATTCCCCAAGCTTTGCTTGATCTCTACGAATCTATTCCGCTTCAAGCCCTTGAACGATCCAACGCCGAAAGCACCGCGTCTCTACTTGCCACGCGTCGGAAAAACGAATGTAATGACAACACCTTGCTATCCTCCGAGGATACGGCTAGAGCTAGGTGATGAAGCTTGTTATAGATATTAATATCACTCTAAGTGTATGAATATCTATCTCTCTCAATATTTCCTCACAAAATTTCTCTAAGAAGTTATGAAGAAGATGAATGAAGAAGATGAATAAAGAAGATGATGAAGAAGACTTCTATCTCTCTCTCCTCTTGCAACCTCATGTTGGAAACAAAAGTAAAATGAATGAAAGATGTCTTCATCCCTCTTATTCAACTTCTCCCACATGTTACAACTCATGCCTGTGGGAATCTAACCCCACCTCCACTATTATCATTCATTAAAGAATGAATACATAAGTCCAAAAGGAAGGTGGCTAGAAATGGGGGGGCGGACCATGGAGAAACGGATGAGTTCGGTTCGTTTCGGACTCCCGAGAGTCCAAACAAATAAACTCCAATTCCGTCCCGATGTATTTGTATAGTTTAATTAATCCAATTAATTTCATCATATCAAATACATTACAACATAATTAATTTCTCCAATAAATAATTATATCCATGAATTAAATTAATCACCCAGTGATATATTTAATTCATTAGGCCGTAAATCAATTTATCCAATAAATCGATTTAGACATCTAATGTCCCAACTTTAGATATCCAATATCTAATACACATAATGAGAGAATTAGCTTGATTCATTCCATCGTCAATCCTAATGCGCGACTCGGTAGGTCCGTCTCAGTTAGCAATGGGAGGAACCAAAGAGTAGTAGCACTACCTAGCCAGCCTGGCGGCCTACACTGTACCCCAACTGAGAACGAATGATTGGCATCATTCAAGAACCATTCTGTCGTGAATACCAGTATACGTATAAACCCTTCTTTCAAATGTCTCGATCAAGTTATAGGGTCACGGTCAGTCAAACCCTATCTGTACTTGACGCTATGCATACGTTAATGCAAATCGAGATCATCGAGCTGTCGTGTATCTAATACAACTAGCTCCAATGCTTTGGCCAAAGATTTATGATCTCATCTGCCAATAACCGCATAGGACATATAACCCACTCACTAACGGGAGAAAAAATTCTATCTTGGTATTCAGTAGGACCTGCTACTTGCCCGTCAAGATGCACGTCGAGGTTGACCCCGCCTTAGGTTTACGGTCGAACTACTCTAATGAAAATCTTGACGTCACAAGCACATCCCTACTAAATCCTCAAGTCGAAGGTTCACGAATACCTATCAAAACCTTTCGATTCCGTCATTGATCGTCCCAGTGAAATCCGTGTGACGAATCGAGGTGAGTCGGATTCGAGTATACTAATCCAATTAGCATACCTATAACGTGTGCTCCCACTAACCATTAGTGTTCGGGCACTCTCCATCTCAAAGAACACGTCATACAAGTCTTCACATAAACTTAACGCCTACCAAGTTTCATCGACTTATGACGATTAAGTATTTGAGCTATAACCTTTCCAGTGCCGACCCCCTTATCCAATAAGGAGTGGAACGTTTTGCTCTCAAATACCCGGACTAGTTTCTATATGTTTATTTACGAGTTAGGAATGCCAGTAACTACCAGTAAATAAAGAAACATTCATTTGCCTTATATAAATGGTTTACATAATTACAAGTACAATGCCCTCACTCAACAACCTCTGAGTTGCATTCGAGGGCATACTCCTAACACACGGAAGTATCTACACAGGAATACTCCGGACGTGGGTACCATTCAGGTTTTATCCCGCAACACGGTTCTACAGGAAAACTCCCAAGGCCGCGGCCAAGGGTCACGGTAGTATCTACTCAGGAATACTCCGGACAAGATAATCGAATGAGCACCATTCCACAAATAGTAACACATACAATGTTTTGAAATTACAAGACGTAAAGTCTGAGCAAGATTCACTTGCCTCAAATCCGACGAGAGTTACTTCTTGACAAGGCAACGGCTTGAACGATCACACTCGGAAGCCCGACCTATTACATGTTTGTAGATTAACACCTTATGGTAACAATGATGATCAACGACGGTTCCCCCCCCCCCCCCGCCTGTTAGGACCCTAACCTGGTTCTTTATGTTGTCGAGACCGAAATTCTCTATTTTTAACCACAACGCGTGCTACTAAATTCTTGGGTTCGTAATTATTTCTTTACAAGTTATCATTCCGTTGAATAATAGTGTTCTAATACAACATTCCTACGTTAATTATGACTAACAACCACCGAGATTTCATCACTTGTGCTAATACGAAAGTCTAGAACGATTAATCCGTCATCTTAACATGTTTCGGTATCTATTCGACTAGAAATTTGTTAGTAAGTTCATCAAGGATTTATCAACGGTTTTTCTATATGATAATATGGTTATACATGAAATCCTTAACAAGATGATTCCGAGAAATTGGTGATTAGCAATCCGATTATGAGTTATCCCATCTAATTGCGAGTACTACTATTATTCATTCTAATTTCTAGCTTTGATAGATATCGATTAACAATTGTGATGGTTATATATCGGTTCGATCATTACTGAGAGTTCTAAACTACCCAAGGCATCCGAAATTTACTATAACTTGCTAAACAACACTGAAATGAGTTCAAGGTTGGATAAACTTACCTTTATTGACAAACGATGATGAAGAACGACAGAGGACAATGAAGAAAGAGATGATAACACCTTCAAGACCTTCCCCGAAGCTTGATTAACGCACTCTAATAGGATGGCACTTGAATTGGGAGGTTAAAATTGGTTTAAGGATGGTGGAGAGCAGTGTACATGAGAGAAGAATGATTTTTGGGATGGGAGAAATGAAAGGCAAAGTGTTCTTTTATAAACTCAGATTGCCCTTACGTACGTTATGCCTGACGACTTACGTACGTAATGGATTTTACGTACGTTATGAAAAAGTATTAACGTACGTAAGGAAACTCACGGGGCTAATTTACACACATCGTTACGTGCGTAACGAAAGTAGGTTAACGTACGTAACACTTCGTTGACTTGCCTGTCGCAATCACGCCGAAAGTTGGTCGGCAACGCGTACTACCCGACGAAGATTCATGTCCGAAGACCGAAGACCGTTGTTACGTACGTAAGTACCAATCTTTAACATACGTAATGACTCAGATATAGCGTACGTAATATTTGGAGGATAACGTACGTAAGGACCAGTTTGTTTACTAAGTTATTATCACATTAATTTCTTATGATGCAACTCCCTCTCAATATCGTCAGGTAATTCCTCGGGGAACAAGACGTTGGCCACCGTCATATTCGCACTGATAATTACCTAACGACATCAAGGTATGTCATTGAAAGTTCGTCAATCATCACACCATCACGATACACGAATAATAGATGCGAACAATACAGTACAACCATATCATACAAAAATACGTTTTATCGCAATGGAATACATTTATTTATCAAATAGAAGAAATGGACGTGAGCGCCCAACGTGAAACAGCATGTAATACTGGTGGTATTATATACCAACCCCCTTAAAATAGTTTCGTCCCGAAACTAAGAAAATAACTCGGGATGATTCTCTCTCATGCTCGCCTCGGTCTCCCAAGTCGCTTCTTCCATGCCGTGGTGCGACCACTGAACTTTAACAAGGGGTGTGGCCTTGTTCCTTAGTATCTTTACGCGTAGATCCAAAATCGATGTTGGGACTTCCCTAAAGATAGCATCATTGGAAATCTCTACTTCCTCGAAGTTGATATTGTGGCTTGGGTCGTACACGTACTTTCTCAGCTGGGAGACGAGGAAGACATTATGCACTCCGTCTAACAATGGTGGCAATGCTAGCCGATAAGCGAGTCTACCGACTCGGTCCAATATTTCGAACGGGCCAATAAATCTCGAGATTAGTTTGCCTTTCTGGCCGAAGCGTCGAATGCCCCGCATTGGCAATACTTTAACCCAAACATGATCCCCAAATATAAATTCCAACGGTCGCTGCCGGTCCGTAGCATATGACTTTTGGCGGCTCTATGCTGCCAACATGTTTTTTCAAACAATGGATATCTTCTTACTAGATTCCTGGATTAGACCCAACTCGGTGGCGACGACATCGGATGCATCATCCCAACATAGGGGAGACTTGCACCTCCTAACATACAAGGCCTCAAAGGTGGCCATGCCTATGCTTGCATTCCAGCTGTTGTTGTACGAAAATTCCGCTAAGCAGAGGTGTTTAGCCCAATCCTTGCCCCAATCGAGTACACATTCTCTCAACATATGTTCCAGGGTCTGTATGGGGCGTTCTGTTTGTCCATCCGTTTGAGGGTGATAGGCCGTGCTGAAATGCAGTTGAGTACCCATGGCCTGGTGGACAGCCCTCCAGAAGCGGGACACATATCTAGTGTCTCTATCCGAAATAATTCTCGAGGGAATGCCATGTAGTCTCACGATTTCCCGGACAAAGATGGTGGCCAGCTGTTCTGTTCCGATGGTCTCCTGAATTGGAATGAAATGTGCCGACTTCGTCAGTCGGTTTACAATGACCCATATCGTGTCTCCCCGTCACTGGTAACTTGGTGACAAAATCCATTGATATGCTCTCCCATTTCCATTCCGAAATGGGTAAAGGCTGCATGATTCCGGCCGATCTACGGTGTTCAATCTTCACCTGTTGACATATCATACATCGAGCGACAAACCTTGCTACCTCTTGCTTCATATTCTTCCACCAGAAACTCTTCCGCAGATCTTTATACATTTTGCTCGCCCCGAGATGTATTGAATAGGGAGTAGAATGAGCTTCCTTGAGTATAGTTTGCTTAAGCTCGTCATTAGGTGGAATGCAAATCCTGTTCTTGAATCTAACTAAGCCCCCTTGGATCCTGTAGTCTGAAATAATTCCCCCTTCGGCCTTTGTGCTAATCGCATGAAGTTTTGGATCCTCCATCTGTGCTAGGCGTATCTCGTCCAGTAAATATGAGCGAATATCAATCGAGCACAACTGTCCCTGGCGGTGTTGTATCCACACTTCAATGTCATTTCTCCTTAGATCTTGCTGCAATTCCAGCTGTACTGTCAAACTAGATAGTGTCACCTCCTGCGCAGTTTTTCGACTCGGTGCATCTGCTACGACGTTGGCCTTTCCAGGGTGATATAGAATCTCTACAACGTAACCCTTGATTAACTCCAGCCAATACCTCTGTCTCATAGTTAGCTCTTTCTGTGTGAAAATATACTTTAAACTCTTGTGGTCCGTAAAGATCTTACAGGTAACCCCATACAGGTAGTGTCTCCAAATCTTAAGAGCGTGGACCACTGCAGCTAGTTCCAAGTTGTGTGTCGGGTAGTTCACCTCATAAGGTTTAAGTTTTCGAGAGGCGTAAGCGATAACTCTGTCATTTTGTATGAACACACATCCAAGCCCGTGCTTAGACGCATCAGTGCATGTTACGAATCCCTCCGCGCCCTACGGTAGTACCAATACTGGGGCAGTAGTAAGCTTTCTTTTTAGCTCGGCGAAACTCTCCTGACAATATGTTGTCCAGACAAACTTGGTGTCCTTCCTTAGCAGATCCGTTAATGGCTGAGCGACACGAGAGAAGGCCTCGACGAACCGTCGATAATATCCTGCCAATCCCAGAAAACTCCTCACTTGACGTTTCTTGGTGGTTCCCAACTCATAACTGTATCGATCTTCTGGTGTCTACTTTAACGCCTTCTGCTGAAATCACATGTCCCAAAAAGGTCACCTCTGGCATCCAGAACTCGCATTTAGAAAGTTTAGCATAAAGTTGATGTTGCCTTAAAACGCTCAACACCTGCCTCAAGTGTTCCTCATGCTCCCATCGGCTCCGGCAATAAATTAAAATGTCATCAATAAAAAACACCACACATATCGAGAAACTCTGTCTGGACCCTGTTCATCAATTCCATAAAAACGGCGGGGGCATTAGTTGTAATACCCGAGATTTCTGATATGTAATTGAACCTTGTGATATTGTAATTATTGCATTTTGATCTGAGTATTATTCTCCGTATTTCATGATCCGGTGTTGTTGAGCGCATGATTTCATGAATGTGATCTAAATTGTGATTTTGCGCATGTAACGCACGCTATCGACTATATGTAGCGTACGCTAATTTGGAGCCGTAGCGCACACTATGTATGAACCTTAGCGCGCGCTACATGTAGTCAGCATGATTGAGATAGGGCGGTAGGTGAGATCGGCTGCGGATCTCGGTCGGATTATGTCGGGATGAACCTGGACGGATTTCGGGAAAAAGCCAAGTCAACGCGGTAGCGCACGCTACTGATATGAAGATAGCGCACGCTAAATGCTGAGTACAGTGAAGTCAGTAAGCCGTTAGCGCACGCTATGAGTATGGACTAGCGCACGCTAATAACCACTTTCTATAAATAGGACAACATCCTTTTTCGTATTTTCAGTCTTTTCACTTCCCACATCCGAATCATTGGACTTAGAGAATTACTCTCTTCATCCTAAACCCTTCATATCAGCATCCTAGCTCGAGTCGAAGATTGTAGATCATTAGAGATTGTTATTCAAGCCCTCGGTGTTGGATTTCTTCTAGTTCCTTCGTGTTCTTCACTACTTTGAGGTAGGTGATTCTTCACCAATATTAGTAATATTCTGAAGGACGTTTTGATCATGATTTTGGATTATCTAGTTAGTTAAATTCATTAGTAGTCGAACATCATATGTTAGAAGGATATTTTTGATGTTTCGGCACTTATTCATCGTATAATCCATTGAACCTTTTTAGTATATGGACTCCTAAGCATATTCATGTATCTTCAAAACCGATTATGACCAGTATATGTAGATTACCAAGTTCTTATGTCCTTACATAAAGGAATCATACGTTTTGGGATATGAAATGGATTGAACTTAGGATATTTCCTTGAAGATCAAAGATGAATTATGGTGTTGTAATGATGATACGTACCCTTGTGTTTCGTAGTCATTTAATACGTAAAGATCTTTCACAAACCGTATGAGCATGATATGCACGGAGATGGCATGTATTAACACCGAAGATTTCATGAGTTTCATCACCTTTAGCTCAAGTTTTCTGCCCAGTAGTAAACTGCCATGCACAGTTAGCGCACGCTAAGATAGGCATATTAACGTGCGCTATCGGGAATGAGTACCGTACGCTACGTTTGGTATGTAACGTACGTTATGTCATCAGGCAGGACAGTCGGCTGATCAGATAGGACTGTCAGTACACGGCTAGCGTACGCTAGACTTGGTCATTTGCGTACGTTAACAGACAGGCAGGCTTAGCGCACGTTACGTAGAGTACGTAGCGCGCGCTAAGTAGTTCAGGCCGAATTCATTTTTTTTAGAGCTTGCGGCCGTAAACCGGATTGTTAGACATTCGTACGACTTGAGAGGAATTCTTTATTATTTCTTAGGTCCGAGCCTTGCATAGTGGACGATCGAGGGGCGGTGGCATACGGACGCGTGTCATTTGTTGGAGTATTTCATTCTTGCCATTTTCGAGGCAAGTATCATATGTTGAGTTTGATTTATATTGGAACTTTGATCATGCATATGGTTTTGTTCATGTTGTCGAATATGAGATTTATTTCTTTAATTTCTCGTGGTATGCGTTGTTAATTGTTCGTATTGATGAACATATTGAAATGCATATATGTATGCATAATTGATTGGTTTATGGTATAAATGATCCGAGGGAGTCATGAGGATCTATGCTGAGGGCGCTGGATCGAATGTCCACCATGCGTTGGTCCGACGGGATCATCATGGGGATCTATGCTGAGGGCGCTGGATCGCTGGACGGGTTTTCCACCATGCGTTGGTCCGACGGGATCATCATGGGGATCTAAACCAAGGGCGCTGGATCGCTGGATTACCCTGTAATGTGTTGATGGATTCGTGAGGATTCACATAGTTGGATTCCGATGACGGAAGTCCGTTTTGCATGTTTTATGATGCACTGATGATTTATGTATTATGATACTTGTGCTAGCATTGTTTTGCTAACCCCTTCGGGGGTGGACATTGTTTTGATGTTCAGGTAGCCGAGGAGCGGGGAAGCAACCACGATCACCAAACGGGACGATGAAATGGCTCAGTGATGTGGTTGATGTTTATTGTTATTATGATTTGTCTTCTTGGTTCACTTTAGTACTCGAGTACGTATGTTTTAATAATGTCATTTTCGATATGGTTGTATAAGTTAACTCATTGGATCAGTTGAACCAGTTCTGTATTTTGAACTTCAGTTGTACGATTGGATTATATTTACATTTCTTTTAATTAGCCTTGTAAATCCTTACTTAAAGGGTTTACGGCGCTGTAATTACTCTGAATATCTCGGGGTGTTATAGAATATGGTATCGGAGCTAAGATTCATGGATATCTTGGCAGTCGGGTTAGTTGGGTCTGTTTACGTTATTTGATTATTGGTCGTTTGTAACATCACTGCTGAGCCAGCATCGTCGTGTGGACCGTGGTTGTAAGTTTCCTAATCTCAAATACTACCGTTTTATTTAATTCATGTTTTGTGAACATTGATGGACTTTCTTTTATAAAGTTTGCCCTGGATATTGAGTATTTGTGTTTACAGTATGTTGAGAGGAGGTCGTGGACGCGGACGTGGTCGTGGACGCGGACGTGGAAATATGAGACAAGAGGATTCGGCGTCTACCCCGGAGATATCTGCTAGTCGAACCGATTCCCATTATGGAGGACAGCAGGGATCAGTAAATAATAATGCAGATCCTAATGTGCCGGGAGTGCTTCAACAGGTGGTTGCTCAGATAAACCAGTTTGCTCAAGTTGTGGATCGCATGCAGACGGCGATGGGACATCAGCATAACGAGGATAATCGGGGGGACAAATGGATTACTGAAGTGGTCAAATTGCACCCTCCGAAATTTGACGGTTCTGGTGAGACGCTTTATTGGGATCAATGGCTGAAGGAGTTAGAGAAGATTTTTGCGGGGATTAACTGTCCCAACGACAGAAAGGTTCTGGTCGCCAAGTATCTTCTGACAGGGGAGGCCTTCGACTGGTGGGAGGCCATTCGACCTGAGGAGCATAATGTTGACTGGACGGAGTTTAAATTAATGATGGAAGCACAGTATTGTCCTCGCCCAGTTAGAGAGGCCCAAGTCCGGGAGTTTTTCTCACCACAAAATTCAGAAGCATCTGTGACAGACGTGATTAAGACTTTTAATCACCAGTTGACTTATGTGCGCCACTTGGTCAGGACCGAGGCAGAGAGGATTTTTCATTTTGACATGCGAATGAAGCCAGAAATTCAGCAGTATATGTCCAGATTTGAATGTACCACCTTGCGGCAGTATCAGGACAAAGCACTGGCCTATGATATGAAAGAGGCGGCAGTAGAAAAGTCAACGGAAGCAAAGAAACAGAAGGTGTCTGGCAACTTCACGGAGAATAAGAGTAGTGGGCCTCGTAGGTGCCAGTCCTCTTTTCATTCATCCAGGAGGCCTCCGCATCCTTCTCGAGGTGGAAAGAAGTTCCGGGCAGCACCAACCGTTTCAGACACCGGGAAGAAATGTTATAACTGTGGCAAAGCGGGGCATGTTCGACGTGACTGTTTCGCGCCTGCTGTGACCTGTTTCGAGTGTGGACAGGAACGGCATCGCGCAACATTTTGTGGAAATGTGACTCGATCTTTTGGTACTCGCACTCTGTCAGTTCCGCAGGACACTAGTGTAAACCAGACGCAGCAAAGCGGTTTCCAGCAGCAGAATGTTGGGAAAATAGAGGCATCCAGCGCTGGGTCCGTTCCTCCGCGTATTTATGAGATGAAGAAGTCAGACGATCAGAACACAACTGTTGCATCAGGTACGATTCAGATCCTTTTGCAACCAGTTAGTGTCTTATTCGATTCAGGAGCTACGCATTCTTTTATATCTTTGAACTGTGTTAATCGTTTGAAAATCTCGTGCTTGTATGATTGTGAACCTTATGTTGTGGGATTACCGAGCGGAGAGAAAATTGTGGGAACCCTAGAAGCTAGAGATTTTCCAGTATCTATAGGAGGGAGAGATTGGCCATCAAATCTTATTGTAGTGGACATACATGGTGACGACTTAATTCTCGGAGACGATTCGCTCAATCGTTATGGAGCTATTCTGAATTACCGAAAGAGAGTCATTTCTATCATTGCTGATGACGGATATGAACACTTATTCCGAGGATGGAGACCGGGAAGCTCGGGAAAACTGATCAAAGCAATGAAAGCCGTGAAATTACTGAAGCAGGGATGTCATGGACTTTGGTGCTATGCCATGAGGAAAGAGGAAGAAGTAGAGCTCTCATCTATTCCAGTTGTGAATGAATTCTCAGATGTATTTCCTGACGAACTACCTGGGTTACCTCCGCAGAGAGAAGTGGAGTTCACTATCGAATTAGAGCCTGGAGCCGCTCCTATTTCCAGAGCACCATACCGCATGGCGCCAACCGAGATGTATGAACTAAAGAAGCAACTGGAGCAATTATTACAGAAGGGTTATATTCAACCTAGTGTTTCTCCTTGGGGAGCGCCCGTTCTCTTTGTCCGGAAGAAAGACGGATCCTTCCGATTATGTATTGATTACAGGGAGCTCAACAAAGTGACGATCAAGAATAAGTATCCTATACCTCGGATCGACGACTTGTTTGATCAACTGCAGGGGGCAAGGGTATTCTCGAAGATTGACTTGCGATCAGGGTACCATCAGTTGAGAATTAAGGAATCGGATATACCAAAGTCTGCTTTCAGATCCCGGTACGGGCATTATGAATTTGTAGTGATGCCATTTGGGCTTACCAATGCTCCTGCGGTATTCATGAAATTGATTAATAGGGTATTCTTAGAATACTTGGATAAATTTGTGGTCGTCTTCATCGATGACATCTTGATATATTCGAAAGACACAGAGGAGCACGCTGAGCATTTGCGTGTGGTTTTGAGCATCTTGAGGAAGGAACAACTATATGCAAATCTTTCCAAATGCGAGTTCTGGCTTAGGGAAGTAACTTTCCTTGAGCATGTGATATCAGCTGACGGAGTTCAGGTGGACCAGAAGAAAGTCGAAGCAGTCTTGGAATGGGAAGCTCCTAATAACGTGAAAGAAGTCCGGAGTTTCTTGGGACTTGCTGGATATTATCGCCGTTTTGTAGAGGGATTTTCCAAAATTGCTCGTCCGCTCACTCAGCTATTACAGAAAACTCAAAAGTTCACGTGGGATGAGAAATGCCAGGCTGGTTTTGACGAACTTAAGAGGAGACTGACGACAGCACCTATATTAGCGTTACCAGATGGAACTGATGGATTCATGGTATACAACGACGCTTCAAATCAGGGTCTGGGATGTCTGTTGATGCAAAAGGATAAGGTGATTGCCTATGCATCTCGGCAGTTGAAACCGTACAAGGTTAATTACCCGACTCATGATCTGGAGCTAGCAGCTGTGGTCTTTGCCTTGAAAATTTGGCGGCATTATTTGTACGGCACTCATTGCCAGATCTTTACAGATCATAAGAGCCTCAAGTACATTTTCACTCAGAAAGAATTAAACATGAGGCAGAGAAGGTGGCTGGAATTGATCAAGGATTACGATTTGGAAATTCTCTATCATCCGGGTAAAGCAAACGTAGTAGCCGATGCATTGAGCCGTAAACCTATTTCTCTTCGAGTGTTGGAAGCACTTACTTCCCAAACCAGCATTCAACGGGAACTGGTCCGCGAAGGGATTGAAGTATGGGCACCAGGAATCCAAGGGCAACTATATGTGATGGAACTGACTTCATCACTAGTCGAGGAAATCAAATCTAAGCAGTTGAACGATTCTCTGATCCTTCGGTTATGTGACGAAGTAAAGAAAGGAAAGGCCCCAGGATTCGTGATACAAGATGATGGAGTTCTGAGATTTCAGAGTCGACTTTGCATTCCCGATGCTGATGATTTGAGACGGACAATTCTGAAGGAAGCTCATAGCGCGCCTTATTCTATTCACCCGGGCAGCAGTAAGATGTATAAGGATCTAAAACAAAACTTCTGGTGGGGGAATATGAAGAAGGACGTAGCAGAATACGTTTCAAAGTGTTTGACTTGTCAGCAGGTTAAGATTGAACATCAGCGACCTGCCGGAATGTTAAATCCGCTTCCGATCCCTGAATGGAAGTGGGAGGATATCTCGATGGATTTCATCACCAGTATGCCAAGGACCAGACGGGAATGAACATGATTTGGGTTGTAGTTGATCGACTAACCAAGTCGCTCATTTCCTAGGAATTAAAGATACTTGGGGACCCGAGAGATTGGCGCGAATATTTATTGCAGAGATTGTCAAATTACATGGGACACCGAAGACCATTATTTCAGATCGAGATGATCGTTTCGTGTCGCACTTCTGGAAGGCAGTTCACAGGGCTTTGGGGACCGAGCTAAACTTTAGCACGGCTTATCATCCTCAGACGGACGGTCAGTCCGAAAGGACTATACAAACAGTAGAAGACATGCTTAGAGATTGTGCTTTGGATTGGTCAACTGATTGGGAAGTTCATTTGCCGTTGATTGAATTCACCTACAATAATAGTTGGCATGCTTCTATTAAGATGGCACCATTTGAAGCTTTGTGCGGGAGAAGATGCCGATCACCCCTGTGCTGGGATGATTCTTCGGATTTGATCGGGACGGAACCGGAATTGATAGTTCAGACTGAAGAGAAGATAGATTTGATTCGAGAAAGACTGTTGACTGCCCAGAGTCGACAGAAGTCTTATTCAGACGTACGTCGTCGCCCTCTAGAGTTCAACATTGGGGACCACGTACTATTGAAGGTGTCTCCTACACGAGGAATTTTCTGTTTTGGGAGGAAAGGCAAGCTAAGTCCGAGGTATATCGGACCATTCGAGATCTTCGAGAGAGTTGGGGATTTAGCATACAGGTTGGCCTTACCGCCATCGCTGAGTCACGTTCACAATGTGTTTCACGTATCCCAACTGCAGAGGTATGTACCGGATCCCAGTCATATCATTGAGTTTGATGAGATCGAGATAGCGAATGACGGCACCTTGGAAGAGAGACCAATCAAGATACTTGAGAGTCGGATCAAACAATTGAGGAATAAACCAATACACTTGGTTAAAGTACAATGGTCACGACACGGAGTTGAAGAGGCCACTTGGGAAACGGGGGACAGTATGAAGACTAGATATCCAGAGTTGTTTTCATCTTAAGTTTCGGGACGAAACTTCTTTTTAGGGAGGAAGGATGTAATACCCGAGATTTCTGATATGTAATTGAACCTTGTGATATTGTAATTGTTGCATTTTGATCTGAGTATTATTCTCCGTATTTCATGATCCGGTGTTGTTGAGCGCATGATTTCATGAATGTGATCTAAATTGTGATTCTGCACATGTAGCGCATGCTATCGACTATATGTAGCGTACGCTAATTTGGAGCCGTAGCACACGCTATGTATGAACCTTAGCGCGCGCTACACGTAGTCAGCATGATTGAGACAGGGCGGTAGGTGAGATCGGCTGCGGATCTCGGTCGGATTATGTCGGGATGAAGCTGGACGGCTTTCGGGAAAAAGCCAAGTCAACGCGGTAGCGCACGCTACTGATATGAGGATAGCGCACGCTAAATGCGAAATCTGATGAAGTCGATGGCCGTTAGCGCACGCTATGAGTATGGACTAGCGCGCGCTAATAACCACTTTCTATAAATAGGACAGCATCCTTTTTCGTATTTTCAGTCTTTTTACTTCCCACATCCGAATCATTGGACTTAGAGAATTACTCTCTTCATCCTAAACCCTTCATATCAGCATCCTAGCTCGAGTCGAAGATTGTAGATCATTAGAGATTGTTATTCAAGCTCTCGGTGTTGGATTTCTTATAGTTCCTTCGTGTTCTTCACTACTTTGAGGTAGGTGATTCTTCACCAATATTAGTAATATTCTGAAGGACGTTTTGATCATTATTTTAGATTATCTAGTCAGTTAAATTCGTTAGTAGTCGAACATCATGTGTTAGAAGGATATTTTTGACGTTTCAGCACTTATTCATCGTATAATCCATTGAACCTTTTTAGTATATGGACTCCCAAGCATATTCATGTATCTTCAAAACCGATTATGACCAGTATATGGAGATTACCAAGTTCTTATGTCCTTACATAAAGGAATCATACGTTTTGGGATATGAAATGGATTGAACTTAGGATATTTTCTTGAAGATCAAAGATGAATTATGGTGTTGTAATGATGATACGTACCCTTGTGTCTCGTAGTCATTTAATACGTAAAGATCTTTCACAAACCGTATGAGCATGATATGCACGGAGATGGCATGTATTAACACCGAAGATTTCATGAGTTTCATCACCTTTAGCTCAAGTTTTCTGCCCAGTAGTAAACTGCCATGCACAGTTAGCGCACGCTAAGATAGGCATATTAACGTGCTCTATCGAGAATGAGTAACGTACGCTACGTTTGATACGTAACGTATGTTATGTCATCAGGCAGGACTGTCAGTACACGGCTATCGTACGCTAGACTTGGTCATTTGCGTACGTTAACAGACAGGCAGGCTTAGCGCACGTTACGTAGAGTACGTAGCGCGCGCTAAGTAGTTCAGGAAGAATTCATTTTTTTAGAGCTTGCGGCCGTAAACCGGATTGTTAGACATTCGTACGACTTGAGAGGAATTCTTTATTATTTATTAGGTCCGAGCCTTGCATAGGGGACGATCGAGGGGCGGTGGCATACGGACGTGTGTCATTTGTTGGAGTATTTCATACTTGCCATTTTCGAGGCAAGTATCATATGTTGAGTTTGATTTATATTGGAACTTTGATCATGCATATGGTTTTGTTCATGTTGTCGAATATGAGATTTATTTCTTTAATTTCTCGTGGTATGCGTTGTTAATTGTTCGTATTGATAAACATATTGAAATGCATATATGTATGCATAATTGATTGGTTTATGGTATAAATGATCTGAGGGGGTCATGAGGATCTATGCTGAGGGCGTTGGATCGAATGTCCACCATGCGTTGGTCCGACGGGATCATCATGGGGATCTATGCTGAGGGCGCTGGATCGCTGGATGGGTTTTCCACCATGCGTTGGTCTGACGGGATCATCATGGGGATCTATACCAAGGGCTCTAGATCGCTGGATTACCCTGTAATGTGTTGATGGAATCGTGAGGATTCACATCGTTAGATTCCGATGACGGAAGTCCGTTTTGCATGTTTTATGATGCACTGATGATTTATGTATTATGATACTTGTACTAGCATTGTTTTGCTAACCCCTTCGGGGGTGGACATTGTTTTGATGTTCAGGTAGCGGAGGAGCGGGGAAGCAATCACAGTACCGACAGGATGATGAAATGGCTCAGTGATGTGGTTGATGTTTATTGTTATTGTGATTTGTCTTCTTGGTTCACTTTAGTACTCGAGTACGTATGTTTTAATAATGTCGTTTTCGATATGGTTGTATAAGTTAACTCATTGGATCAGTTGAACCAGTTCTGTATTTTGAACTTCAGTTGTACGATTGGATTATATTTACATTTCTTTTAATTAGCCTTGTAAATCCTTACTTAAAGGGTTTACGGCGCTGTAATTACTCTGAATATCTCGGGGTGTTACATTAGCCAAGCCAAACGACACCACCATGTACTCGTAGTGTCCATATTTTGATCAAAATGCGGTCTTGGGAATATCCTCCTCTTGAATTCTCAATTGGTGATATCCAGAACGTAAATCGATCTTGAAAACACAGTCGCTCCTTGCAGTTGCTCCAGTAAATCATCAATCCTCGGAAGTGGGTAACGGTTCTTAATAGTGACCTTACTTATTCTCTGTAATCGATACACAAGCGCAGAGAGTTGTCCTTTTTCTTCACAAAAAGAACTGGCGCACCCCATGGCGAAGTACTTGGATGAATGAGCCCATTCCTTAGCAATTCTTTGAGTTATAACTTTAGTTCCTTCATTTCGGATGGTGCCATCCTGTATGGTGCCTTCGAGATAGGCGTCGTTCCTGGCTCAAGTTCAATTGAGAGATCGACCTCCCTTCGTGGTGGCAATCCAGGTAGTTCATCGGGAAATACGTCTGGAAATTCGTTCATCGTAGGAATGTTAGCAACCGACAGTTGCGATGTGTCCTCCTGAAGAATATAACACCAATAATACGTTCCTCGATCATCATAAGATGCTCCTGCTTTAAGGAGACTGAGGGATCCCTTAGTACTGAAGTGTTCTCGGCCTCTGATTGTGTGAGTGGCACCGTCATGGGTCGTAATGGAAACTATCAGGTGATAGGTGTCCAATACCGTCTTGTGCATCGTCATCCAGTCCATACCCAAAATCACATCTTCTTTTTGGAGTGGAAAGACCATGAGATTGGCTGTCCAGCCAGATTATTGATACGAATCGGACAGTTTTGAACTTCCAAGTTACCCCCCACCCTGCTACCCTCAGGTAGTTTAACAGTAAAGGATTCACAAGGTACATAAGGGAGATGCAACTGGTTAACACATTCCACGGATATAAACGAGTGGGTTACTCCAGTATCAAACAGTACATGAACAGGCTGAGATTTAATAAGGAGTGTACATGAGACAACAGGTGTAGTCTGGTCATCAGTAGCTCTTAGTTCGAACACGCGGGACGGCAGTGTCCCCGAGGAGGGTGAGGTGCCTCCCCCGCGGCCACGTCCTCTTTCCGGCACCGTGCAGAGGAGCTTGGTGAGGTGGGCATCGATAATCGGACATGGAGGATGCTCTGGATGTCTATACCGAGCCTTGCTGACTCTGAGGAGCTGGATTTGGTGTAGGTTTGGTCCGTGAGTAGTAGCGAGACATGTGCCCACCCCTTCCGCATGAAAAACACTTTATCGACGCTTTACGACACTGACTCGTGGTATGCCCTGCTATGCCACAATTGAAACAGCTACGGCGAGAAGACCCGTTAGATACTCCTCTCTTTTGGGACGAAGCTGCTGATTTGGAGGGGAACCCAATTCCCGAGTTCACTTTGCTGGTGCTCCCGGACTGATTTGCTGTCTTCTGCTTCTTTTGGTTATGCCCGGCATCCGAACTGACAACCGTACCGGCGTATGCTGTGACCACGTCCTCATATGCCCTCAAAGTGGTGCAGTGAAACCCCGCCGCATAACGTTGAACAACCTCCGACAACCGTTGAGCAAGGTGGCAAATTCGCTGGTCTTCGGATGGAACCATCTGTGTGACATAGCTTAGTTCGGTCCTGTAAGCTCGAATGATTTCTGGTACTGGCAAATTCTGAGGTCCTGCGTTGAAGAAGCTCCACGCTCGTACAGTTTGAACTGATCAGGGACAGTACTCGTCTCTCAATAGTTTTGAAAACTCGGGTCATCCGACTATTCTGTCCTCCGACTTATAGGTACTCCACCATCGGGCTGTGGTGTCGCGGAGCTGGTTGATCCCGAGTGGTAGTTTTTGGTTTCCTGGGCAGCCGATCACCTCGAAGGCAGTCTCCATCTCTGAGATCCAATCGTCCACGTGCTTATCCCCTGATCCGTCGAATAATGGCGGTCTGGCCTTCAGCATCTCTCCTAGCCAACGGCCCTTCCCGGTGTTCTCTTCTATGTTTATGATTGGTACTTGTTCTGCCCGGTTGACCTGAGCGATTCCCATAGCAATGGCCTGGGCGAGGGTCTGAACGAAGGATGAATCAAATCCCCCGTTGTTCTGGTTTTCCGCCTCCTGTTCGTTCTGATTAACGGGCGGTGGTTGATTTCTGGCTGGATTAGTTTCATCGGTGTTCCTGTCTCCCTGCTGGTTCATAGCGGAACCCTGTGCATCATTTACGTTTCTCCTAGCTCCGCGACGTGCCATTGGTGGTGTTTGTTCGATCTAAAAGGTTAGTTTAATACAAACATTCTCTGAGTTCTTACTGAATTCAAACATCATACCTGATTCTTAAGAATTTACGTGCATTTTACCTCGACATCCCTCGAGGAGTTACGGTCGCCAGAAGTGTTGGATTTTTGAAGGCAAAACGTTTTCAAAATATTTTGATAAAACTTTCCACGTGAGTGTTTGTCTCTGATACCATTTTCTATAATGCCCCCAAATAAACCGGGACGCCACAGTGCCGTGAATCCCATGTGGGACCCACAAGGCAAGTTTTTCGAAAATATTTTCTAAAACAATTATTCAACTGGTAGTATGCGGAAGTATTTATGAAAGTATTCGTACAACCCAAAATACAAAAGAAAATAGTGTCCGTACATACGGTTATTACACAATGTGGAATATTCAAATTTAGTTTAAGAAATTAACAGGCCTTTTTTCCAACACAGCTCACGCCTGGCCGTAACCTTCGGGGATGTCCTGCACAATTTCAACAAATTTACCTGGCACGACGTATCGTGCCAGTTAGCCTAGGTCAGAAAATCCGAACCATATTCAAAGATAAAATCGGATAATTTCAAAGAACACAGTTATCACCGAATATTTAATGTTATTCGTTTTATCAGCACATAAACTCCCAAGGTCGCAACCAAGGGTCACGAAAGTATTTACACAGGAATACTCCGGACGTTGGTACCATTCAGGTTTTTTCCCACAACATGGTTCTACAGGAAAACTCCCAAGGCCGCGGCCAAGGGTCACGGTAGTATCTACTCAGGAATACTCCGGACAAGATAATCGAATGAGCACCATTCCACAAATAGTAACACATACAATGTTTTGAAATTACAAGACGTAAAGTCTGAGCAAGATTCACTTGCCTCAAATCTGACGAGAGTTACTTCTTGACAAGGCAACGGCTTGAACGATCACACTCGGAAGCCCGACCTATTACATGTTTGTCGATTAACACCTTATGGTAACAATGATGATCAACGACGGTTTTTTCCCCCCGCCTGTTAGGACCCTAACCTAGTTGTTTATGTTGTCGAGACCGAAATTCTCTGTTTTTAACCACAACGCGTGCTACTAAATTCTTAGGTTCGTAATCATTTCTTTACAAGTTATCATTCCGTTGAATAATAGTGTTCTAATACAACATTCCTACATTAATTATGACTAACAACCACCGAGATTTTGTAATATCCGAAATTTCTACTACCGTTGTTTAGTATTATTTTATCCGAGTTATATTGTACAGCATGGAATCTGTACAGTATAGATAAAATAAATGAAGGATTGAGATGTCAGTATCGGTATAATTGTCGTACTTGGTCGACAATTGTATTAGAGGATATAGTACGTCATGTATACGTATCTGATATGTCGAGACGTTGGACAAAAATAGCTAAATATGGCTAAGTGTAACATTATTAGCGCACGCTAATAATCATGAGTAGCGCACGCTACCGTGCAGGTTTAACGCACGCTACGGATATAAGATAACGCACGCTAATGCAGTCAGATCGGAAGGAATCTACGTGTGGACCAGGCCACTTTCGGCGCACGTTCTGATAAGTCAACGGACGTTGTAATGTAGTGTTAGCGCACGCTAATGCATGTTGATTAGCGCACGCTAACTATATATCGGACGAAAAGGAATCTTATCCTCGTCAGCACTTTCGGCGTGTGGACCAGTCTTCGGAGCATACAGACAATCAAGTCAACTATGATTAGCGCACGCTATGGAAGAACACTTGCGTACGCTAAATATAGGCATTTACGTATGCTAATGCATGGGCATTACGTACGTAAGTCATTGTACGAAGCCAGACAGTAGCCTCTGGATTGAGATAGCGCACGCTAACAAAAGTCGGTTAGCGCACGCTAAGGCCGTAGCGCACGCTAAACATAAGGTTTAGCGCACGCTAGTAATACACTTTATAAAAAGGGACATGAGGGTGTTTTGAAGCATTTCGTCCACTTCTTTCCTTTCACTCGATAGAGAGAGCCCTGGGAGGTACTCGAGGTACAGAAACACTGAGAGATGATGATCTTTAACAAGATTAAGCTGGGGATCATGAATTAAAGTCTTGTTCTTGAAGTTATTGATGATTCTTGGAATGAAGTGATTGTTCTCCTTCATGGTTCGTCTATACAAGGTAATAGTTCTTCACCTTTGGATTTCGTTTTGGATTGAAGATTGATGTTCTTGAGTTAATGATTATCATATAAACAAGTTGATAAGTATGATTATGAGATTGGTTACCGAGTTATGAGTATTGATATGATTTGGATGGTTTCGAATGTGTTGTTTATCTTCAAAGAGATATGTTGGCCAATGTCTTCCTTCAATTCGGATCTTTGATGTTGTTGTTGTTGGTTTCTTCATATGATGGTGATCATGGCATGATTATGAGTTCTTGGTGTTTAGGTTGTTGATATTAAGGAAGATGATATATGAATATATGACTTGAATTAAGAGTCGGATGATTACCTATATGTTAAAAGATATTGGATTTCGTTGTTTTATAGCTATGTACATGGTTCAGAATCACTTAGAGTTTTTGATAATCGCCATATATTGATCGGTATCCGAAATGCATGTAACTGCACGTCATTAGCGCACGCTAAGCCTACCGTGGCACGCTATCGGGAACAACTTAGCGCAAGATACGGTAAGATATTAAAGTTCGATAAGACAACAGGCAGGGTAATATATTCTGTTTCGGTTATGAATTCGTGATCGTTTAAGTTGGTTTGATCAGACTTGTGGTTAACTGAGATATTGTTGAGCCGTTGGGTTTGTGAATTGGTTTTAACGGTTGTTGATTATTATCGGATTGTTGTTTAATCGATTATTGTAATAGGTCAAGTTTATTGATCGATGTTTATAACCGTATGATGCGGTCGTGTTCGAGGATGTTCGTGAATTGCTTTGGTCGGGACCGAGGAACTTGTAGATGACGACAATGGATTTGGTAACGACTTCATCATCGTCGTATCGATATCGAGGCAAGTTATTACTTGCTCAGTTTATAATATTTAATGAATGGTTTCAGTTTCATTCGTTTATAATTCGTATGGCAATGTTTATAATCGTAATCAAAAGAGATTTGGGATTATAAATCATATTCGAGTTTTGAGAATCTAAATCATAATGTATATGATTTACTTTTATTATTGGTATACTTGTATATCGAGGATATATTGTGATAAAGACGAAGATATGAATTATCAGCAATCCGTGATACTATGGACCGTCGAGTATTGAGGATAATGGTTCGTGATGGTTTAGACATTGAGATCGTTCTCGAAGGACTCGGGGCAAGTACTCTAATCATTTTTATCATTTGTGTCGATCATGTCATGATATATTCGTGTATCGTTGTTGTCATGCATTTGTGCATTGTTGTTGTCGTGTATTGTGTACTGTTGTTTTGTGCAGTTGTGCATTGTTGTCATATGTCCACCTCGTGTTGGTCCGACGGGATCATCGGGGGATCTATGCTAGCGTGCGCTGGATCATCGGACGGGTTTTCCACCTCGGGTTGGTCTGACGGGATCATCGGGGGATCTAGGCAGTGAACGCTGGATCATCGGATTGCCATGTATTGTTGTTGTGCATATGTATATTATGGGTTTGCCATAAGTATACATTGTCATTATTGTTGTGATCATATTGACGTTGTCATATGAGTATGCATTTGTAGGTCTTGTGTTAGGACCATGTCCGTATGTTATGTTGATCTGATCTCGGATTAGACTGACGTGATTATCATGGTATTTCGTATCTTGAGGTATGTTCCGTATTTCCTTGGTACTTGTCTTTGATGGACAATCGATTATTGTATTGGAATTGTCGACGTTATCTGATGGATTGAATTGTCCAGAGTTGGTATAATTTCCGTATCGCGAGTTATGATAATGTTTTGAGAACCTTGAGTATTGTTGAGATACCGTACAGATATTTCGGTATTATTTTAATGTGTTGTTAAGGATGCGAATAGTGGATTCTCATAAAGTTACGACGGTAAGAGTACACTGGTCGTATTCTTACTTAGTATTTCCATTGATATGTAATTATTGTCGAGATGTGATGGTTATCATTGTTGGATATTATGGCTGACCCCGTCGTGGGCTTTCTTTTTAGGTTCTTGGATTATCAAGTTTGTAGCGGTCGTGGAGAGATGAACTTCCCGGAGGATACTGGCAAGGGCATGTATTTGTGTTTTGAGTTTCTGATCAGTTGTTGTATTCCGCTGCTAAAGTATTTCAATTGTTCGTCTTCATCCGCTGCGTGAGTATTTTTAAATGGCCTTTTTGGTATCCGGTAATTTAGGTTACTTTAGCAATCATTTTATAAATCTTCGAATGTTTTTAATAGATAATACCGTCGTTAGCCTCTTGGGCGTTTGTAAATGTTTGCGAAAATTTCCTTCAGCCTTGTGGGTTCCATCTCGGGGCCCACGGCGCTGTAATATTCCCGGTCGGATCTGGGGGTGTTACAGATTTCATCACTTGTGCTAATACGAAAGTCTAGAACGATTAATCCATCATTTTAACATGTTTCGGTATCTATTCGACTAGAAATTTGTTGGTAAGTTCATCAAGGATTTATCAACGGTTTTTCAATATGATAATACGGTTATACATGAAATCCTTAGCAAGATGATTCCGAGAAATTGGTGATTAGCAATCCAATTATGAGTTCTCCCATCTAATTACGAGTACTACTATTATTCATTCTAATTTCTAGCTTTGATAGATATCGATTAACAATTGTGATGGTTATATACCGGTCCGATCATTACTGAGAGTTCTAAACTACCCAAGGCATCCGAAATTTACTATAACTTGCTAAACAACACTGAAATGAATTCAAGGTTGGATAAACTTACCTTTATTGACAAACGATGATGAAGAACGACGGAGGACGATGAAAAACGAGAGGATAACACCTTCAAGACCTTCCCCGAAGCTTGATTAACGCACTCTAATAGGATAGCACTTGAATTGGGAGGTTAAAATTGGTTTAAGGATGGTGGAGAGCAGTGTACATGAGAGAAGAATGATTTTTGGGACGGGAGATATGAAAGGCAAAGTGTTCTTTTATAAACTCAGATTGCCCTTACGTACGTTATGCCTGACGACTTACGTACGTAAGGGATTTTACGTACATTATGAAAAAGTATTAACGTACGTAAGGAAACTCACGGGGCTAATTTACACACATCGTTACGTGCGTAACGAAAGTAGGTTAACGTACGTAACACTTCGTTGACTTGCCTGTCGCAATCACGCCGAAAGTTGGTCGGCAACGCGTACTACCCTACGAAGATTCATATCCGAAGACTGAAGACCGTTGTTACGTACGTAAGTACCAATCTTTAACGTACGTAATGACTCGGATATAGCGTACGTAATATTTGGAGGGTAACGTACGTAAGGACCAGTTTTGTTTACTAAGTTATTATCACATTAATTTTTTATGACGCGACTCCCTCTCAATATCGTCAGGTAATTCCTCGGGGAACAAGACGTTGGCCACCGTCATATTCGCACCGATAATTACCTAACGACATCAAGGTATGTCATTGAAAGTTCGTCAATCATCACACCATCACGATACACGAATAACAGATGCGAACAATACAGTATAACCATATCATACAAAAATACATTTTATCGCATTGGAGTACATTTATTTATCAAATAGAAGAAATGGACGTGAGCGCCCAACGTGAAACAGCATGTAATATTAGTGGTATTATAGTGATAAATTACATCTGTTGTATATGTTTGAAACGCTTTCCTAAAAATTTCATAAAGTTTTGACGGTTTGATTAATCGGCGGCTTCATGTGGACTTTGAAAATTATTTGGAATCGGCATCTGACCTAGGATTCTCAAATAAAACCTCGACGATATTTGAGAGAGTTGTTTTAAAGTACCTTTGGATTTTTTAAAATGTTACCGTTGTTGATTATTGTGTAGTGTTGAGAGGATTTTCAAAAATGATTTTTGACGTATTTTTTTATTTTCAAATAATTCGAGTACATGATTTTCAAAAAAAATCTTTCACACCATAAAAATTATATCTCAAAAACCAATACAATTTTTATTTTCAAAAATATATTGTGAAAGATGAAAAATATTACTCGATTTGAACTTCAAACTCGGATTTGGAAAAGTTTTCTATACTGAGCCAGTTATCGTGCGTTGATCTTGAATCACTCTAAAATGACTGATGATTGGTGAAAATATTTTGTGCTTGTACGAATGGTTTGATGATCTTGCATGATTACCTTATTTGTTATTAACGGTGATGATGATGCGTAGTGGCATGGTCATTTTGATAGTGCCGGTTGCAAGGAAATATTGTTTTGGAAATAATTTCAAAATGAGACGGTTAAAGTCTTTTGTTTACAAGTTTTGATAAAAAGCCCGAGGTACCAAAAATACTTTCAAAGTTTTATTTTGAATAAACATACAAATCCAAGGATTTTCAAATGAGATCATTTAAGAGGATACCTCATGGGTCTTCTTATCGAGTTGCTATTAGTTGTCTTATGTGATATATCGAGCTGAGTGGGCACTTTGGTATATTATTTTGCGATGTTGTGCCATCATATTGAGTGAGTATCCTCTGAGTATGCTGAGGGGCAAAGGACGCGGTCGTGACCGTGGTACGGATAGTCATGGAGATCAGATGAGGGACTAAGAGAATATTTCCGGGAAGGATGCTATTCTAGCACTTCGTTCTCATTGTTTAGGTTTCGGGAACAAAACCTCTTTTAAAAGTGATATGGTTTAATACCCATATCTTTTTTTGCTTCCGTTCTGTTCGACTCTATAGACTCGTTTGTGTTCGTTGATATTTTCCAGACTTGTTCTATTCTTCACTTTTGTTGATCGAACGAGTTGTGGTATTGTTTCGGGTTAATCCGTTTGTCGTTGTGACTTTTTCCGAATTCGGTTCCATTCCTGTGAATCTTATGTGAATGCATATCTTGTCGTTTTCACTGGATCATATATTGTCTTGAGTCGAGCTGTGAACTTCGGGGATGCTATTTGATTTTTGTTATTCGTCATGATTCGGATATGGTTGTTCAGCCGTTGTTGTCCCGATCGTCGTGGTTCGATCGTTGTCCGGTTTTTGTTGATCTTGTACCGTGATTTTTGAGCGTTCGGGTCGCTTCGTAATTTCCCTTAAATTCAGGAAATTAGTTTCTGTTTCGATCTTCCAACCCTTGGATGTGGAATTTCGTAATTATTCAGTGATTAACTCGCGTTTTGATTGATGTAGTGTTCGTGTTAGTCAACCATATTGATTTTGTCCGTTGTGTTTTGTTATCGTTCTGGTGTAGCGATATGAATGTAGCAGTTGCGTGATGCATGTGAGTCATTGCAGCTTGTCGGCAACGGATAGCGTGTGTTATCTGAATTTGTTTTGCATTGTTCGTTTTATGTTTTAAGTTTTAGGGACGAAACTTCTTTGAAGGGGGTAAAATGTAATACCCGAGATCTTCGTTATAGTTTTGTCAAATTTTTCTTCGGTCAGGCGGATTGTGTCACCCACGTCTTTGGAATCGTGTGCTTGCATTGTGGTACATTGAGTTTCGCAGCCAGTTCGTTATTGTTTTGGATCATAGTCAGTGCGTTTGCGTGATCGAGATGTCGTCGAATATCTAGCCGGGCAGTCGGAGAGCTAGCTGGGTTGAGTTACGGCCGTAAGGCCTGGCCGATTACGGTCGTAAGGCACCCACATATCCTGGCCTGGGAGGACTCGGTTACGGCCGTACGGGTTATCCTGTTACGGCTGTAAGGCTTCATTACGACCGCAAGGCATTGGCCGGCTACGGCCATAATGCATTGGCAGATTTCAGGCAGTGGCCCTGGGAGTTCGGTTACAGCCGTAAGGCCATTCCGAGTACGGCCGTAAGTGGTGCTCGTTACGTACGCAAGGCGTCGGCCTCTACGTACGTTATAGGCGTTTATCGGGTTACAGACGTAAGGCACTGCCGGTTATGGCCGTAACACTGTCGGCCATATATAGGCCTGGACTTCGGCCAGACCTCATTTGTGCGCATTTTTTATTTCCTGTGGCGGCTATCGGATGGGAGAGACGAGGAGGGGAGTCCTTGGTCGATTTCACTCGATTTCCAAGCGTTTTTGAAGACTCTTGTCGATTATATCATCATCAAACCCTTGTTCTTCATTGGATCGAGGTATTTTTCCTTAGAACCCTAGATGTGTAATTTTTGGGGGTTTCTTCGTGATTCGTTGATTTTGTTCGGGATTGATGAATTGTTTAGGGAATTCTTGTTGTCTTGGTCATGATCTTCAGATTTTGTAACTCGTTTATCAATTTTTATTACCCGGGACTTGATTCCCTATTTCTCGAAGAAACCCTCGGATTCTTGTTGTTTTTCGGGTTGATTCGGATTCCGTTTAGCGTTATTGATTCGTGGTGATATTATTTTCGTAGTATTCGTGAGGTTGTCGAGTTCTTGGTCATTCTTGGAAGTTCGAGGGCTACCCGACCGTATCTGTTCGTTGTTCCGTTGCTTGTGGTATCGAGGCAAGTATCTTGCCCATACATTTCGTGTTTCGTAGACGTGATAGTTGACAATTGATTATATGTGGAATTTTAATGTTTTAATGAACTTTAAAAAAGGATCGGTATATTCTTGATAAAGGTTTTCCTTCGAAGATAACTCGTATACTTTGTGAATAAATGTATTTTCTAAATATGTGTATTAGTGTTGTATGAAGGAAGGTGTTGTGATTGTATTACGTGATCATAGTATTCTCTTTTCCACTGGTCGAGGATTGTGTATTGATACGTGTACTCGTTCGGTGAATATGTGATGTTGTGTGACATCAGTTGTGTGTATATGTCGGATGAAGTGGCCATTATAACAAGTACTTTATATTTGTTTGCATATTCTAGTATTTGAATTATGGCTTCCCGTGGATGTTGTGGATGTGTATGTGTGTTCACCCAGGGACGGTCCGACGGGGCCTCTGGTGATACGTAGTGCCATGTGTGTGCGTATCGCGAACTGGGGTTAACCACCCAGGGATAGTCCGATGGGGCATTTGCGGGGTGCGGTGACCGTGAGTCTCGTACCAACGGTTAACATTTGAAATGTTTTGTTAAAGAACTATGATTTTGGCGCATATTTCATCTGATTAGAATGACAGTTCAAATGGTATTGTACTTGGTTGAAATGGCACCAGAAAATGTGTTGTGTATGATTCGTCTCTTAGTTGCGATATTTTGGTATGGGTACGCGAGTCCTGTGGTTGCTCCATGCATTGTAGCTTTGTGGTGTGTCGAGTTCGACTATATGGTTAAGTTGCAGAGTTGTGCTCTTTGATGTCGTTCTGTGAGACTGTTGTCATGGTAATGTTTGACACAGTGTAGTTTCCGTCGGGTTATTTTTTCGAGTATGTGATGTGGATGAATTGGGTCGTGGATCCCGTGTGTTGTTATCGGAATTGTATTTTGGAAAAATGATTTTTGGGTTGTGTCGCTAAGTGGTTTCGAAAGGCTTGAGAAATATTAAATCCCAAATATTTCCAAAACTCCCGAGATCGTAAAATATTTTGTAAGATGTACATTGGGTTTATTTCCTACCTTTCACAATTTAAACCGTTTTGATCAAGTGATTTTTCTCGGGAAGTATATTCGCGATTATTATGTTCTTGGAGTATGTTGTGTATGGCTCGTAATTGTGTTTTATACCTGCACTAGCAAAACGGTGGAGTTTTGCTAACCCCGAGTATTTTGGGGGGTGAATGTCTGTATTGCGTCTAGGTACTTAGGTTGCTGGGGAGAAATTCATATGATCGTTACGAAGGATGATGGAAGACGACGATACTAATCATATGGAGACCAGTGTTGTGTATTTAGTGAAGTCTTGTTGTTTTGTCTTTCCATTGTGGTATTTTCCGTTTTATGGAAATATTGATGTATTCTAACCCCTGTGTGGGTATGAGTTTTGAGAAAGAGTAAAGTATATTTGATGTGTATGTTTTTGTAAAAGACCAAGTCGGTCTAATGGTTCGTCATTTAGCCATGTCGGCATGTGTTGTATTGTTGTGTTTTCTGTATCTAGCCTGGTAGATCCTCACGGAGAGGGTCTGTGGCGATGTAATATTCCCGAGTGGTTTGGGGGTGTTACAGCTACTGCCATCAGACGACTGGACCAACCAGGGCCAGGTCAAGGAGCGAAAGGATACATGGTAATTGGTTCTCGACTTGGTTTCCAGGATCCCAATTTCCCATTTAAAAGTACAGTACGAAAGCTTGCCGAGATATTGCTCCCAACTGATCGACAGCCTACAATAGATGAATTGAAGGACTGGAAAACAACAAATTGCTGAGATAATTTTGTATGCTCCTCAGGGAGTCCGTCATTTTCAATAAATTCAAAACAATGGAGGATGCCGCAAACGAGTTCTCGAGACTACTGGCAGAAGGAAAGCTTCCCTTACAACTAGAGATGAAGTCTAAAGACCAGAAGGGTGATCGAATAACACATCCTAAAGATTGGATTCTATCCTACGATGTCTCCCATGAAGGACAAAGCATCTACACGGACCGAGGTAGAGACTCTTTAATAAACTGGTGGAGAGGAACCGATCATGATCCCTCTCGAAAGACTTGGAAACATTCACATTATAGGGACTAGCTTCTGTTAGTTATATGCCGTATTTTATCTTACTGTATGCTCTTCTATTCAGTATTTATTTTTATCCTTAAAGCCCTATAATTTCAATCATCAATAAAATTTTGATTTCTTGAAAGATTACAGCTCGTAATCTACTTTACTATTTTAATGTCTTGATTACAATGAAATATTGATATATTTAAAAAATACAAACTTTTTAATCCATAAGCTATAAGAACTTGTCTGCGAACAGTTCATAGATTATTCAATCAAGATTACATCCTGTAAGATTGTGCCTGCCCGCCAATCATAAGTTAAGTTGTAATACACTTAGTCCTGTAGGATTTTCATTTTATAACTTGCCTGCGAGCAATTCAATTTTTTAGACTAAGTCATGAAGATCAGATCTTTCGATGGAAGACTTGAAGACAGCCTCCCCGTATCAAGGAAGTTTTGGCATTACCAAAAAGGGGAAAATTATTGGGATAAATACAGCCTGTTTTAATAATCGCCATCATGCAGTATGAAGTTTTCAAAGTCAGCATTTCGCTAATTATGGAAGCTCTTAGGGAACTCTGTACAACACATCCATACAGCAAGATATCTTCCGGCATAGTCGATTCTATAGTGCCTACATGATTATATAACAGAGTTGAAGAATGTTGGATGTAACACCCCCAATCCGCTCAGGGATATTACATGTCGTCGAACCTTTCCTCAAGGATCTACCAGGATGGTAACAACATCGAACATCTCAACACTGTCTTTAAGGCTAAAATGACTCAGAAGACCGATTTGGTCATTCAATACTAACATACAACTCAATTTCAATACATGCCCACGCAGGGGTCAAAATACAACAAACTCCCATACAACGGGGGAAAATACTGCAGTGGAAATAAAGTACAACTGAACCAATACACAACGTACGGTTCCACATGTTATTAGTATCGATCATCTTTCATCATCCTTCATGCCGACGTTGTGCCATGCTCCCCGAAACCTGAATGCAATACAGACATGCACCCCCCGAATACTCGAGGGTTAGCAAAATTCCACTATTTTGCTAGTGCAAGTACAAAGTGCAAATACGAGCCATACAATTCAAGTTTCAAGAATGATAATAACCAGGAACCCTCAAAGATTCAAACATAATGAAAAATACTTTCTGAAGCAAGAGTTTGGGTAAAACATTCCAAAACCGAAAGATCACGACTCAGGGGAAACAATTTACAAAATGGTTTAATATGACATCGAGAGTTTTAATAGAGAAACAATTTAGGATTATCGAATCCTTCTCTTTCCAAAATCAACAGGGTTCAAAGCCCAAAAGTTTTGTTTTCACAAATAAAAACCAACAACAATTCATGGGGTCAAAACCCACGTCACGTGTCCTTGACGGACATAAAAATCAACACAACATAATCACCCAAGATATGTAAATCTCGGTCAACGAAAATAACACAACTCGTGAATCTAGGGCTATACCATTGGATTCCCTCGAGGCCTCGACGGACCCTCACGAGGTGAGCAAAACACATTCACAATCATATACATAACACCGTGAACACATGCCACGTCATCTCATGGTTGGATCAATCACTTGTTGTCTCCTGACCATATGATCGCATTCCATATGTCACCGCAGGTATTATCATCTCACGGTTGGATCAATCACTTGTTGCATGCTGACCACAGGATCACAAGCCATGTGTCACCGTAGATTGTCTTCGGCTCTCATGGTTGGATCAATCACGTGTTGCATCCTGACCACATGATCGCATGCCATGTGTCACCGTAGACCTTCGACCATATCCACACATTCACACAAATAACATATAACACCAAGGATATCCAAACAATTCACTCAATGGTAACAAACACAAAGCACAACACAATGTCAAACCACAACGCACCGAAATGAGGCAATATACATACACATGCATTACCAAGGGCAACATCAATACCAAGAGCATTCATAGAGTTCACTTAACCATTCATGAGACACAACATTCACAAATCACACGCGCTTTGAAAGTGAGCCTTTGACGAGGCTAAATCGAATCTTTTCAAAGTTCATCTCAAACAATCAAACAAATAAACATATCAAGACGATCACCAATCATCATATTCACAAAACAAGAAAAATATGGACAAGGTACTTGCCTCGAAACCACGGTCGCAACGAGATGACGTATGGGATGCGGTCGAATAGCCCCGAACTCCTGAACACTATCAAGAACATGATAGCACTGCGAAACTACGATAATAACACCACACGAAATATCAATCACCAAACGGGATTCAACTAGGAATCCTCGAGCACCTATAATCCTCCGGAAGGAACAACAAAACATGATTACGACGAGGATCAAGATAAAAAACAACGGAGATTACAACAAACTATCGAAGGATAAACTCATACGAACATTTGATCGAACATCAAATGTTCACTACACCTCAAGAACACTGAAATCATCCTTCGGTTTGAACGAACCGAAGATATGCCATAAAACATGTTTAACAACATCATTTAACAACAATCGGTTTATCAAAACCGAATGGAAAATGAAATCAAGAATAAAAGTCCCAAAAGGTCAATTCTAGGGAATCAAGAAAAATACTTTGATCCGGTGAAGAACAAAGGATTAAATGAAGTTAAATACATGAATACTACTAAGATTAATCATACCCATTATGAATTAATCAACGACACGAAATGAATCGAACACTAACATTGAAAATCCCCAAATCACCCAAAAGTAGGGTTTCAAGAATTTACCTTGGATTACGGATGAAGAACAGTTATTAGTGTTGTTAATCCACACCAAGAACTTGAAGAAGATGAAGTTCTCTGGGATTGATGATGCAAAAACGCCCAAAAATCACCCACAAGATCGCCCAAGAGGAGGAGGAATGAAGGAAGAGATGAAATGAGCATTCATCTCACAAAATCCGCAGAAATAGGCTGATCTGCACTGTGTGCCTCGGCACGGGCCGAGTGTGCCGCGGACCACGGCCAAAAAAAAACTACCCAGCACTGGCTTAGTGCGGCACAGCCGGCGAGGCCGCGGCCCGCGCAGCCCTTCTGACATAAAAAGGCACACGGTGCAGTCTTAGCTATTTCGACCATAACTCCTTCGTACGGACTCCGATTGACTCGCCGTTTGAACCATTGGAAAGCTAACTTGATGCTCTATAATACTGAAAAGATTCAGAATTATTGGAGTTTCCAACAATTGATGGTGATTTTACAAATTCGAACTCATGTTTGGAAAAGTCGTTTAATAACACTGAACTCAACAAAACAACACCGAAACGAACTCGGATAACAAAAAGTGTATAATTAGTCATTCTCGGAATGACGAAACGGTCACAATAGAGTCGCTAAGAATGACTTCCGCCAAAAAAAAAATTACTGGAAATCGAAATTGCGGATATTACATACTACCCTCCTTAAAAGAAGTTTCGTCCCGAAACATAAAAAAAGTAGGGAGAAGCAATATCCCACTAGGAACATCTCAACGAGATACACAAGAACCGCATAACTTACGCCCATCGGTGAAACATTACAAGAAACGCAAAGAGACAAACGGCATGAAAGCATGATCAACGACAATCATCACAATGCTACAAGCATAGACATAATAAAACCGACAAGTGTCAAGCGTCATCAAACAGATAATACAATTAAGTCAATTATCCGAACAATCACAAAAGACAAAGCACCTATTACAAGGAAACACGCACAGTCGAGAAAATAGAAAATAAACACAAAACCATCCACAAGGACAATCACAAACAATTCGAACTACGACGAAATCCTCAAAAACCACACTAGGCATCTCTGTGTTCTTTCGGAGCAGAGACGCAACCTCGATCCCCAAATCTCTCAGCTACCGTCTCGCAATGCACGGCTCGGTGACCCACCTGGCCACACTCGAAACAGCTGACTAACGGTGAACGACTTCTTCGCGGTATGGCCCGCTCGAGTACAATTATAACATGTCTTCATGTTGCTCACATTACTCACTGCAGGGGTACTACTCCTCTGATCACGCGATCGAGGAACCATCTTAGGACGACGAAACGAAGTCCCAACCTCAGGGGGCCCACTCCCCTGATTTCCTGAAAAGTTCCCAATGGTTTTCTTTTTCTTCGAGTCAGACATACTCTCGGTCGATAATCTGGATAGCTCATAGGCTAACGCCCTATTCTGATAATCTCTCAAGGAAGTACAAGTGAGACCTGCCATGTACTGACGAATCTCCGGCTTCATCCGCCTACTAAAATGACAGATCTTATCCTCCTCCGTCCTTACTTGATCCTGCACATAGTTGAGCTATTTGCTAAAATCAATAATAGCTTGAGACTGCGGTACATCTTGCGGTTTCGCCGAAAAGAATTCATTGATCCTCTGATTCTTGATTGGTCCCGAACAAAACTCATCTCTCATGAATCTCTGGAACTCTGGCGGCATCCTTGTCAAGAAGATACTGAGCGACTGACAACTTACGCTCTTCTGGACAATCGACTACCTTCAACATCTTTTCCAATTGGAAAAGCGAACCATTCCAGCCTAATTCATCTGCAGCACCAGCGAAACTAGGGGGATTCATACGAACCACTTCTCGAAGCAACTGATTTGCACCGGTGTTCTGGGTCCCATCTGTAATATGCTGAACTGCCTGAGTCAACTGAGTCATATGTGTAGCTACCTGCTGTAAAATAGTAGCAACACTGATACCGATATCATCACCGGAAGCATGATCTCGACTACGCGTCCGATCGCCACGACCACGACCTCGGCCCCTCGGCATACTGAATAAGTAACCACTCAGCACAACAGAAAATCCTAACACATAACACATACAACGATTACCATCGTAAGGCAACACACACATGAATATCACAGCAACGACGGCATCGTTCGATATCAACGACTCGAACGATAACCAGTGCACAATTACAAAACATCATGAAACAACCACAGATGTGCACAATCATACAAACCCAAGCTCTAACATCTCGCACGGGTGCGACAAGGCACAATTCCCAATGAGGCGACAAACATTAAATACCAACATCACACCTCTCACGGAGGGCTAACACAGCGAATGCATGGCGAACGACTCAACGCTCATAACACCAATTCAATCATAACTCGGAGGGCTAACACTTCTAACGACAATGTTAACATCTTACACACATTCCTGGACCGCAAATAGGAATGATAGGTTTTAAAAACGAAAACCACCTTTTTGAAAACAATTTAGAAACACCAGTTGATCTTGAGTATTATCTTTCAAAACGTAGTACAAACATCGTTATCGAGACTTTGAAAACCACCTTGCGTTTGATAAAAATGAGGACACTTTTCTTTTAGTGAAAAACTTTCAGAAATATTTGACCTTTGGGTCTAAGCAAAGCATTTCTACATAATTGAAAATGTCTCAAAATATTTTGGTCCTCAACTGGAATAATTTTGAATCATACTTTGGCACCTTAAAGGTACCGCGAGAAAATAATTCGTTTTAAAAGTACGTCTCGAAATTTATTTTCTAAGATACTCAAGGTTTTCAAAAATCCAATAGGCCAGAATGCCCAAAACTCACACGTATCAACATTCACTTATACACATCATAGTACACGGATCAATTCGTTCAAAATCGAGACAATACATGTCTTCTGCCGGAAAACAAACAATCAAAATATCACAGTCATAAGGACATAAATAGCGACCACCCTCCTCATATAACCGAAATATGAGAGTCACATAAACACATATCACGAAACCAAGAATCTGCATAAAGATTCCATCACTTAACACATAATCATACCAATAACTCGTATCACACGAGGCACAATCACAAAGAAGGGAGACTTACATCCACAGGTCGCACGAAGATGATGATCGCCCCATGATACTAATCACGACCAACGAACTCAGACAATGCATCGCGACACGACTCAGTCAAACAAAATCCGACGAGGCAAAACTCAACACACACCACTTGACCCGACAGCCTAGGTTTCCACAACCTAAGCTCCGATACCATTTATGTAACACCCCCAATCCGCTCAGGGATATAACACGTCGTAGAACCTTTCCTCAAGAATCTACCAGGATGGTAACAACATCGAACATCTCAACAATGCCTTTAAGGCTAAAATGACTCATTTGACCGATTTGGTCTTTCAATAAAAACATACAACTCAATTTCAATACATGCCCACGCAGGGATCAAAATACAACAAACTCCCGTACAACGGGAAAAATACTGCAGCGGAAATAAAGTACACTAAACCAATACACAACGTACGGTTCCACGTGTGATTAGTATCGATCATCTTTCATCATCCTTCATGCGGACCTTGTGTCATGCTCCCCGAAACCTGAATGCAATACAGACATCTACCCCTCGATTACTCGGGGGTTAGCAAAATTCCACTATTTTGCTAGTGCAAGTACAAAGTGCAAATACGAGCCATACAATCCAAGTTTCAAGAATGATAATAACCAAGAATCCTCAAAGATTCAAACATAACGAAAAATACTTCCCGAAGCAAGAGTTTGGGTAAAACATTCCAAAACTGAAAGATCACGACTTAGGGGAAACAATTTACAAAATGGTTTAATATGACATCGGGAGTTTTAATAGAGAAACAATTTAGGATTATCGAATCCTTCTGTTTCCAAAATCAATAGGGGTCACAACCCAAAAGTTTTGTTTTCACAAATAAAAAACCAACAACAGTTCACAGGGTCAAAACTCACGTCACGTGTCCTTGACGGACATAAAAATCAACACAACATAATCACCCAAGATACGCAAATCTCGGTCAACGAAAATAACACCAACTCGTGAATCCAGGGCTATACCATTGGATTCTCTCGAGGCCTCGAAGGACCCTCACGAGGTGAGCAAAACATATTCACAATCATATACATAACACCGTGAACACAACCCACGTCATCTCACGGTTGGATCAATCACTTGTTATCTCCTGACCATATGATTGCATGCCATATGTCACCGCAAGTATTATCATCTCACAGTTGGATCAATCACTTGTTGCATCCTGAACACATGATCACAAGCCATGTGTCACCGTATATTGTCTTAGGCTCTCACAGTTGGATCAATCACTTGTTGCATCCTGACCACATGATCGCATTCCATGTGTCACCGTAGACCTTCGACCATATCCATACATTCACACAAATAACATATCACACCAAGGATATCCAAACAATTCATTCAATGGTAAAAAACACAAAGCACGACACAATGTCAAACCACAACGCACCGAAATGAGGCAATATACATACACATGCATTACCAAGCGCAACATCAATACCAAGAGCATTCATAGGGTTCACTTAACCATTCACAAGACACCACATTCACAAAACACATGCATTTTGAAAGTGAGCCTTTAACGAGGCTAAACCGAAGCTTTTCAAATTTCATCTCAAACAATCAAACAAATAAACATATCAAGACGAACACCAAAATATGGACAAGGTACTTGCCTCGAAACCACGATCGCAACGAGACGACGGATGGGATGCGGTCGAACAGCCCCAAACTCCCGAACACTATCAAGAACACAATAGCACCGCGACACTACGAGAATAACACGACACGAAATATCAATCACCAAATGGTATTCAACTCGGAATCCTCGAGCACCTATAATCTTCCAGAAGGAACAACAAAGCATGACTACGGCGAGGATCAAGACCAAAAACAACGGAGATTACAACAAACTATCGAAGGAAAAACTCATTCGAACATTTGATCGAACATCAAATGTTCACTACACCTCAAGAACACCGAAATCACCCTTCGGTTTGAACGAACCGAAGATATGGATATACAATCCATAAAACATGTTTAACAACATCATTTAACAACAATCGGTTTATCAAAACCGAATGGAAAACGAAATAAAGAATAAAACCCCCAAAAGGTCAATTATAGGGAATCAAGAAAAATACTTTGATCCGGTGAAGAACAAAGGATTAAATGATATTAAATACATGAATACTACTAAGATTAATCATACCCATTACGAATTAATCAACGACACAGAATGAATCGAACACTAACATCGAAAACCCCCAAATCACCCAAAAGTAGGGTTTCAAGAATTTACCTTGGATTAAGGATGAAGAACAATTGTTGGTGTTGTTAATCCATACCAAGAACTTGAAGAAGATGAAGTTCTCTGGGATTGATGATGCAAAAACGCCCAAAAATCGCCCACAAGATCGCCCAAGAGGAGGAGGAATGAAGGAAGAGATGAAATGAGCATTCATCTCACAAAATCCGCATAAATAGGCTGATATGCACTGTGTGCCGCGGCACGGGTGGAGTGTGCCGCTGCCCACGGCAAAAAAAAAACTGCCCAGCACTGGCTTAGTGCCGCGGTCCGCGGTACAGCCCGCTCCAGCATAAAAAGGCACACGGTGCAGTCTTAGCTATTTCAATCATAACTCCTTCGTATGGACTCCGATTGACTCACCGCTTGAACCATTAGAAAGCTAACTTAATGCTCTATAATACTAAAAAGATTCAGAATTTTTGGATTTTCCAAGAATTGATGGTGATTTTACAAAGTCGAGCTCATGTTTGGAAAAGTCGTTTATTAACACTGAACTCAACAAAACGACACCGAAACGAACTCGGATGACAAAAAGTGTAGAATTAGTAATTCTTGAAATGACGAGACGGTCACAATAGAGTCGCTAAGATGGACTTACGCCAAAAAAAGAAGGAAATCGAAATTGCGGATATTACATTGGATACAACAATCTTGCTGTAGGAGTTTTACTTAGAAAAAGTAGAACACATCCAACAGGACTAAGGAATAGCTTTAAACCATTCTGAAATTTACTTTATTTATTCATAAAGCATTCACTATTAAAGCATCATTTATTGCTGATAGGGTAGCATTTAATGCGGCCGAAAAGAGACAACAGTCTGAATGCGCTGAAGAGCATTTAATGCAAAGTCAAAGAGAATGTCTGAAGCATTAAATACGAATCGTATTTAATTCAAACATTATACAGCCACTAAATCAGAGTTGTCTAAATCTCACCAACCGGCCAACTGCTACATTTATAACGGATCTATTTCCAAGGTTATAAATATCCCCTAGCAAGAGGACATTGCTCACCAATTATCTCGCACATTATATCTGACAATCACCTCTGACAATCAGAATATCAAGCTAAGAAAGAGCAGTATATTTCATGAGCATACAACATCATCAAAGCGAAGAAATATATAGTCCTCAACAAAATTAGCACATCATATAGCAATCTCTCGTCAAAGCATACATCTGTTGTTTAAACGTGTTCTACCCTATCTTTACCGTTGAGATCAACCTTAACCCTGTGTGGACTAAGTCCTTGCTATTTCCGACCTGTGTGGAAAGAATAACATTGAAGATGAAGCTTCGATCTATGTGAGAAGAAGCAAGTCGAAAGAGCCAAAGTCAATCTATATGAACATCCCAAGTTGTTGTCACTGTATCAATCTGTGTGAACGATACAGATACAGGTTTATATAAAGTCACGTACTTGCGTACGTAGTGGTTTTAATAAACATTTTACTCTTGTGTGGAGGACCGATGGATGTAGAGCGGCTTACCTCGAACCACTTATATATGTGTGCATTTTACATTCTGTCCTTACTGTTTTCATATATACCTGTGATTTAAAGTATACAAATTGTGAAAACCCTGTATGCATCAAGCAAAAAGGAGAATACCTTGGTGCTGTATTTACAGCAACTCAATATTAGTCTTCTGCTGCGCAAATAACTTCGAAAAACATATAGCTTATTATATCCTCCCTTTCTATATTGTTTACTGTATACTATGTGGCCAAAGAACGGTATTGAGCGATTGATTCTAAAAAGAATCAGTCGATTTTTAACTGAATCGGATCCACAAAAATCACTAGCTTTTGAAAACTTTGTGTTATATTTTCATCATTTATCCTATTTCTAAAATGGACACCTCCATGATAAATAAAGTTCCCATGTTTTCTATTAACAAATTTGATGACTCGAGAATTAGGATGGAAGCCCATCTTGCAACAATGAATGAAGAGATGATCTTTGTCATCTAGAAAGGACCTATCAAGATTATGAAGGTAAATACAGGTGCAAGAATGGCAGGGCAACCTTATGCGGAGATGATCGAGAAGGAGTGTGATCAATGGATGACCGATGAGCGCAAGCGTGCAAACCTGGACAACGTAGCCAAGAATGCACTATTTGTCACTCTCGACAAAAGAACATTCTCTAAAGCAAAAAGTTGTCAGACAGCCAAACAAATCTGGGAAAAACTCAAGCTCATTTGCAAGGGAACTCACCTCTTAAAATAAAATAAAATTTCTAAAGTAACTGAGCAGTTTGAGTCTTTTAAAATAAAACCTACAGAAATGCTTGAGGAGCTTGACCTCATATTTACCAGCATTTTCGGTGAACTTGAATCAGTGGGAAAGTGTATACCTAAAAGGAAAAAAATGTGAAAATATTTAGATCACCCCCTGCCCGATGGGACATAAAACCACAACTATGCGTGTGTCGTGTAATTTAAATGATATTTCCACTTTTGAACTCTTCTATGACCTAAAGGCATTCGAGTATGATAAAGATCGGATAGAGAAATCTAAATAGTCGCTTGCCAAGACTACAGCACTGGATGTTGTATCTGACAATAGACATAGTTCATCACCCAGCACATCCAAGTCGGCACACAAGGCAGCAGACAGCGACGATGACATCTTGTCACAAGATGAAATGGCCTTGCTCATGCACAAATTCAAGAAGTTCATCAAACAGTCTGGAAAGTCCCCACACAGGCCCAAGCCATTTAACAGGGTAAGCTCTAAATTCCCTTAATATGGTGATTCTAACGTATTCTATAATTACAGGAAGACAGGAAATTATGTAAATAAGTGTCCTCATCCCAAAGTGCAAAAGTTGCCCGAAGTTGAGCAATAGGAAAAGGATGAGAATAGACATGCCTGGAGAAACAAGCTCAAGACCCTGATTGGTGAATCAGTAGCCTCGCCCGCATCGAACAAGATCGAGGAGTGCCTACAGGCGATCACTGACATTGACTCCTCCGATGATGAAATTGAGGATAAAGCATACATGTGCTTTATGGCCAAAGAAATAGAGGATGATGATGACAGCGACGATGAGGTAAGCTCAAATTCAACTACTCATATCAATGCATTGCATACTTTTGAAAACATGATGAATGAATTAAAAAACATTCAAAAAGCCCGTGAGACACTCAAATAAGAAAATATACACCTCTCCATTTTAAACTTGGAGCTGAAAGACGAAAATGACTTGCCCAAAAACAACTATGAAAATATATCTTCGGATTGCGAAAATAGCAAAGTCACTTATGAAAAAATCATGGAAAGCAATCATCAACTTTCCAAAGATCTAAATGAGGCAAAGTCTCATAGTGAGTGCAAAACAAATTATTATGCTTTACTCGAAGTTAAAGTATAAACTCTCGAGAAATGAGAAGGAGAACTCGAGACCATCCTGAAATCATTCGAAAAATCTTCTAAAATGATGGAAGAAATTCTAAGAACTGGGCGGCACGCCTAAGATAAACGTGGCTTAGGATATGGCTCATTCTCCCATAAGGGAAAATCTAGTATGGTGTTCGTAAGGGGAGCGGAACCCATTCCTGGTTTATTGCAATGATGGCAATTCCTACCTCTGGGAGCTTTTGCCTTGAAAACCGTCTTAGTCAGGTCTCTAGATTTGGAAACTTTTGCTTTACCTTTACCCTTGCCTTTGTTCTTGAAGGACTTTCCTTTGCTGACCATCAGGACATGGCTTGGTTTCTTCTTAATATTTTGCTCAGCTGTTTTAAGCATCCCATGTAGCTCAGTAATGGACTTCTCCATCTCATTCATATTATAGTTCATAATGAAGCGACCAAAGCTATCGGGTAATGAGTTTAGGATCACATCCGTGGAGTAGTCCTTAGAAAGTGGAAAACCAAGCCTATCAAGATGATCATCATATCCTTTCATCTTTAGTACATGAGCGCTGACATATATCCCCTCAACCATCTTGCGAGCATACAAGGCTTGAAATGTCTCATACCTCTCTTGCCTAGCGTGCTTTGAGAAAGTTTCCTTAAGGTGAGAATTAAGCTCATAGCCTTTAATTTCTTCCAAATTCTTCTAAAGTCCTGGACAAATGGTAGCCAACATAAGACAACTGACATCAATGGAATCATCACAGTGTTTCTTCTATTTGTCTTTTGCTGCTTTGTTAGCATTATCAGTAGACTCACTGGGAATTTCTTCCTCAAGAACATACAAATTTCTTTCTTGATTGGGAACTATTCTCAAACTCCGAATCCAATCCAGATAGTTGCTGCTATTTTCTTTGAGCTTGTACTTCTCAAGGATGGATCGCAGTGAAATTGTGGATGTGCTGTTTGATGCCATTCTATTATATACAAAATTCAATATGCAAAGTATTTAGTCACATTTCTATTTCTCGATAAATACTCCAACTAAAATAAAATACCCTCAATTTTACAACATTTGTAATTTTAGTGGTCTAAGACCCCATTTTGCACAATTCTAAATTCAGCTTTGGCATGACGCCTAGAATTGAGCTACTTTAGGTGGATAACTCTTTATCGACTACATCATATGTAACTCTTAAATTATACTTATGGGATTTGGCATCTTATGCCCAAGCATGTTATAATCCCATGTTATGCCTTAAGGTTCAAAACTATTTACAATTCTCAGTTCATTAAAACACATAGGTATCACCATTACCCATCCTACCTTACTAAGATAATCTGAGCACCTAGATTTGGCATGACCTGTTCAAGATGATCGAAGTCTTGATAGATATTTTAATTGAATGGCATTAAAAAATTTTAATTAAGGATTTTATCTTATGTTGCATGTCTATGTTGGCTAACATGCTTCTAAACATACATCGAAACACATAAATGCATAAATTTAACATACATATCATCACATGACATAAAGATATAAGACCGTGTATAGCATGACCATAATCCTAATGTGATTTTCATGAGCCAACATGAAAATCAAAAAGGTCAATCTAAAGGGTATAATTGGTCTTCATTGATCTTCCAACTCCTTGGAACGTCATACGCGACCAATTGGCTCCTCGAGTCCGTCATTCATCTCCTTATTGTCCTTATTACATTAATAAAAAATATACTACACATTAAAGTAAATTACGAGAGGGAAAACGACATGCAGGCCGAAAATAATAATAATAAATTAAAAGACGACTCGCATGCTGTAAAAATCAATTATAATAAACGACAAGCAGACCGTAAAACCAACCCAATAATAAATTGAAACATCCAATCAAATTGGTCAATTTATGGTCACATCATACATCATACACATACCATAATTAATTATCACATAATTAATTAAAAAATACTAATAAAATTAATTATCACATAATTAATTAAACACAATATAAATATGTCTGACAGTCAGGTATAAGATAAATATCCACAAAAGAATAAAAAATCTGATACATTAGCCCAGTTGGCCAAGCACTGTCTGGCTGCACACAACCGTGCGTGTTCAAATCCCACCGACCGCAAGTAATATATTTTGAAACAATTATTTTGATTTCACTTTTATTTAAAAAAATAATAGTGAAAAGGCTTCACAAAAGGAGTTCCAGTCGAGATGGTCCGGACGGGGCGTTCGGGTCTGATCGACCAGGGATCGAATCCCATCTTCAGCGGAATTTTATTTTACAATTTATCACTACCTGCAGGTCCTGGTCCGCGATCCGCATCCCGACCCGGTCCCAACCCGTACCTGACCATGAATGCGGCCCGTTTTGCTGTGCTGTTCCAGAACAGGTCTGAACAGCAGTTTTTGTGATAAACAATCCAGAAAATTGATTCTGAACGATCCAATTTAATCAAAATAAATCAGATGACTTTTATAAATCTATGTTTCATAAATATGATCAAGAACATAATTTTATATATTCAAAGCATATAAAATACGTTCTACATAAACAATTAAGTTATATGTAGGTTGGCTTTGATACCACTGTTGGGAGTTACGTGCATCTAATACAATAAATTTGACCAAAAACACAGCGAAAAATTAAAGAAAAACCCAGATGAGGATCTTCATGCAGTAATTTAATTGATTTACAAAGAGTTCGTTGAATTACCTTAATCTGAAGACCAGATCTGTAACCCAGACCAGAAGCTGATTAATATCGTCTTCCTCTTTCGGTGATCCATCCACGAACAACATGTACAATCCGTGATAAACAGCACAACAAATAATTCCTTGCTAGAAGGATTTGTAATGTTGATCAAAATTAACTAAGGAAAGAAGACGGAGATCGCCGAAATGGATTTTCCAGACAGAAACAGTTCGATCGATTTGAAGAGGGTAGGGCCGATTTCTTTTTAACACAATTAGGGTTGTGTAATTTTTATCTTATCACAACTCGTTTCCCAAGACCCTTTATTTATACTAAGTAAATCAACTTATTAAAAAGTACAATATATATAATATCATATATTATATATTACTTATTATTTAATACTCTAATAAATATATTATCCAATATTATATTTATCTATCCGAGTTGATACAATTAAATAATATAATATATATCATATATTATATATTACTCATTATTTAATTTCTTTAATAAATATAATATTGAATATTATATCTATTAATTATTCTTACTTGTCTTTAATTGTCGTATGTGTGACCCTAAAGGCTTCTATTATGTTGGCAATTATTTAATACCTTATTAAATAATAAGTCATAAGCGCTCTCTAGCAAGACATTATGACTACCCAAATAATATAAGTTTATAGTCCATTAAACTATTTAACGTATCAAATCCCTTTGTCGCGCGATATGATATTTAAACTAAGTTATGGAAATTGTCATACTTATTATGTTCAAATGATTTCTCGATCTTAAGTGGACGGATTGAATCAAATAACTTCATTTGAGCATGGCCATGCATTTCCTTCAATCCTATTTATCGAGGGCCCCAACAGATATCTCTCTCCCTAAAGACAGAGAGAAATCCCCATCTTGATTATTCACTGCCCTCTACATGACTCCCACTAATCCCGATCGCTAACTTTTATGATCAACATGTTTCGGATGACGTTGGATTACGTCAAGGCATAGCAGTTATCATGTTGGACTCTATGATAACCTCAGATTCAAGGATTTATTGACATACACTTACATTGAGATACGCTTTTGACATTTCCATGCAGTGATCTCAATGCGGGTCTATCCAGTATTGTGTTCTCTATCAATTAAACTTATACTAGTATATTAGTCACTTGAGTCTCCACTCTACGTGATTAGACCAGGGACATTTGAATAATCTTATCATTCGTGAATAACTATATTTCTATTATTATAATATTAAAATATGCACACATTATAATAATCAACAATAAAAAGATGATATCAAATAACTTTATTTAAATGTGACAATTACAAATCTAGGCACGTCGAATATCCTAGGGCGCTATTCCCAACAAGGTCACCAAACACCTGCTCTACAGGTCATGTTCACTTCAGTGATCTCATTATGGGTGAGCATGGGGCTTGACCCTTCGCAGTTGGTGTAATATCCGCAATTTCGGATTTCCGGTAATTTTCATTTTTCGGAGGAGGTCCATTTCGACGACTCTCTTTTGACCGTTTCGTCATTCTGAGAATATTTAATTCTACACTTTTTGTCATCCGAGTTCGTTTCGGTATCGTTTTGTTGAGCTTCGTGTTCTTAAATGACTTTTCCGCACTTGAGTTCGATTCTCGCGAATCTCGTCCGAAACTGTTGTTTCGAGTTTCTCAGAAGTCCATTTAATGTTATTGTTCATGTTGTAAGCTTCGGTTTGGTGTTTCGATCGTGTATCATGTATTTCGGACGTGTTGGGCCATTTTCGTAATTTCCCAAAGTTTGGGGTAATTACTTCCGTTGTCGAAATTCGAGCCCTCGGGTGGTCGGAATCGTGTGTTCTCTTAGTGTTCGGATTCGTCTTTGCGAGTACTTCGTAATCGTGTTTTCGGTTTACGTTCGTGTCCGAGTTTCGGATTTTCCGGACCGTCGGATCGACCGAGGCCTGGCCGGCCGTGCCTGGCCGAGTAACGGCCGTAATGGCCCAGCGAACGGCCGTAAGGCCGATTACGTGCGTAACACCTGCCGGTTACCTACGTAACATGTCCGGCAGAATCGATCCAGAGAGTTCGGCCTTGGCCGATTACGTAGGCCTTGGCCGACACGCGTAAGCGGCCGCCAGGGTCGGCTATTTATAGGCCTGGACCGAGTCATCCGGCCATTTCTCATCTTTTCTTCGTTCCTTTCGCGATTTTTCACCATAGATCGATGGTTTTGAGTAGAATCAACTTATATAAACATGTTTTGGAAGTTGGAATCATGGATTAACATCATCTTCCACCCGGATCGAAGGTAAGAACACCTAAACTTTTGGTTTTTGGATGTTCTTGAGGTTTCTTGGTGTTTTGGCTGATTTGCTTCGTTTTGATTCATATTATTGTTAGAACTTGATTGTAAACTCGTAATCAATCAATACCCTTGAAGTTTTGTGGAACGAATTTGAGTATTTCTTTGAATAATCGATTAAATTGGACTACGCCTTCAAAGTGTCCGATAAATTGCTTCAACGGGTAGAACTTGGGAAGTTCCATACGTTTTCGTAGAATTGTGATTGAATTGATATATTTGTGACTTAGGAACGAATTCTTGTGAAGAACTCGAGTCGGAACCCTTCCGTTCGTTGCCTTCTTTGGGGTCCGAGCTTCCCGGTCGAACCGTGTTCTTCGGAGCGTTCGGTAGCGGTTATCGAGGCAAGTATCTTATTATACGACTTGTATCTTGCGACTAGTAATTACGTATGATATGTATGACGATTTTGCTCGCCTCCGTAAATATGTTCCGTTTGAGTTGGTTGTGTTTTCCGAAATCTGAAGGCTTTGTGATATATTGGTATACGTGTTCGGCGTTGTGCCATTTGTACAGGATTGCGATGTACATATGAGATGGTTGTACACGTGGTTGTGCAATGTATTGTGTACCAAATATGTGTTATGTTGGTTAAGAGTCGTTGTGATGATCATGATATTCGTGTTGTTTTGGTTTACATACTTGATTGTACATTTCGGTGTAATGTGGAATGGCTTGACATTTAATGATTATGAGTTGTGTCGTGTCGATGTGTGTACGTGTGTTCCAGGTAGGGTCTGACGAGGCCTCTGGAGTTCGGTACATGATGTGTACGAACAAGATGTGTGATCCAGGTAGGGTCTGACGAGACCTCTGGAGTTCGGTACATGATGTGTACGAACGATGTGTGTGGCCGGGTAGGGTCTGTTGAGGCCTCTGGAGTTCGGTACATGATGTGTACGAACAGTGTGTGTGGCCGGGTAGGGTCCGTTGAGGCCTCCGGAGTTCGGTACATGATGTGTACGAACAGTGTGTGTGGTCGGGTAGGGTCCGTTGAGGCCTCTAGAGTTCGGTACATGATGTGTACGAACAGTGTGTGTGGCCGGGTAGGGTCCGTTGAGGCCTCCGGAGTTCGGTACATGATGTGTATGAACAGTGTGTGTGGCCGGGTAGGGTCCGTTGAGGCCTCCGGAGTTCGGTACATGATGTGTACGAACAGTGTGTGTGGTCCGAGTAAGGTCCGTCGAGGCCTCCGGAGTTCGGTACATGATGTGTACGAACAATGATCGTGTAGCAGTGATTGTTCGGGTAACATTTTAAATATGGATCTCGGACTCATAATGATATATTATTTAGTATGCTTTGAAACGAGAATCGGTCTAAGGCCCTAATGTTTACGAAAAGGTTTTGTAAATTGGGACTCGAGTTCCAAAAGAATTTCTGCTTTAAAAATCCCCGAGATGATGTGTTCCTTTTCAAATATCTCTTACTTGAGTTCGAAGTTCTAAAACTTCTCGGGAACATTTTGATAATTGATTTGCGTATTAAATTCGTAGTTTCTATTTGCTTGTTACATTTCATATGGTTTGATACTTGCACTAGTAAAACAGTAGAGTTTTACTAACCCCCGAGTATTCGGGGGGTGTATGTCTGTTCTGCGTCCAGGTACATGCAGGTTCAGGGGAGCAGTCATGGGATTGGCACAAGGGGATGACGAGCTGCGATACTAATCAAGAGTTGAGAGTTGGTAGAGTTTAGTTGTATTGTTAGAGTTGATTCAGTCTTCCGCTGTATTGTATTTCGACCCCTGTGTGGGTAATGTTGTGAGTCAGTCCTGTTGATAGAGTTGTGTGACCTCACCGGTCTGTGTGTTTATGTGTAAGTGACCTTATCAGTCTGTATTATTATGTTGTTTGTGTAATATCCGGAATTTCTACTGCTGTTGTTTGATATTATTTTATCCGAGTTATATTGTACAGCGTGGAATCTGTACAGTATGGATAAAATAAATAAATAAAGGACTGAGATGTCAGTATCGGTATAATTGTCGTATTTGGTCGACAGTTGCATTTGAGGATATTGTGTATCAGGTTATCGTACTTCCGATATAGAGTATATCGTATAAGGATGTTATTGGATTCAGTATATGTATTCAGTAAGTGTATATGTGTCTTCGGTATGTCGAGACAGGCGGTAACAGTTGAAATTGGCTAAGTATAGAATACTTAGCGTACGCTAATGTTGAAGACTTACGTACGCTAAATCACAAGAGTTACGTACGTTATGGCCGAGACATTACGTACGTAACAAGAGGAATCGGACAGTTGGGCCCGGTGTCGGCGGCTTTCGGCGCAGATGTGGACAGGTGAGTCAACGGATGGAGTTACGTCGTTATACAGGTGTATTACGTGCGTGTCGAGTATAATCTTGTAGCAAGTCAACGTATGTATTACGTGCAACGGAATAAGTGTTACGTGCGTTACGGGCGGCCGAGTCGTGGCCGAGATGACTGGATGGCCGAGCATGGCCGGTCGTGATTCGTTGGAATGGCCGAGCATGGTCGGCGGTGACTCGCGAGGGTGGCCGATCACGGTCGCGGTGACTCACCGGGCGTAAGGATGGCGATAACGTACGTAAAGGCGTGTCCTGATTCACGGCCGTAAGTGCCCGTTACGTGCGTAGCGACTTAGATTACGTGCGTAAAATTTGCCGAGCGAAATGGACGAAGGTTAGGCGCGTCCGGCTACGTGCGTAAGGACCCGCCGGTTACGTACGTAGCGGCGGTGTCTCGGCCTATATAAGGCCTGGACCGAGTCACCCTTGTCATTTTTCATTTTTCTTCATTTCTTTCACGATTTCTTCAGCAAAGTTGATGGATTTGAGTAAGAACATCATGTAGCAACATGTTTTGGAAGTTGGAATCATGGATTAACATCATCTTCCATCCGGATCGAAGGTAAGAACACCTAAACACTTGGTTTTGGATAGTTTTGGAGTTTCTTGATGATTTGGCCGGATTGATTCGTTTTAACTCAGATTATTGATGGAACCTTGTTGTATTCTTGAGATTATACATTATCCTTGAAGTTTTGTGGAACAAATTCGGGTATTTCTTCGTTAAAATGATTTATTTAGATTATGCCTTCAAAGTATTCGATGAAATGCCTCAATGAGTAGAACTTGGGAAATTCTACACGTTTTCGTATGAATGGTGATGGAATTGGTTGTGTTATGATTATTCTTGGTAATTATGGGAATTTTTTTAAGGGAAGATAATGAATTGATGATCAAATACCTTGATTATGTCGTTATGATTATGGAATCGTAGTAATCTCGATGTTCTTGATAGTTTGTTGTAATCCATGATGTTATGAGAAGTGTATATGTTGAAGAACATGATTGCATACACCTTGAATTGTGAATAAGGATTGTTTAGATGTTAGAACACATCGGATTATGCCGTTTGGGGACTTTGAATGTGATTTCGGAATAAGTTGTGGAACTCTTGGAATATGATTATCTATAATTAATTGGATTGTACGGATTGATGATGATAATCGGTAATTGGTTTTATTACGAATATACAAGGAGGAAACTTGTAAGTATTTAAGATTGAATGTGGAATCATAGTGTTGTCTTGAATTCGTGTTTGATTGGTTTGAGTTGTATTGTTTGGTTTTGTGTATGATCGAGGTATTGTTGAGCCGTTGAGTTTGATTGGTTGGCTATGTCGGTTATTGATTGTTATCGGATTGTATGTTAATCGATTATTTCAATAGGTTGAGATTATTGATCGGTGAGTATAATCGTATGTTGCGGTCATGTTCGAGTATGTTCGTGAATTGCTTTGGTCGGGACCGAGGAGCCCGTAGATGAAGGCATTGTGACTGTAGCGGCTTCATCATCATCGTATCGGTATCGAGGCAAGTTATTACTTGCTCGATTTATAATATTTAATGAATGGTTTCGGTTTCATTCGGTTATAATTCGTATAGCAATGTTTATAATCGTAATCACAGGAGATTTGGAATTATAGGTTGTATTCGAGTTTTGGGAATTTAAATCATAATGTATATGATTTACAATTGTCGTTGGTATACTTGTTATCGAGGATACATCATGGTATTGACAAAGTGTGAATTATCTACCGTCCGCGATGTTTTGGATCGGTGAATATTCAGAATAATGGTTGGTGATGGTTTAGATATCGAGATTGCTCTCGAAGGACTCGGAGCAAGTATTTTAATCATTTCTGTCATTTGTGTCGATCATGTCGTGATACATTCGTGTATCGTTGTTGTCATGCATTTGTGCATTGTTGTTGTCGTGTATTGTGCACTGTTGTTCTGTGCAGTTGTACATTGTTGTCATATGTCCACCATGCGTTGGTCCGACGGGATCATCATGGGAATCTATAGCTGTGTGCGCTCATTGACGGGCCGTAATGCCACCATGTGTTGGTCCGACGGGATCATCATGGGAATCTATAGCTGTGTGCGCTGGATCGTTGGATTACCATATGTATTGTTGTTGTGCATATGTATATTATGGGTTTGCCATAAGTATACATTGTCGTTATTGTTGTGATCATATTGACGTTGTCATATGAGTATGCATTTGTAGGTCTTGTGTTAGGACCATGTCCGTATGTTGTGTTGATCTGATCTCGGATTAGACTGACGTGATGGTAATGGTATTTCATATCTCGAGGTATGTTCTATATTTCTTTTGGTATTTGTCCTTGATGGACAATCGGTTATCGTATTGGGATTTGATGATGTTATTTGAGGGATCGTATTGGTCAGAATTGGTATATTTCCATATCGTGAGTTGGTTATGACAGATTAAGAATCTTGAGTATTGTTTGAGGTACAATACAGATATTATGTTCGAGTTTATTGGTTAATCGAGTACAGGATGTGAAATGTGATAATGGTTATTCTGATGGGAATTGGTTGAGTAAGCGAAGTTATGGCGGTAAGATTACGTTGGTCGTATTCTTATGTTGTATTCTCATTGTTATGTAATTATTAATGTGATATGACGGTTATCATTGTTGGATATTATGGCTGACCCCGTCGTGGGATTTCTTTTTAGGTTCTTGGAGTATCGAGCTTGTAGCGGTCGTGAAGAGATGAGCTTCCCGGAGGATACTGGCTAGGACATGTATTTGTGTATTGAGTTTCTGATCAGTCGCTGTATTCCGCTGCTAGAGTATTTTAAGTTGTTTGTCTTTTCCGCTGCGTGAGTATTTTTAAATGACCTTTCGTTTCTGGTAATTTGAGTTACTTTGGAAATCATTTTCTAAAATGTTGAGTTACGGCGTTTGAGTTGCCCTTTTCAAAATGAGATTTCACGACGGTTTTGATAAATAGATTTTATAAAGTTTTCGAATGTTTTAAAGATAGTACCGTCATTAGCCTCTTGGGCGTTTGTAAATGTTTGCGAAAATTTCTTTTAGCCTTGTGGGTTCCATCTCGGGACCCACGGCGCTGTAATATTCCCGGTCGGCTCTGGGGGTGTTACAGAATATGGTATCGGAGCTTAGGTTGAGAAAACCTAGGCAGTCGGGTTGAGTTGGGTCGTGTTTCTGTCGCGTCATTTGAGTTGTCGATTGAAAAATATTGGAGCCGTGAGTTTTTTTGTTCACTCGGGCTTATGTGTTGTGCGATTTGCCGATTGTAAGTCTTGGTCTTGTTATAAACTTTTCCAAATAGTATTAACGTGTTTCTTGAGATAGAGTGTGTTGTTTTCTCGAATTGAACCGAGTTTGCAAAAGTGTGTTTTGAAAATATACGTGTCGAGTATTTTCTTAGTCGAGACATGTGCCGATTATCACGGGAATCGTCGGCTTCACGATCCGTAAGTATTGGATTTTGAATTGCATTGAGATTTATTGTCGTTCTAAGTTGATATGTTCGAGGTTCGTAAAGATATTATACGTTACGGTATAAGATAGCGAATTGGGACAGATTGATGATCTTGAGAAGTTATGATTTTGGAAATCAATATGTCGATTAAGTTTTGGAATGGAGTTTTGCATTTGAGAGAAATATTGTGGATTGTTCAGGAGAACATGTAATCATGTTAGTTCATCTTGAGATATATGAACTGTTTTTGAGCATTTGAAAATGATACTTTTCAAAATGAATGTTTTACAGATGTTTTACCGTAAATGATTTTGGGCCGAGACCCAATCGATTTTGAAATGGTTTTATAACTCAGGACTTGGGGTCCGAAATGAGTTTTCTACTTTTTAAACTTCTTGTAATGTGGAATGAGATACGGACTGAGACCCTAATGTTTCAAAAGACTTTCCTATTTTCTAAAACTCCCGAGATTTGTAAAACACGTTATCAATTGTTTATCTACTTTATCACTACCTTTCGGGGTTTTGATTTATTGGTTCAAATGGAAATTCTCGGAAGTCTTTCGCCGTGTTTGATTTGTTGAATTGTTTCAACGTTTTGTCATATCATATTTGAGGTGATCCAGGATGGATTAAGGATTTACGTTGCGAGTAGTATGTGGAGAGGAGTTTTATCAGAGTCTATATATTTGAGATTTTGGAACTCTATCGTGTGGTTTTCCGATGGAATATCAGTGAATTTGGTGACGAGCTGAATTGGTATACAGGAGTATGGATATGGTCAAGCATTTGCATAAATCCCATTTTATTTAATCGTGTGTATTTGAAAAGAATTTTTATCGAGAACTTGACACGAGCGAGCCGGTTGGTTCGAAAATTGATTTTGTGGTCTTACGAGAATTTATGTTTTGAGTTTTCAAAATTTTGAAAGAATTTTCGAAAATTTGTCTTTTGACAAGACTATATGATTTCAAACTAGTTTTGAAAATGTGATTGATAACCATACGCATTTAGTGTATATTCCATATCATGGTGAAGTTGTGAGTGTGACTCACGAACTGGTTATGACATTCCTATGGTGCGATGAAAAGGGATCCGAACTTTGGTATGGTCGTTTGGTTATGAAAGGATGATCGATTGATTTATCGGATAAGAGAAATATGTCGTATGTTGTAGAATCGTGCATATAATATAATTTTGGAACTTTGGATTTTGTGAAACTGGGGTATGTGTGCTATGTGATTCCATTGGTGTGGTAATATTGTGACTTTACCATAATGATTTTGAATGATTTCTTTTGTAGATTTGGGGATGGTGACCCCATGTTGGTTGTTTTAAATGTCGAGCGGTCGTTTCCACTCCAGGTATGATTGGTTATTTTCGTCGACTTGATTGGTTGTTCGTATGCCGAGGAGTATGCTCACCAGTCGAGTATGTTTATTGAGATCCACGGTATGTGATTGGTGTGTCGCTTTGAGAACTTTATTCATCCGTATATATGTCTCTATGGTTCTGTGTGTATCGTGTTGGAATTTACCGTGTGAGGGTATTCCTGATTATTATCGCTCCTTCGTTGGTAATATTAGAGTTTATCATGTTTATGATATACTCGATTGTGCTTTAACCATTGGATTGGTCGTATTGGAATTTATCATGTCGATGGTATTCTCAGTTAATTTGTTGGTTGATCATTGTTGATGATCGTATAAGTGTTCGGATTTTGTGTCGATGTTTCGAGATTGGTTGCCATTGTTTTGAGCAGTTGTTTCACAGATATATCGGATATTATTCGTCTTATCAGAATTAGAACTTGATCATGCGATCACGCAAACAGGATTTGTCACGAATAGATTATTTCATCTGACGATGATTAAATTTTGTTGAGACTCAAGGAATTGTGATTGTAAGCGTATTGGGACTGTACAGTGAGATCGCTTGCTAGTATCTCAGGAGATCGTCGACCTGCGTATTTGTAAGTGTACTCTTTTGATTATTCAGTAATGATGATGATTGATCGTTGTCGTGATGGTTTTGGGATATTTTAGTTGAACGGTTTGTTTCCTTTATGACGGATTTCAAGTTTCGAGGACGAAACTTATTTTAAGTGGTGTAGTATGTAATATCCTAATTTCTCTGCATTGTTTGATATTATTTTATCCGAAGTTATATTATGCAGTGGAATGCATGCAGTATGGATAAAATAAATAAATAAAGAGGCGAGATGTCGATATCGGTATAATTGTCGTATTTGGTCGACAGTTGCATTTGAGGATATTGTGTATCAGGTTAGCGTACTTTCGATATAGAGTATATCGTATAAGGATGTTATTGGATTCAGTATATGTATTCAGTAAGTGTATATGTGTCTTCGGTATGTCGAGACAGGCGGTAACGGTTGAAATTGGCTAAGTATAGAATACTTAGCGTACGCTAATGTTGAAGACTTACGTACGCTAAATCACAAGAGTTACGTACGTTATGGCCGAGACATTACGTACGTAACAAGAGGAATCGGACAGTTGGGCCCGGTGTCGGCGGCTTTCGGCGCAGATGTGGACAGGTGAGTCAACGGATGGAGTTACGTACGTTATACAGGGTGTATTACGTACGTAATACGAGTATAATACTGTAGCAAGTCAACGTACGTATTACGTACGCAACGGAATAAGTGTTACGTACGTTACGGGGCGGCTGGCCGAGTCGTGGCCGAGATGACCTGGATGGCCGAGCATGGCCGGTCGTGATTCGTTGGAATGGCCGAGCATGGTCGGCAGTGACTCGCAGGGGTGGCCGATCACAGTCGGCAGTGACTCGCTGGGCGTAAGGACTGGCTGATAACGTACGTAAAGCTGTGTCCGGTTACGGCCGTAAGTGCCCGTTACGTACGTAAGCAGCTTCCGATTACGTACGTAAGGCTGCCGAGCGAAATGGACAGAAGGTTAGGCCGCGTCCGTCTACGTACGTAAGGACCCGCCGGTTACGTACGTAACTGGCCGGCAGGTCTCGGCCTATATAAGGCCTGGACCGAGTCACCCTTGTCATTTTTCATTTTTCTTTGTTTCTTTCGCGATTTCTTCAGCAAAGTTGATGGATTTGAGTAAGAACATCATGTAGCAACATGTTTTGGAAGTTGGAATCATGGATTAACATCATCTTCCATCCGGATCGAAGGTAAGAACACCTAAACACTTGGTTTTAGATAGTTTTGGAGTTTCTTGATGATTTGGCCGGATTGATTCGTTTTAACTCAGATTATTGATGGAACCTTGTTGTATTCTTGAGATTATACATTATCCTTGAAGTTTTGTGAAACAAATTCGGGTATTTCTTCGTTAAAATGATTTATTTAGATTATGCCTTCAAAGTGTTCGATGAAATGCCTCAATGAGTAGAACTTGGTAAATTCTACACGTTTTCGTATGAATGGTGATGGAATTGGTTGTGTTATGATTATTCTTGGTAATTATGGGAATTTCGTTAAGGGAAGATAATGAATTGATGATCAAATACCTTGATTATGTCGTTATGATTATGGAATCGTAGTAATCTCGATGTTCTTGATAGTTTGTTGTAATCCATGATGTTATGAGAAGTGTATATGTTGAAGAACATGATTGCATACACCTTGAATTGTGAATAAGGATTGTTTAGATGTTAGAACACATCGGATTATGCCGTTTGGGGACTTTGAATGTGATTTCGGAATAAGTTGTGGAACTCTTGGAATATGATTATCTATAATTAATTGGATTGTACGGATTGATGATGATAATCGGTAATTGGTTTTATTACGAATATACAAGGAGGAAACTTGTAAGTATTTAAGATTGAATGTGGAATCATAGTGTTGTCTTGAATTCGTGTTTGATTGGTTTGAGTTGTATTGTTTGGTTTTGTGTATGATCGAGGTATTGTTGAGCCGTTGAGTTTGATTGGTTGGCTATGTCGGTTATTGATTGTTATCGGATTGTATGTTAATCGATTATTTCAATAGGTTGAGATTATTGATCGGTGAGTATAATCGTATGTTGCGGTCATGTTCGAGTATGTTCGTGAATTGCTTTGGTCGGGACCGAGGAGCCCGTAGATGAAGGCATTGTGGTAGTAGCGGCTTCATCATCATCGTATCGATCGAGGCAAGTTATTACTTGCTCGATTTATAATATTTAATGAATGGTTTCAATTTCATTCGTTTATAATTCGTATAGCAATGTTTATAATCGTAATCACAGGAGATTTGGAATTATAGGTTGTATTCGAGTTTTGGGAATTTAAATCATAATGTATATGATTTACAATTGTCGTTGGTATACTTGTTATCGAGGATACATCATGGTATTGACAAAGTGTGAATTATCTACCGTCCGCGATGTTTTGGATCGGTGAATATTCGAATAATGGTTGGTGATGGTTTAGATATCGAGATTGCTCTCGAAGGACTCGGAGCAAGTATTTTAATCATTTCGTCATTTGTGTCGATCATGTCGTGATACATTCGTGTATCGTTGTTGTCATGCATTTGTGCATTGTTGTTGTCGTGTATTTTGCAATGTTGTTCGTGCGGTTGTACATTGTTGTCATATGTCCACCATGCGTTGGTCCGGGATCATCATGGGAATCTATAGTGTGTGTCTTGGATCGGCCGATGTAATGCCACCATGTGTTGGTCCGACGGGATCATCATGGGAATCTATAGTTGTGTGCGCTGGATCGTTGGATTACCATATGTATTGTTGTTGTGCATATGTATATTATGGGTTTGCCATAAGTATACATTGTCGTTATTGTTGTGATCATATTGACGTTGTCATATGAGTATGCATTTGTAGGTCTTGTGTTAGGACCATGTCCGTATGTTGTGTTGATCTGATCTCGGATTAGACTGACGTGATGGTAATGGTATTTCGTATCTCGAGGTATGTTCTATATTTCTTTTGGTATTTGTCCTTGATGGACAATCGGTTATCGTATTGGGATTTGATGATGTTATTTGAGGGATCGTATTGGTCAGAATTGGTATATTTCCATATCGTGAGTTGGTTATGACAGATTAAGAATCTTGAGTATTGTTTGAGGTACAATACAGATATTATGTTCGAGTTTATTGGTTAATCGAGTACAGGATGTGAAATGTGATAATGGTTATTCTGATGGGAATTGGTTGAGTAAGCGAAGTTATGGTAAGATTACGTTGGTCGTATTCTTATGTTGTATTCTCATTGTTATGTAATTATTAATGTGATATGACGGTTATCATTGTTGGATATTATGGCTGACCCCGTCGTGGGATTTCTTTTTAGGTTCTTGGAGTATCGAGCTTGTAGCGGTCGTGAAGAGATGAGCTTCCCGGAGGATACTGGCTAGGACATGTATTTGTGTATTGAGTTTACGATCACTTGTATTCCGCTGCTAGAGTATTTTAAGTTGTTTGTCTTTTCCGCTGCGTGAGTATTTTTAAATGACCTTTCGTTTCTGGTAATTTGAGTTACTTTGGAAATCATTTTCTAAAATGTTGAGTTCTGGCGTTTCAGGCCTTGCCCTTTTCAAAATGAGATTTCACGACGGTTTTGATAAATAGATTTTATAAAGTTTTCGAATGTTTTAAAGATAGTACCGTCATTAGCCTCTTGGGCGTTTGTAAATGTTTGCGAAAATTTCTTTTAGCCTTGTGGGTTCCATCTCGGGACCCACGGTGCTGTAATATTCCCGGTCGGCTCTGGGGGTGTTACAGAATATGGTATCGGAGCTTAGGTTGAGAAAACCTAGGCAGTCGGGTTGAGTTGGGTCGTGTTTCTGTCGCGTCATTTGAGTTGTCGATTGAAAAATATTGGAGCCGTGAGTTTTTTTGTTCACTCGGGCTTATGTGTTGTGCGATTTGCCAGTGTAGTACTGGTCTTGTTATAAACTTTTCCAAATAGTATTAACGTGTTTCTTCAGATAGAGCTGTGTTGTTTTCTCGAATTGAACTGAGTTTGCAAAAAGTGTGTTTTGAAAATATCTGTGTTGAGTATTTTCTTGAGTCGAGACATGTGCCAGTATCACGGGGAATCGTCGGCTTCACGATCTGTAAGTATTGGATTTTTGAATTGCATTGAGATTTATTGTCGTTCTAAGTTGATATGTTCTGAGGTTCAGAAAGATATTATGCGTTACAGTATAAGATGACAGAATTGGGACAGGATTGATGATCTTGAGAAGTTATGATTTTGGAAATCAATATGTCGATTAAGTTTTGGAACGGAGTTTTGCATTTGAGAGAAATATTGTGGATTGTTCAGGAGAACATGTAATCATGTTAGTTCATCTTGAGATATATGAACTGTTTTTGAGCATTTGAAAATGATACTTTTCAAAATGAATGTTTTACAGATGTTTTACCGTAAATGATTTTGGGCCGAGACCCAATCGATTTTGAAATGGTTTTATAACTCAGGACTTGGGGTCCGAAATGAGTTTTCTACTTTTTAAACTTCTTGTAATGTGGAATGAGATACGGACTGAGACCCTAATGTTTCAAAAGACTTTCCTATTTTCTAAAACTCCCGAGATTTGTAAAACACGTTATCAATTGTTTATCTACTTTATCACTACCTTTCGGGGTTTTGATTTATTGGTTCAAATGGAAATTCTCGGGAAGTCTTTCGCCGTGTTTGATTTGTTGAATTGTTTCAACGTTTTGTCATATCATATTTGAGGTGATCCAGGATGGATTAAGGATTTACGTTGCGAGTAGTATGTGGAGAGGAGTTTTATCAGAGTCTATATATTTGAGATTTTGGAACTCTATCGTGTGGTTTTCCGATGGAATATCAGTGAATTTGGTGACGAGCTGAATTGGTATACAGGAGTATGGATATGGTCAAGCATTTGCATAAATCCCATTTTATTTAATCGTGTGTATTTGAAAAGAATTTTTATCGAGAACTTGACACGAGCGAGCCGGTTGGTTCGAAAATTGATTTTGTGGTCTTACGAGAATTTATGTTTTGAGTTTTCAAAATTTTGAAAGAATTTTCGAAAATTTGTCTTTTGACAAGACTATATGATTTCAAACTAGTTTTGAAAATGTGATTGATAACCATACGCATTTAGTGTATATTCCATATCATGGTGAAGTTGTGAGTGTGACTCACGAACTGGTTATGACATTCCTATGGTGCGATGAAAAGGGATCCGAACTTTGGTATGGTCGTTTGGTTATGAAAGGATGATCGATTGATTTATCGGATAAGAGAAATATGTCGTATGTTGTAGAATCATGCATATAATATAATTTTGGAACTTTGGATTTTGTGAAACTGGGGTATGTGTGCTATGTGATTCCATTGGTGTGGTAATATTGTGACTTTACCATAATGATTTTGAATGATTTCTTTTGTAGATTTGGGGATGGTGACCCCATGTTGGTTGTTTTAGATGTCGAGCGGTCGTTTCCACTCCAGGTATGATTGGTTATTTTCGTCGACTTGATTGGTTGTTCGTATGCCGAGGAGTATGCTCACCAGTCGAGTATGTTTATTGAGATCCACGGTATGTGATTGGTGTGTCGCTTTGAGAACTTTATTCATCCGTATATATGTCTCTATGGTTCTGTGTGTATCGTGTTGGAATTTACCGTGTGAGGGTATTCCTGATTATTATCGCTCATTCGTTGGTAATATTAGAGTTTATCATGTTTATGATATACTCGATTGTGCTTTAACCATTGGATTGGTCGTATTGGAATTTATCATGTCGATGGTATTCTCAGTTAATTTGTTGGTTGATCATTGTTGATGATCGTATAAGTGTTCGGATTTTGTGTCGATGTTTCGAGATTGGTTGCCATTGTTTTGAGCAGTTGTTTCACAGATATATCGGATATTATTCGTCTTATCAGAATTAGAACTTGATCATGCGATCACGCAAACAGGATTTGTCACGAATAGATTATTTCATCTGACGATGATTAAATTTTGTTGAGACTCAAGGAATTGTGATTGTAAGCGTATTGGGACTGTACAGTGAGATCGCTTGCTAGTATCTCAGGAGATCGTCGACCTGCGTATTTGTAAGTGTACTCTTTTGATTATTCAGTAATGATGATGATTGATCGTTGTCGTGATGGTTTTGGGATATTTTAGTTGAACGGTTTGTTTCCTTTATGACGGATTTCAAGTTTCGAGGACGAAACTTATTTTAAGTGGTGTAGTATGTAATATCCGGAATTTCTACTGCTGTTGTTTGATATTATTTTATCCGAGTTATATTGTACAGCGTGGAATCTGTACAGTATGGATAAAATAAATAAATAAAGGACTGAGATGTCAGTATCGGTATAATTGTCGTATTTGGTCGACAGTTGCATTTGAGGATATTGTGTATCAGGTTATCGTACTTCCGATATAGAGTATATCGTATAAGGATGTTATTGGATTCAGTATATGTATTCAGTAAGTGTATATGTGTCTTCGGTATGTCGAGACAGGCGGTAACAGTTGAAATTGGCTAAGTATAGAATACTTAGCGTACGCTAATGTTGAAGACTTACGTATGCTAAATCACAAGAGTTACGTACGTTATGGCCGAGACATTACGTACGTAACAAGAGGAATCGGACAGTTGGGCCCGGTGTCGGCGGCTTTCGGCGCAGATGTGGACAGGTGAGTCAACGGATGGAGTTACGTACGTTATACAGGGTGTATTACGTACGTAATACGAGTATAGTACTGTAGCAAGTCAACGTATGTATTACGTACGCAACGGAACAAGTGTTACGTACGTTACGGGGCGACTGGCCGAGTCGTGGCCGAGATGACCTGGATGGCCGAGCATGGCCGGACGTGACTCGTTGGGATGGCCGAGCATGGTCGGCAGTGACTGCAGGTGGCCGATCACAGTCGGCAGTGACTCACTGGGCGTAAGGACTGGCTGATAACGTACGTAAAGCTGTGTCCGGTTACGGCCGTAAGTGCCCGTTACGTACGTAAGCAGCTTCCGATTACGTACGTAAGGCTGCCGAGCGAAATGGACAGAAGGTTAGGCCGCGTCCGGCTACGTACGTAAGGACCCGCCGGTTACGTACGTAACTGGCCGGCAGGTCTCGGCCTATAAAAGGCCTGGACCGAGTCACCCTTGTCATTTTTCATTTTTCTTCGTTTCTTTCGCGATTTCTTCAGCAAAGTTGATGGATTTGAGTAAGAACATCATGTAGCAACATGTTTTGGAAGTTGGAATCATGGATTAACATCATCTTCCATCCGGATCGAAGGTAAGAACACCTAAACACTTGGTTTTGGATAGTTTTGGAGTTTCTTGATGATTTGGCCGGATTGATTCGTTTTAACTCAGATTATTGATGGAACCTTGTTGTATTCTTGAGATTATACATTATCCTTGAAGTTTTGTGGAACAAATTCGGGTATTTCTTCGTTAAAATGATTTATTTAGATTATGCCTTCAAAGTGTTCGATGAAATGCCTCAATGAGTAGAACTTGGGAAATTCTACACGTTTTCGTATGAATGGTGATGGAATTGGTTGTGTTATGATTATTCTTGGTAATTATGGGAATTTTGTTAAGGGAAGATAATGAATTGATGATCAAATACCTTGATTATGTCGTTATGATTATGGAATCATAGTAATCTCGATGTTCTTGATAGTTTGTTGTAATCCATGATGTTATGAGAAGTGTATATGTTGAAGAACATGATTGCATACACCTTGAATTGTGAATAAGGATTGTTTAGATGTTAGAACACATCGGATTATGCCGTTTGGGGACTTTGAATGTGATTTCGGAATAAGTTGTGGAACTCTTGGAATATGATTATCTATAATTAATTGGATTGTACGGATTGATGATGATAATCGGTAATTGGTTTTATTACGAATATACAAGGAGGAAACTTGTAAGTATTTAAGATTGAATGTGGAATCATAGTGTTGTCTTGAATTCGTGTTTGATTGGTTTGAGTTGTATTGTTTGGTTTTGTGTATGATCGAGGTATTGTTGAGCCGTTGAGTTTGATTGGTTGGCTATGTCGGTTATTGATTGTTATCGGATTGTATGTTAATCGATTATTTCAATAGGTTGAGATTATTGATCGGTGAGTATAATCGTATGTTGCGGTCATGTTCGAGTATGTTCGTGAATTGCTTTGGTCGGGACCGAGGAGCCCGTAGATGAAGACATTGTGACTGGTAGCGGCTTCATCATCATCGTATCGGTATCGAGGCAAGTTATTACTTGCTCAGTTTATAATATTTAATGAATGGTTTCAGTTTCATTCGTTTATAATTCGTATAGCAATGTTTATAATCGTAATCACAGGAGATTTGGAATTATAGGTTGTATTCGAGTTTTGGGAATTTAAATCATAATGTATATGATTTACAATTGTCGTTGGTATACTTGTTATCGAGGATACATCATGGTATTGACAAAGTGTGAATTATCTACCGTCCGCGATGTTTTGGATCGGTGAATATTCAGAATAATGGTTGGTGATGGTTTAGATATCGAGATTGCTCTCGAAGGACTCGGAGCAAGTATTTTAATCATTTCTGTCATTTGTGTCGATCATGTCGTGATACATTCGTGTATCGTTGTTGTCATGCATTTGTGCATTGTTGTTGTCGTGTATTGTGCACTGTTGTTCTGTGCAGTTGTACATTGTTGTCATATGTCCACCATGCGTTGGTCCGACGGGATCATCATGGGAATCTATAGCTGTGTGCACTGGATCGCTGGACAGGTAATGCCACCATGTGTTGGTCCGACGGGATCATCATGGGAATCTATAGTTTGTGCTACTGGATCGTTGGATTACCATATGTATTGTTATTGTGCATATGTATATTATGGGTTTGCCATAAGTATACATTGTCGTTATTGTTGTGATCATATTGACGTTGTCATATGAGTATGCATTTGTAGGTCTTGTGTTAGGACCATGTCCGTATGTTGTGTTGATCTGATCTCGGATTAGACTGACGTGATGGTAATGGTATTTCGTATCTCGAGGTATGTTCTATATTTCTTTTGGTATTTGTCCTTGATGGACAATCGGTTATCGTATTGGGATTTGATGATGTTATTTGAGGGATCGTATTGGTCAGAATTGGTATATTTCCATATCGTGAGTTGGTTATGACAGATTAAGAATCTTGAGTATTGTTTGAGGTACAATACAGATATTATGTTCGAGTTTATTGGTTAATCGATTACAGGATGTGAAATGTGATAATGGTTATTCTGATGGGAATTGGTTGAGTAAGTGAAGTTATGGCGGTAAGATTACGTTGGTCGTATTCTTATGTTGTATTCTCATTGTTATGTAATTATTAATGTGATATGACGGTTATCATTGTTGGATATTATGGCTGACCCCGTCGTGGGATTTCTTTTTAGGTTCTTGGAGTATCGAGCTTGTAGCGGTCGTGAAGAGATGAGCTTCCCGGAGGATACTGGCTAGGACATGTATTTGTGTATTGAGTTTCTGATCAGTCGCTGTATTCCGCTGCTAGAGTATTTTAAGTTGTTTGTCTTTTCCGCTGCGTGAGTATTTTTAAATGACCTTTCGTTTCTGGTAATTTGAGTTACTTTGGAAATCATTTTCTAAAATGTTGAGTTCTGGCGTTTCAGGCCTTGCCCTTTTCAAAATGAGATTTCACGACGGTTTTGATAAATAGATTTTATAAAGTTTTCGAATGTTTTAAAGATAGTACCGTCATTAGCCTCTTGGGCGTTTGTAAATGTTTGCGAAAATTTCTTTTAGCCTTGTGGGTTCCATCTCGGGACCCACGGCGCTGTAATATTCCCGGTCGGCTCTGGGGGTGTTACAGTTTGACCCTGGTCGGGCAAGCATTTGGTTGTTTATGGACGTTTAGCCTGGTAGATACTTGCGGAAAGGGTTTACGGCGTGTAATATTCCCATACGGTTTTGGGGGTGTTACATTTATGGTATCGGATCTTAGGTTGCGGAAACCTAGGCTGTCGGGCCGAGTCGAGTCGTGATTTGTCGAGTAATGTGTTGTCTTGTCGTTCGAGTCGTCAGTAGACAAGTTGAGTTGTGCGTAGTCACAACGCGTTGGATATGTTGTCGGATGAGATTAGTATCGTGGGCGACCGTCGTCTCCGTGCGGCCTGTGGACGTAAGTCTCCTCTTTTATGCATAATATCTGTATTCATGATTTCATTTATGTGTGATATTTGTGGTGCATAATTTTATTTACACGGTGTTGTGTAATGAAGTTGTATTCGATACTTGGATACGCTGTACGTGTATAGAACTGGATGTATTGATGTTTGGCCCTTGAACCACCATGTGGGTTGGTATGGTGTGAAAGTTGTGAACCTTGATGGGTTTTACGGTAGAGTATGTGGGAAACTCCGATGAATGATTTTGCTGTGTGTTTAAACTTGATGCCATGAGATGTATGTGATTGAATTGGCGACCCTGTTTGCCATTTGGGCATGTGGTTTTAATATCGACTATTTTGGATTGTTGTAATTATACCCGCTACGGGTAGCTTTGAAAACGTTTTTCCTTAAAGACTACTGATTTAAGCATTTTTGTGGAAATCAAAATTTTTGGAAAAATCTTGTTTTGCAAAATGACCCTAATTTTCGGAATTTAAATGTTATGTGTTTGTGTGTTGGGGGTTGCTGTGACAATTCTGCAGTCCTGCAGCTAGATGTTACGGCCGTAAGATGTTTTCCATTACGGCCGTAAGCTCAGAGTTGTTACGGGCGTAAACTGCATGTTGTTACTGATAGTTAACTTTGACCGGTAGAAATTTGTTATTACAGTTGTACCCGTGCCCCTTGATTATTTAATCTCTGTTGATATATCAGTGATGGATGGCGTGGTAACATGTTGTTACCCCGTATAACGCTAGCAAAGATAATGATATATTGACAAGGTCATTTTGACGATATCGTCTAGCGAAAAGATTGAAGCCTCGATGTGTTGTTTTGCAAATATCTTCAATCAAAACAGTTTTGATAATGAGATACATGGTTTTAATTAAACGACCGAGGTATTATAAGTGTTTTCAAAAATTTCATTTCACCAATTTTTTTTTCAAACTTGAGAATTTTAAAATTTTATCATTTGAATAATACCTCGGAAACATTTTATTTTTGTTGTTAGTGTTTGATCCCTGCGATACGTGTGTGGTTTTTGACCGTGTTTGATTTGGTAAAATCCAAACATCTCTGTTGATGTGACTGTGTGGATTATTTTTTTTTAATGAAGTTCTAAAATTACAGTGTTAGTTCGTGCACTTGTGTGATGACTTGGAGTTGATGTTTTAACGTGCTGCTATTTATTGTCTTATCTTGACGTTATGATATTTGTTTGGATGTGTTATTCTTGTTGGTCGTCCAAAGATGCCGAGAGGCCGTGGCCGAGGACGTGGTCGTAGTCGTGGTCGTGATCGCGGCAATCATCCGGAGGTAATGTTGATATTGGCGCCGCCACCATCCTTCGTCGGTGACCGACCGGCCTGGCGCATATGAATCGACCGTACATCGAGACGGGATTCGGATGAAGATAACGGAGTGGTAAGTGGTTACGAGATGTGATGAGAATGCACCCGCCCGCTTTGTAGGTTCTTCGGACTCGTTAGGTCGAGAATTGGCTCTTCCAGTTGGGACAACATTTGATGTTGTAGCTTGCCCCGATGAGAGAAGAGTGCCTATTGCTCAATACCTACTCGACAGGAAGTGCAGATTGGTGGGAGGCCGTAGCGCCTAGTGATCGTACCGCTACTGGATGAATTCAAAAGCGCCATGGAGGCCGAGTATTGTCCGCCGCCCGTTAAAGAGCATAGGATTGTCGAGTTTTTCTCGGCTACGCCCGAGACGTGTCGATATCCTGTGCGATAGTCGATTATAATCGGCACTGTGTTATGTTCGGATCGGGTGAAAAGTGAGGCGTATAAGGTTCGTTATTTCGATATGCGTATGAAACCTCGGGATTCGGCGGTGTATGGCTCTTTTTATGTGTACAACCTTGAAGGACTATCGGGATCGAGCCTTGGCGTTTGAGATGGCTATAATGTCTACCGAGTCCGTATCGCAGCGAAAAAGCGTAAGATTTCCGATGACGACGGGAAGTAAGGGAATTGGGATTCCCACACCTCAACCCTCGTATCGCTCGAGTATGGGACCTTCTCGGTCGGTTAGAGAACCCAAAAGACCCAAGTCGGTGTCTTTGAGTTACAGTAATGCTCCTAGGTGTTTCAACTGTAACGTTCTAGGCCATGAACGCGCGCATTGTAAGAAACCGCCAGTGACTTGTTATAATTGTGGACACGAGGGGCATCGAGTTCAGTACTGCGAGATTGTTGCCGAGATGATAAGGGACCGGAATTCTATTCCTACTTTCGGAGGGCCCAGTGATGTCTAGTGATGGTGTTTTTGGTACTCGCTACACGGATTGTTTCGCGTGTAGAGATGTTTTTTTTTGTGACGCTTTTACATTTGGAACTTGTTGAATGATATTTTGTTTTGTGTAAGTTCCCATTTAGTTGTTGAACCTACGGAGGCGTGTCAGTGGACCACGAGGTCATGAGCATGGTATTTTATTATGTGTCGTTATATTTTGTTTCGTATCACTGTGATAACCTTAGTTTAAGTTTCGGGACGAAACTTATTTTTTGTATGATAGAATGTAATATCCGGTATTCTCATTTTCTGTTATCTTGAATTGTTTGTGTTTTGACGTCGGACATTTTCATGTTGATGAGAATCGGAATGATTTCTATCGTAATACTCTATTTGTTTCTATCGCATAGCCGTTTTAGTCGGGTGCGACTTGTTTTCGCGTACATTTCTTTGATTAAATGTGTGCATATGATGTGGTATGTGATGCGTCGTTAATTGATCGTTATTGTTTTGAATCTTTGCCGGTGGCGTTGTTATGGTCGTCGTGTGGCGTGTTGTCACGCTGTATATTCTTTCGCGTTGCTTGTAACGTTTCGCCAATGGACGAAAGTTACGCATTTCTTGTGTATCTTGTTGAGTTTTCCTGTCGGGATATTGCTTCTCCCTACTTGTTTTAAGTTTCGGGACGAAACTTCTTTTAAGGAGGGTAGAATGTAATATCCGCAATTTCGGATTTCCGGTAATTTTCATTTTTCGGCGGAGGTCCGTTTCGACGACTCTCTTTTGACCGTTTTGTCATTCTGAGAATATTTAATTCTACACTTTTTGTCATCCGAGTTCGTTTCGGTATCGTTTTGTTGAGCTTCGTGTTCTTAAATGACTTTTCCGCACTTGAGTTCGATTCTCGCGAATCTCGTCATAAACTATTGTTTCGAGTTTCTCGGAAGTCCATTTAATGTTATTATTCATGTTGTAATCTTCGGTTTGGTGTTTCGATCGTGTATCATGTATTTCGGACGTGTTGGGCCATTTTCGTAATTTCCCAAAGTTTGGGGTAATTACTTCCATTGTCGAAATTCGAGCCCTCGGGTGGTCGGAATCGTGTGTTCTCTTAGTGTTCGGATTCGTCTTTGCGAGTACTTCGTAATCGTGTTTTCAGTTTACGTTCAGGTCTGAGTTTCGGGATTTTCCGGAACGTCGGATCGACCGAGGCCTGGCTGGCCAGGCCTGGCCGAGTAACGGCCGTAATGGCCCGGCAGTAACGGTCGTAAGGCCGGTTACGTACGTAACAGCCTACCAGTTACGTACGTAACATATCCGGCAGAATCAGTCTAGAGAGTTCGGCCTTGGCCGACATGTCGTAGGCCTCGCCGATTACGTGCGTAAGCGCCGCCGTGGTCGGCTATTTATAGGCCTGGCTCGAGTCATCCGGCCATTTCTCATCTTTTCTTCGTTCCTTCCGCGATTTTTCACTATAGATCGATGGTTTTGAGTAGAAACAACTTATATAAACATGTTTTGGAAGTTGGAATCATGGATTAACATCATCTTCCACCCGGATCGAAGGTAAGAACACCTAAACTTTTGGTTTTTAGATGTTCTTGAGGTTTCTTGGTGTTTTGGCTGATTTGCTTCGTTTTGATTCATATTATTGTTAGAACTTGATTGTAAACTTGTAAACAATCTGTTGGTCCCCTTTTTAAGTATACTTGATACAGCTTTGGGAAATGTTTGGGCAACAGGCTGTATGGTTTTGGAATCTGAGTGCGTAGCTGAAGTCTTTAATATAGTAAGTTGCCGTCGATACAGCAACTCGGTCTATTCTCCTGTTAGCTTGGTGCGTACAGGGTTTTGCAGTGCATACTTATATAAATTGCAATTATGAAAACAGTAACGGCGAAAGGTAAATAACACAGTATTTAAGTGGTTCGAGGTAAACCCCTCTACGTCCACTGGTCCTCCACACAGGAGTAAAACGTTTATTATTAATACTGCGTACACAACTATGTATTTATAATCAAACCTATCCTTGTATCGTTCACACAGATAGATACAAAGACTGTCGCTTTCAACCGTTCACACAGATTGGTTTAAAGCTTCCTTCTTGACTAGCTTCTTCACACACAGTTCCAAAGCTTCGTCCTTTTATTCGTCCCACACAGGTCAGAATAACTTGTTGAGTTCACACAGAGCTCGGTTTTTTCACAAAGGTAAAAAGGTAGGTAACCGGGTAAGAACAGCAGCTTTGACTATGAAGTTCTTGAGCTGATGATGACTGTTCTTGAAGTTGAGCACTGTATATCTTTTTTTGATCTTAATTGCAGTAAGCTTCTGGAGATATGTTTTGCTCTGATGTATATAATGATAGCTTCTTCTCTTGGTAACTTCAGTATATGTCTATCTCTATTATGTTTTCTTCAACGCTTTTATGAGATATATATAGTCTTCTGAATATTATATCCGTTGAGATAGATCCGTTGGGCAGGATTCCGTGATAACTTGAATAGACCGGGATCCGGATATTGCGGGATTTGAGGATCTCTGACAGCCTTCGATTTAAATACTTTATCCTTTCAGTATTTAAATACTTCTTTATCAAACGGTACTTGACTTTAGTGAATACTAAAGATTCCTTTTCAAATGGTCTTCAGTACTGTTCCGATGTGAATGTTGTATCCACTAGTGCTGTAGCCATATTGGAATAGTCAGGCGCTGTATGGAAGGGCGCTATATTGAGGTTTCGAGACAGCTTCCATACTTGGTGCTTACTTAGACTTTGTTGCTGTATCTTGGTAGCGCGAGAGCTTGCTGTATGCTGGCACTAATGAGAAGGTCTTCGATACAGGATTGACAACTTTGATCGGACTTTCGATACTGGGCTTGTTGTATCAAGCTTTTGTTGTTTGGCAATTATCAAAACAATATCCTTGAATCCCAACAATTTCCCCCTTTTTGATAATTTCCAAAACTTCTTTGATGATTCAAAAGCTTCTTGATCATGCCAAGGCTTTGATGCCAAAACCACTTTAGGCTAAAACAATTTCCCTCTTTTTCGATGATCACTTGATGGCAACTTCGATACAGGAGATGATTTTCCCACTGATTCCCTCTCTTTGGAAAGTGTCTTGAGCAGACTTCCTGATCTTCTGTCAAATGATCTGGTCTTCAGCACTTGATCTAAAAGAAATGTGAACTGCTCGCAGGCAATTTCTAATATGATAGGAAAGTTTATTACATCTTAAACTTATGATTGGCGCGCAGGCACAATCTTACATTTGTGATCTAGTTGAGTACAACTGAACCTATGAATTGTTCGTAGACGAGTTCTTACAGTAATAAAAAAATTTCACTCAAAAGTTGACGTCATGCTGTATCCACTAATAATATAGTGTTCCCCCTTAAAAGGTACATACAGGATTCAGTTCTTACATGCATGTTCGGATTAACACTGTATTCATGGGTCGTACTGTATTCCCCCTTAATTAATGCACACGTCAGCTGTAGGAAGGTTTCATGCCTTCTTTGTCCTACTGATCTTGTCTTGGCTACGAGTGTACAGTTAATTAATGGCAGATACTGTATTCATGGGTCTTACAGCATTCCCCCTCACTTAATGAGTAAAAGCATAAAGACTTACAGGGATTTCTAGCTGTAGTATTTGCAATTCATGTCGACGCATGGATATCAAGTAACTTTGGGTCCTGGTGTGATAGTGCCTTTTGGTACCCAAATTTGCCGGGCAACAATTTGTTTGTTGTAGGCTACTTTTGGTCCATTATATCGATATCTACGTGGGGCAGGCACGTAGTCGTTGTAATCATGATAATTATAATGCATGAAAAATCGAGAATTATAGATGTTATTCCAGTACGATTGTCATCTCGGAGGTGGAGCCATTTTCTTTGGCCTAACATCTTGCCTTCTGGGTCTCCAGTTGGATTCCCATCGATGTTGTTGATACTGCGCGGACACCTGCTTTCTTGATGGATAACGGGGCTCCTGTATCCGATTGCACAAGCGCGTAGATCTTGAAATCTTCTTTATGCGGGCCATTGTTCGTTGGATACCGCCTTCTTTCTGAATGACTGCTGGCGTTTATGATATGCTTGTGGAGCATGCTGTTGAGTACGCCTTCTGAGTGGCTGTTGTTTCCACTGTCTCGAATAGTAGAGTTGCGGGGGCGGAATGGCAGCTTTTGCTGTTCGCGGTGCAACAGGTTCCTTCACAGAACTCGGGACTTCTTTCGATACAGGGATGGATTCCTCACTCCTGACGAATACCGTACTAGATTTTTCTTTGTTGGAGAACGAGTTGTACCCTAAGCCACGTTTATCATGAGCATGTTGCCCAGTGCTTAGGATCTCTTCCATTCTTTTAGAGGATTTCTCGAAAGATTTCAAGATCGTCTCTAATTCTCCTTCACGTTTCTCGAGAGATTTTACTTTGGCTTCGAGTAGAGCCAAATCATTTGTCTTGCTTTCCAGATGAGACTTAGTCTCATTTAGATTATGAGCAAGTTGATGATTGCTCTCCATGAGTTTTTCTAAATTGACTTTGCTGTTTTCGCAATCATCTGAAATATTTTCGTAATTATTCTTCAGCAAGTCATTTTCTTCTTTCAGCTCTAAGTTAGAAATTTCAAGCTGTATGTTTTCTCCTTTCAATATCTCATGGGCCATTTGAATGTTATTAAATTCATTCAGCATATTTTCAAAGGTATGAGATGCATGTATAGGAATAGTTGAGGTGGAGCTTACCTCATCATCATCGTCGTCTTCATTTTCTTCTTTAACTTCGGCCATAGAGCACACATAGGGTCTATCTTCTAGCTCATCATCTGACGAGTCACTGTCAGTGACCGCCTGAAGACATTCTTCGGTCTTTGTTGATGCAGGCGGAGCTTTTGATTCTCCAATGAGGGCCTTGAGTTTGTTCCTCATCCTGTTTCTCCAGTCATCAAACTCGTTAATGTGAAACATGGATATCTTATTAGACATGAAGGTATCCATATTAGAAGATGGGAATTACAAAGACTGTTTTCGAAAATAAGTGTTTTTAAGGATCTAATTCAGTTAAAAATACGACTGATTCCCTTTAGAATCAACCGCTCCGATACCAATTGTTGGTCCCCTTTTTAAGTATACTTGATACAGCTTTGGGAAATGTTTGGGCAACAGGCTGTATGGTTTTCGAATCTGAGTGCGTAGCGGAAGTCTTTAATATAGTAAGTTGTCGTCGATACAGCAACTCGATCTATTCTCCTGTTAGCTTGGTGCGTACAGGGTTTTGCAGTGTATACTTATATAAATTGCAATTATGAAAATAGTAACGGCGAAAGGTAAATAACACAGTATTTAAGTGGTTCGAGGTAAACCCCTCTACGTCCACTGGTCCTCCACACAGGAGTAAAACGCTTATTATAAATACTGCGTACACAACTATGTATTTATAATCAAACCTATCCTTGTACCGTTCACACAGATAGATACAAAGACTGTCGCTTTCAACCGTTCACACAGATTGGTTTAAAGCTTCCTTCTTGACTAGCTTCTTCACACACAGTTCCAAAGCTTCGTCCTTTTATTCGTCCCACACAGGTCAGAATAACTTGTTGAGTTCACACAGAGCTCGGTTTTTACACAAAGGTAAAAAGGTAGGTAACCGGGTAAGAACAGCAGCTTTGAATATGAAGTTCTTGAGCTGATGATGACTGTTCTTGAAGTTGAGCACTGTATATCTTTTTTTGATCTTAATTGCAGTAAGCTTCTGGAGATATGTTTTGCTCTGATGTATATAATGATAGCTTCTTCTCTTGGTAACTTCAGTATATGTCTATCTCTATTATGTTTTCTTCAACGCTTTTATGAGATATATATAGTCTTCTGAATATTATATCTGTTGAGATAGATCCGTTGGGCAGGATTCCGTGATAACTTGAATAGACCGGGATCCGGATATTGCGGGATTTGAGGATCTCTGACAGCTTCAGTATTTAAATACTTTATCCTTTCAGTATTTAAATACTTCTTTATCAAACGGTACTTGACTTTAGTGAATACTAAAGATTCCTTTTCAAATGGTCTTCAGTACTGTTCCGATGTGAATGTTGTATCCACTAGTGCTGTAGCCATATTGGAATAGTCAGGCGCTGTATGGAAGGGCGCTGTATTGAGGTTTCGAGACAGCTTCCATACTTGGTGCTTACTTAGACTTTGTTGCTGTATCTTGGTAGCGCGAGAGCTTGCTGTATGCTGGCACTAATGAGAAGGTCTTCGATACAGGATTGACAACTTCGATCGGACTTTCGATACTGGGCTTGCTGTATCAAGCTTTTGTTGTTTGGCAATTATCAAAACAATATCCTTGAATCCCAACACAATCAATACCCTTGAAGTTTTGTGGAACGAATTTGAGTATTATTTTGAATAATCGATTAAATTGGACTACGCCTTCAAAGTGTCCGATAAAATGCTTCAATGGGTAGAACTTGGGAAGTTCCATACGTTTTCGTAGAATTGTGATTGAATTGATATCGTTGTGACTTAGGAACGAATTCTTGTGAAGAACTCGAGTCGGAACCCTTCCGTTCGTTGCCTTCTTTGGGGTCCGAGCTTCCCGGTCGAACCGTGTTCTTCGGAGCGTTCGGTAGCGGTTATCGAGGCAAGTATCTTATTATACGACTTGTATCTTGCGACTAGTAATTACGTATGATATGTATGACGATTTTGCTCGCCTCCGTAAATATGTTCCGTTTGAGTTGGTTGTGTTTTCCGAAATTTGAAGGCTTTGTGATATATTGGTATACATGTTCGGCGTTGTGCCATTTGTGCAGGATTGCGATGTACATATGAGATGGTTGTACACGTGGTTGTGCAATGTATTGTGTACCGAATATGTGTTATGTTGGTTAAGAGTCGTTGTGATGATCATGATATTCGTGTTGTTTTGGTTTACATACTTGATTGTACATTTCGGTGTAATGTGGAATGGCTTGACATTTAATGATTATGAGTTGTGTCGTGTCGATGTGTGTACGTGTGTTCCAGGTAGGGTCCAGCGAGGCCTGCGGAGTTCGGTACATGATGTGTACGAACAAGGTGTGTGATCCGGTAGGGTCCAGCGAGACCTGCGGAGTTCGGTACATGATGTGTACGAACGATGTGTGTGGCGGGTAGGGTCCGTTGAGGCCTCGGAGTTTGGTACATGATGTGTACGAGCGGTGTGTGTGGCCGGGTAGGGTCCGTTGAGGCCTCGGAGTTCGGCACATGATGTGTACAAGCAAAGTGTGTGTGGCCGGGTAGGGTCCGTTGAGGCCTCGGAGTTCGGTACATGATGTGTACGAGCGGTGTGTGTGGCGGGTAGTGTCCGTTGAGGCCTCCGGAGTTCGGTACATGATGTGTACGAACAGTGTGTGTGGTCCGGGTAAGGTCCGTCGAGGCCTCCGGAGTTCGGTACATGATGTGTACGAACAATGATCGTGTAACAGTGATTGTTCGGGTAACATTTTAAATATGGATCTCGGACTCATAATGATATATTATTTAGTATGCTTTGAAACGAGAATCGGGCTAAGGCCCTAATGTTTACGAAAAGGTTTTGTAAATTGGGACTCGAGTTCCAAAAGAATTTCTGCTTTAAAAATCCCCAAGATGATGTGTTCCTTTTCAAATATCTCTTACTTTAGTTCGAAATTCTAAAACTTCTCGGGAACATTTTGATAATTGATTTGCGTATTAAATTCGTAGTTGCTATTTGCTTGTTACATTTCGTATGGTTTGATACTTGCACTAGTAAAACAGTGGAGTTTTACTAACCCCCGAGTATTCGGGGGGTGGATGTCTGTTCTGCATCCAGGTACATGCAGGTTCAGGGGAGCAGTCATAGGATTGGCACAAGGGGATGACGAGCTGCGATACTAATCAAGAGTTGAGAGTTGGTAGAGTTTAGTTGTATTGTTAGAGTTGATTCAGTCTTCCGCTGTATTGTATTTCCACCCCTGTGTGGGTAATGTTGTGAGTTAGTCCTGTTGATAGAGTTGTGTGACCTCATCGGTCTGTGTGTTTATGTGTAAGTGACCTTATCAGTCTGTATTATTATGTTGTTTGACCCTGGCCGGGAAAGCATTTGGTTGTTTATGGACGTTTAGCCTGGTAGATCCTTGCGGAAAGGGTTTACGGCGTGTAATATTCCCATACGGTTTTGGGGGTGTTACAGTTGGCCTGCTCAGCAGGTCAAGGTTAATTTGGTGACCTAATTATATACAACTCCAGGCTGTTTGTCTTCAGCCATTTCATCGTATACAGCTTCGGGTTGTTCGGCTTCAGCCATCTTATTATATACAGCTTCAGCTGTTTATCTTCGGCCATCTCATTATATACAGATGCAGGCTATTTGGCTTTGTCCATCTTACTATTAGGAATATGCCCTCGAATGCCACTGAGGGGATGAGAGAGAAGGGGCAATGTACTTGTAATTATTGAATAATTAATAAAAGTTAATATAATTCATTCATTGTTTATTGTATTTCAAATGCATTCTTGATTTGGTAAACATTGAAGTGGAGTCCATGTAAATAACAGAGAACATTCCACTCTCGTTATCGGATAAGATAAAATACACTGGAAGTGTTTAAAGCTTTATTTACGTAAACCGTTCGCAAGTCGATAAACTTAATTGGGCATTAAGTTTTGAGTAAGACTTGTATAACTGATGCTAGGACATGTGCATGTCTTGATAGCATAGTTATAAGTAAATTGGTGGGACCAGTGTACTCGAACACGACTCATACTTAATTCAGTCACACGGTATTCACTCTTGGAGAGTCGATGATGAATCAAAAGGTTGTGATAGTATATGTGGACCTTTGAGTTGAGGGTTCAGTAAGAGATGTGCCTGTGACGTTTAATTTGTCATTAGAGTAGTTAGACTCATTTGCTTAATCGTTGGGTCAACCTCGAAGTGCGGACTATACGAGCAGGTAGCAGTCTTTATTGTACGCCAAGAAATGATTCTATCTCCTGCTAGTGAGCAGACAAATGTCGTATACAGTTAATGGAAAATAAGATCATAAGTCTTTGGCCAAAGCATTCTGATCTAGTCATATTGGATACACTAGTAATCAGTCGGTCTTGATTTGCATTAACACATGTATAGTGTCTAGTCAACAGTAGGGTTTGACTTTACCGTGACCCGAAGACTTGACCAGGACATCTGATGAAGGGACTATACATATATGGTATTTACGACATAATGGTTCTAGAATGATCCCTTCATTCATTATCAGTCGGGATTTATAGTGCGGCCTGCTAAAGGCTAAGCTAAACCTTGTCACTCACCGGTTCCTTCCGATCTTGGTGAGACGAACCTCTAGTCGAGCATCAGGATCGTTGACGGATAAATATGAATTTATCATCTCTCTGTTAATATTAGATATTGGATATCTAATTATTATTTATTGGATAAATCAAATAGCGGTCTTATGAATTGAAATTAAGTTACTGGGTAATTAATTTAATTCATAAATATTTTTTTAGAGAAATATATTTGTATTTGATATAATTAATTAATTGGATTAATTAATTAGTATAAATACATTGGAGATAAAATGGAGTATTTTTAACGGAGTCGTTTGACGAACGTCTGGTACACGAGCCGAGTGACTCGGCTCATTTCCTCCCATCTCCACATGGGCTGCTCCTTCCCCCTCTCTTCTTGGTGGTTTCCTTATATTTTCTTATTGTGACATAATCATTCATGCGTGAGCTCACCATGATATGTCAACACTTGGTGCCAAATATTTTTATGTGGTGGGATCACATTATCACATGATCACATTATATATCAAAAGAAAACGCCAACACCACCATTCATTTGATGCTTGAGCCGTGAGCAATAGAGAGAGGGAGAGAGAAAATTTTCTTCCAAGTTCTTCATCATCTTTGAGGTGAAAAGAAGTGAGGGAAAATAAGAGAGAAAAATTCATGCGAGTTTCCCTAGCCGTGTTCTTGATAGAATGAAGTCTCGTTGATTTTTTCGGCCAAGTTCCGACGCATGTGAAGTAGAGACATCGTATTTTCAGTGTTTAGGATGAAGGGATTTCGTTCTCGTGCTCTGGTTCGTGATCATCATCATATTGCAAAGATATTATCAAAGACTTCAAAGGTATGGGACTTTGATCCTTTTATCTTCGTCAATTTATTTTTCATATAAACGTTACTTGATCGATCTTGTTTGGGATTCTTTATTTTGAGTTTTATTATTCTGCTGCGTACTCGTTTTTGTATCCGGAATCCCAACAGTGGTATCAGAGCGAGGTCATTTATAACGTATATACGAATTATTTTTAGCATTTGGAATGCTTGATAGTATGGTGTATGATTTGGTATCATTTATTGTCATAATCATGGTATATGTTATTCATTCGTTGTATTTTTTCGTAAATTTATGTCTTAATATAAATCTTTAATTTCTCGGAAATATGATTTATATTGAAGATATGAATGTTGAAAAATATGGATATTGGATATACGGTCGGGATTCAAGGCCCGTATTGCCTGGACAGCACCCGAAACAGTTCCCGTGGACGCCGTGCGGTCCAGTCCCCTTCCGTCTTGTTTCGAACTCGTTTTCTTCATGTATTTCTGAAAATTAAGTCCCACTTTTTAAATTAGATATAATATGATTAACATGATATATGGTGCCTCATTTTATAAGGGAAAATTAATTAAATGGAATACATGTGATTGACCGAATTACTTTGAACATTTTCATATTACCGATTGTGAGAATTGATTGGATCAATTCTATTTAATAGTTGCTTATATATATTGTTTGGATATATATATATATATATATATATATATTTTCAATCCATTTATTTAGTATTTGTTGGATGAATGCTTTTGAATAGTGATGTGGTTCATGGACCTAGTTTTGAATCATTCGGTTTTATTCGATTGGGTTGTAAAGGCCGTTTTTGAGCCTATTTATTTTATTAGAAAAATTTGTATAGGATGCAATTTTTTCAAATGTAAAATTTATATGTAATGACAAAGATCGGAGGTAGATCCGCTCGAGAATATGAAGATTCAAGACCGAAGACATGCAATTACATTACGATATTTTTGTTCTAGGAACGATCCATGTGATACCCGAGCTTAACACTACTCACTTGGTCGATATGATTCATGCATAACTTGTTAATTATGTGTTATTTGGATTATTTGACGTTCCATGGTTCAGTCGATCTTATAGCTAATTTCACTACATAGATATGTGCTAAACATTGGAACTAAAGTCTAAAACACTATCGTGGTATGTGTTACGGAACTAAGTTACGTTATTCATATTATTTCTAATGTGAAAATAAAATATATGTAAAGATCTTATAAAACTCCAAGTACACGTGGTAAGTCTAGAAGTCATAAAGGTGTCACTAACCTGTCTATCGGAGGTTAACTAGCTTATCTCGAGATTTTAGTTGGCGCGTGTAGTGGGTAACTTTAAATTGAAGATTCAACTAGATAACCATCATTCAATAAACTAACACGTGTCAAGTGCCTTTGATTCTTGTCAATACCTAATAGGATACAATTTATGATTGTATCTGATAGCGTTTGTAAAATATTGTGATCTGTCTATACCTCATTCGTTTCAACTGCGGTAGGAATTGAACTTATCTTTTAGTTTATCATATTAATTATATTTTTTTATAAATGATTCCTTCCATTCTTACCTACAGTGTCGCATTTGTGAAGTTTTAGAAAGTTTGACAATAAAGTCCTTCACTGGCATTTTCAACATTGTTCGCATGAGTAATCGAGTTTAAGCAATAAAAAATACACCCTAAACTTCTAATAAACCCTTTAAAAGATCATCCATACCCTAAATTAGGTTAAGATCTACTAGGAACCAGTTCATACACTCCAAGAACCGGATCATAACTACTTGAGTCGGTCCATTCTTTCAAACCTAGTCTCTAGTAGTCATTCGAGGGTATTTTGGACATTTCACCTTCATAACCGACTTAACACGCTTGGTTGATGGATAAATCCGACCCTCAACCCTCATTTACAGTCTGTACATGAACAAGAAGCTCCCCACTTCGAAAATTCACCAAAAATTCAAGAAGAAATCATCAAAACATCAACACCTCAATTCCTTTGACAATCAAGGTGAGTTTCCTTTGTTTCTTCCTTGTTCTTGATATGTTTCTTGGATATTTAGAAGGTGTGAGAGATTATATATGTTCTTATACATGTTATAATGATGTTAATAATTCAACCATGTCTTACCCTTGTGTCTAATATGGATTTATAAGGCTTAAAACTCACTAAGGTAATAAAGGAATCAATTCTGCCACCTTTTATAATTAATGGTATATGTTACTTGATCCGTATGTTTAAGGGTCAGGAGTTTCAGTATACTTGTTCTTAAGTATCTTAGGGATATTATGTCAAAAATTGGTGCAAATCCAACTTATATTCTAGTGGTTATAAGCAAAACAAAATCTGATTATGACAAGATTTTGATAAACTCTCTTAATCAAGTGTTTGTTATAAAACCTTGGAATTTTAAGTTGTGAGAGTTGAATGAACTTTATAAATAGAGACTAATAGATTCATTAGTGAATTATGAGTCCAAAATTGATTGGTTAATGGGCTGGTATACGTCGATAAATAGACATAAAATACGTAGAGCACCGATTACGCGTCTACATAAGAAGTGGTAAACCCTTTCGATATGAAGAGATTTAAACCTTTTATGTGGTATGTAAATCCTTTAAACACATTCCTTGAAACAGGTTATGAAGATATATCATCACAACTACCCCTATTGGTATAAACGTAATGGTATTACCCGATCAAGGTAAGTAGAAATCCATCTGCAACTACAATGCATAAACATAGTATTGCTTGTAAACTTGATGATATATTGAGAGTGTATTGTATTGGATGATTGATCTGTATTATGCTTAAAGTGTTTGGTTGCACCTTACATGATCATAACATCCATTAGCATCTCCACATGCATGCATAACAGGATACTCACTAGTGTCTGCATGCATGGTACGATCATGAAAATAAAGAAAAGAAAAATGTTTTGTTGGCCACTGCTAGAGCACCGAGGCATGGTATGTTAGGAAAAACAAACACCCTGTATCGATTCAGCCGGGATACCCGATCCCTGTATCGATTGTTATTTGTTATTGAGAAGGTTTTGACATATATGCCAAATACAGTATGGAAAACTGTATCGAGGATTCAAGGATTTATCATGTATCGAAGACCAGCCTCGAATCAGCATAAGTGAAGCTCGTCAGTACAGCAAGAAGACTTGTAAAAGATCAAGTATGGAAAACTGTCTCGATGCCCTAAATACAGTCACCTTCCATACAGTTCACAAAAGGACAAGAAAGAACACAAGTCAAGACCCGTTGAACAAAGAAGTATTTAAATACTCAAGGATAAAGTATTTAAATCATCGATCTTCGAATCTTCAGAATCCCGCGAAATCCGGATCATGTCATATTCCCGTTGAAGGAAATCTTATTCAAAACGGACATCTCAACGGATACTTTCTTCAGAGGCTATATATATATCCTTGAAGACATTGAAGATCAGTTACCAAAATTACGAACCTCAAGTAACATAACTCTCAAAGCTATCAAAGTTATCATCTGAGCAAACATATCTCCAGATCAGATTGCAAGTTAGAACGAAAGAGATATACAGTGCTCAAACATCAAGAACAGCTATCATCAGATCTTGATATTCAAAGCTGCTGTTCTTACCTGGTTACCTAACCTTTTACCTCTGTGTAAAAACCGAGCTCTGTGTGAACTCAACAAGTTATTCTGACCTGTGTGGGACGAATAAGGACGAAGCTTTGGAACTGTGTGTGAAGAAGCTAGTCAAGAAGGAAGCTTTAACCAATCTGTGTGAACGGTTGAAAGTGATATTCTTTGTATCAATCTGTGTGAACGATACAAGGATAGGTTTGTTTATAATTACGTAGTTGTGTACGCAGTAATTATATAATAAACTTTTTACTCCTGTGTGGAGGACCAGTGGACGTAGAGGGGTTTACCTCGAACCACTTAAATTACTGTGTCATTTACCTTCAGCTTTTACTGTTTGAAATAACTGTGATATATTAAGTATACACCAAGTACTCTGTTGCTGTATCCACGGCAACTAACTGTATCCAAGACTTCCGCTACGCACTCAGATTTAGATTCCATACAGTTTGTTGTTTAAACTACTTTTCCAAACTGTATCCAGTATACTTAAGTGGCCAACAAGTGGTATCGGAGCGGTTGATTCTAAAAAGAATCAGTCGTATTTCTTTTAACCGAATCAGATTCAAATCACTTATTTTCAAAACAGTTTCTTTCATTCCTATATTATCAGTATGGATACCTCTATGATTAACAAAGTCCCTATGTTCTCTATTAACGAATTTGACGACTGGAGAATTAGAATGGAAGCTCATCTTGCAGCAATGCACGAAGAGATGATCTTTGTTATACAGGATGGTCCGATCAAGATTATGAAGGTCAATCCAGCCGCAAGGATTGAGGGCCAAGCCCATGCTGAAATGCTCGAGAAGGAACGCGAGCAATGGACAACCGATGAAAGGAAGCGAGCCAACCTAGACAACGTGGCTAAGAACGCGTTATTTGTCACTCTTGACAAAGGCACGTTCTCAAAGGTAAAGAGCTGCAAAATGCCCAAAGAAATCAGGATAAACTCAAGTTAATTTGTGAGGCCAGAGCTCTCAAAAGAAAACAAAATTTCAAAACTCACTCGAATTCGAATCTTTGAAATGAAACCAACGGAAACACTTGAGGAACTTGACCTCAGTTCTTGGTATTGTTGGTGAACTTGAAGCGTTGGGCAAGATTTACACCCAAAAGGAGAAGAACTTAAAATTTTCGTGATCTCTCCGGCCGATGGGACATTAAGACCACTATGCGTGTATCATGTAATCTTAATGAAATATCCACTTTTGATCTCTTCTCGACCTTAAAGCTTTTGAGTATGATATAGACGGAAGAGAGAAAGTCAAGAATCTCCCTCAAAGGTCACGGCTCTCATTCTTGTATCGAATCGACACAAAGATGCCTAGCTCGTCGGCAGTCACAAGAGTCTTGTGGCGACGACATCTGTCACAAGATGAAATGGCGCTTCTAATGCATAAATTCAAAAGTTTATCAAACGATGCTGGAAAGACTCCTACGAGCCCAAACACATCAACAAGGTAAGCACCGAAACATCATCTGATGCTAACCTGTGTTACAACTGCAGGAAACCAGGCCATTATGCAAACAAATGTCCTCATCCCAAAGTCCAAAGGTTGCCGGAGGCCGAGCAACAAGAGCGAGATGAAAGAAGACGTGCTTGGAAAGACAAGCTCAAGGCCCTGATTGGAGAATCAGAAGCCTCCCCCACACCATACAAATCTGCAGAATGTCTTCAGGTGGTCACTGAGAGTGATTCATCTGACGATGAGTTCGATGATAAAGCATACATGTGCTTTATGGCTAAAGATGTTCCAGAAGGTGAAGACAGCGACGATGAGGTAAGTTCAACCTCAGTTATTCCATCTAATGCATCTCATACTTTCGAAAATATGATGAATGAGTTCAAAAACATTCAAAAAGCCCATGAGAGTCTAAAAGCTGAGAATATACAGCTTCAATTAACAAATCTAGAGCTGAAAGATGAAAATGACTTGCTGAAAATAAATTATGAAAATATGTCTCTTGATTGTGAAACCAGCAAGGTCGATTTTGAAAAACTCATGGAGAGCAATCATCAACTTGCTCATGAACTAAATGCAGTTAAAACCCATAATGAGAGCAAGACAAATGATTTGGTTCTACTACAAACCAAAATTACAACTCTCGAGAAGCGAGAAAATGAACTTGAGACCATTCTGAAGTCTTTTGAAAAATCGTCCAAAAGAATGGAAGAAATTCTGAGCACTGGGCAACATGCTCATGATAAAAGTGGCTTAGGATACAGCTCATGTTCGAATAAAGGTAAAACTAGTACTGTGTTCGTCAAGAGTGTGGAACACATTCCAGAATCGGAAGATGTTCCTAGTCCCATAAAGGAACTCTGTATCGAGAAAACCGAAAAGCTGCTATTCCGCCTCCACAACTCTACAATTGAGACAGTGGAACCAAGAACCACTCGTAAGGCGTAATCTGACATGCTCCCCAAGCATATCATCAAAGCCGAAAGTCATTCAGAAAGAAGACGGTATCCAACCACCAAAGGCCCGCATGAAGTACCCTCGATACGGTGCACCTAGGTATTGGATACGAGAGCCCCGTTATCCCTCAAGACACAGATGCTAGTTCGGTATCAACAACGGCATTGGGAATCCAGTGGAGACCCGGAAGACAAGGTGTTAGGCCTAGGAAAATGGCTCCACCTCCTGAGACGGCATTAAATCGGAATAATAATAATAATCCGATTTTTACATGCATAATAATTATCATGATTATAACAACTACGGATATGCCCCGTAGATACCGCAACACCTGTCAGAGTACATCCTACGATAAACCAATTGCTGTCGGGAAAATCGGTACCTAAAGGAACTAACATATATGGACCCAAAATCAAAGGGGACCTAAATCTACTTAATTTCTTTGTTACGGGACATTCTAGAGGAGGATACAGTACTTCGATAGTGGATGCTCTCGTCACATGACCGGAGATAGGAGCAAGCTATCTGATTTTGTAGAAGGTCGCGGTCCGAAAGTTCGCCGGTGATAAATCTAAAGGAAGAACAAGAGGAAAGGAAACCTACTTGTCGGGAAATTCAAAGTCACCGATGTTGCATATGTTGAAGGCTTACAGTATAATCTACTTAGTATTAGCTTGATTCTGTGATAAACGATTCTCGGTGAAGTTCTATATAGATCACTGTAGAGTCAAGAACACCCAAACCAAGGAAGTTGTGCTTACGAAGCGAGATCGAGTAATATGTACATTCTTGTTGAGCCTATGAGCTCCTCAATTCCATGTTTTGTTGCCAAAGGCACTGCAGATCTTAGCGGCTATGGCACAAGAGGATGTCTCACGTCAACTTCAAGGCGATCAACAAGCTTTCAAGACAGGTATGGTAAGAGGTTTGCACGATGTGTCATTCAAAAAGGACGGCGTCTGCGGACCATGCCGAGAAAGGCAAGCAAATCAAGTCAACTCAAGAGCAAATCCTACCTTTCAACCCAAAGAGTATTGAAATGCTACACATGGATCTCTCTGATCCTGTAGACCCGGTAAGTTTGGGAGGTAAGAAATATTGTATGGTTGTTGTTGATGATTATTCGGTATGCTTGGGCGATCTTTCTTACCAAGAAGAAGGAAACAACATCAAGGTGCCCGAGCTCTGAGAAAGTTGCGAATGAAAAAGCATCGAGTATCGTGTGCATTCATTCCGACAGAGGTATCTTGAATTTACTAACCGCTTTATAGAGCAATCTTGTTCGGAGAATGGAATACAAAGACGAGTACTCAGTGCCAGAACACCTCAACAAAATGGTGTTGCCGAGCGAAAGAATAGGGCGTTGAAAGATGCAACAAGAACAATGATTGCGAAAGCAAATTGCCACAAGCGTTTGCAGGGTGAAGCAACCAATACGACATGCTACACTCAAAACCATTTGTATCGTCAACAAGCATCACAACAAAGCGACTTACGAGGTATGGAACAACAAAACTCCATTAGTCTCGTATTTTCACATTTTGGATGCGGGTGCTACGTATTGAACAATGGGAAGGACCAACTTAGAACATTTGATGAAAAATCGGATGAAGGAATATTCGTAGGATACTCCTCGTCAAGCAAAGCTTTGAATCTTTAATAAAAGGAGGTGACGATCGAGGAATCGATTCATGTAGTGTTCGGACGAACCACACCATGACCCTACGGGAGTAGATAATATCACTCGGGACATTCACCATCTATCTATCTTGGATCCACCTACACCAATAGAACTGTAGTTGATTTAGAAATCAACCCCGCAGTGTAAGAATCGGTGTGGATGAAGGCGACACTGTATGTGAAGGCTGTACCTGAAACTTTCGTCTGATGCGGGACCACTGAACTAGAACCCGACCGAAGATGGTTGAGAGATCACCCGCAAGAGCTGATCATTGGAAACATTAATGCAGGTGTTTCTACTCGTAGGAGAATACAGAGTACACAAGGAAATGTACTTTGTGCACAAGAAGAATCTAATGCTGAAGTCTCACAATTTCCTGAATGGAAATCTCAATCCGAACTTAGAAGACTCAATATGTGCACTATCGCTGTATTCTTAGCCCAATCCGAACCTGTTTCGACCATAGACGCTCTTAACAACTCTCATTGGATCACATCTATGGAAGAAGAGCTTAACGGTTTCGAAAGAAACAATGTATGGTATCTGGTACCCTGCCGGACCCACCAACCGTTTTAGGAACCAAATGGGTATTTCGAAACAAAAAGGATGGAAATGGACTTATCATAAGAAACAAATCCGGACTAGTAGCACAAGGCTATTGTCGGGAAGAAGGAATCGACTATGATGAAACCTTCGCCCGTAGCGAGACTAGAAGCCATCAGATATTTTTAGCCTTTGCCGCCCATAAGAATTTTATCGTATACCAAATGGACGTCAAGAGTGCTTTCTGAATGGAGAGCTTTCGAAGAAGTTTATGTTGAACAACCACCGGGGTTTGCCAACACGGACGGTATCGATCTAGTTTACAGGCTAAGGAAAGCGCTATACGGACTTAAACAAGCCCCTAGAGCACAGTACGAAACCTGTCCCGATTCTAACCAATAACGGATTTGAGAAAGGTGTGTCGACAAAACATTGTTCAAAATACAGGAAGGAGATGACCTTCTAATGGTACAAATTTATGTCGATGATATTATTTTTGGTTCAACTAACCTTGCTCTATGTCAAAGGTTCTCACATCTCATGCAAAGCAAATTTGAAATGAGTATGATGGGGAACTCGGTTATTTCCTAGGTTTGCAGATAAAGCGGATGCCTACAGTATATTCATCAACCAGGAGAAATACGGCAAGGAGCTTCTCAACAAATTTGGAATGAACACTTCCAAATCCTCGCCAACCCCAATGAGCACTTCCGTGCAAATTAGTCTTGATGAAGCCGGAAAGCCGTTTGACCAATCACTCTACAGAAGCTCATTGGTTCGCTCCTGTACCTAACGGCTAGCAGCCCGATATCGATTCTTTGTTGGAGTGTGTGCTATATACCAAGTTGAACCTAAGGAATCACACTTCAATACGGCTAAACGAATCCTGAAATACGTTAAAGGAACAATCGATGCAGGACTGTGGTATCCTAAGGAAGGCGGATTCGATTTAGTTGGATACAATGACTCGGATCTCGGAGGTCGCAAGCTAGATAGGAAGAGTACAAGTGGAACTTGTCACTTTCTCGGACCTAGACTCGTATCTTGGTTCGGTAAGAAGCAATTGGCTAACTCCCTTTCCACGGTGAATCGAATACTATCTTTGTGGTAGGCTGCGCATGCGAATCCTTTGGATGCGGCAACAACTGTCCGACTATGGAATCGATGCTAGAGAGACTCCAATCATGTGTGATAGCACGAGTGCAATTGCAATCACGCACAATCTGTTTTGCACTCGCGCACTAAACATATCAACATGAAGCATCATTTCATCGGGAATCATGTCGAGAACAAGGATGTTAAATGCGGAAAAAGTCCATACGGACATCCGGTGGCCGACATTTTCACCAAGCCTCTCGACACGGCAAGATTCAACATGCTAAGAACAATTGGGAATCTGCGGCGGACTCCTGTAAGTAAATTTCGCTTTTACTCAACAATTGAGGGGAATCTTTGTAAGACCCGTGAATACGATTCAACATTAATTATCTGTACACTCGGACTCATCAATACTGATCAGTAGCGAACGAAGGCATATAAATCCTACGGTGATGTGTGCAATAATTAAGGGGGAATCTTGTAGGACCCATGAATACGGCATAAATCCAAATATTGCAGTATGGAATTTAAAACCTATTAGTACCTTTTTAAGAGAGGCAATGTATCGGCGGAGAAACGGCACATACTATAGGATTTCGATTCGTATATAATATAATATTATTTCCTTTTTAAAATAATTTTTGTCCACGTGCCTGTTTTATGTCAAACGTCATGTTCATTAAATGTCTTACACGACATCTGGACAACTGAATCTCAAAAGCCGCGATGTTTTTAAAATTGTTTATTATTTTTAAACCGCCGTTTTAGGCATTTAGGGTAATCAACCTATGTCAGAAGTGGGACCCGCTGTATTTTAAAACCTTTTAATGGATTAGCGTACCAGTTACACTAAATTCATCCTGACCGTCGATTTCAAAACCGGTTCCCATCCCTTAAAATCTGACCATTCGTACTCTGCAAAACCCTATTTCGCCGCCCAAGTATAAAAGGACTGTATCTGCCATTGGAGACTCTTTACGCTTACTGCAATTACAAGAGATCTCAAGCAAACAGCCTACATATTCTCTGCATATTCACTGCGAATTTCTACTGTTTTCTTACACCTTCGCTTTAAGAAAACATCCATGGCTACTCAATCTTCATCCCCCGTTCTGAAGAAAACTTCCAGCATCATTGATGGACGGATCTTCTCGAAAACCGTCATCATCGAGCGTATCATCTCTGAAACCAACGACACTGAACCGATGGAGTATATCATTACTCGTCTTGAACAACAAGGTCTTTATCGCTTTGGAAGCAAAACCGCCGATAAATACGACGCTCATCTGGTTGAGGAATTCTACCTCAACGCTGCCGTTCGTTTTCTCTCACTAGCCCAGGGAGGACATGTTGCTGACATCACTGCAACAGTCCAAGGAGTGCAAGTCTGCATCAATAGCGACTTACTTCAGAAAATCTACAGGCTGCCCGCCGACGGCCTGACCATGGACCATCTTGAGACGTTTGGGTCTCAAGAGCTGATTACCAAGTTTTATGGACTATTTACCGGGTCCAAAGTGGTTGACATGGTGACAACCACCTGCCACAAGAAAAATTTTCTTCTTCATTTCGTTTATCTCCACGATTTCTGTTCCAGAATTATTGAAAATCGAACCGGTGCGTTCGAAATGTGCACGAATCTTAGGTTCAGAATGATGGTCGCCATCTTGACCTGTGAAAAGGTAAACTGGTGCCAAATCATTTTGAAACGACTTCAGGAAGAGGTGTGCAAACCGGTCACCCAAAAGAAATCATTTGGTTTAATGCTAAACTACATTCTGACGAGGTGCGGAGTCAAGCAATCCGCCGATGCCAAGAAAAACAGCTCACGGATATATTTAGGAGGCGTCAAACCCTCTGCCTATAACCAGAGCACAATGCATGCCAACCACCCGAGAACACGTCACATGCCTATTTCTGACAATCCCAGAGACGAAACCGTGAAGGTCCCTGAATTGGAATCTTCGAAGAAGAAGCGCAAGCGTTCTCACAGCAAGAAGCACTCTGCTGATGAGAAGTCGAAGAAGAGACTCCGGAGGCTCTCAAAAATCAAAGCCAGACACTCCGAGGATGTCTCGCCCGTGGCGCAACCCACTGATATAGCACCCCAGGGCCCAACCCCTGCGGAAGAGGTGTCTCCTACTGCTTCGACAGTAGATCCCGAGCCCTTGGCGGCTACGACGGATGTAGAGACATCTGCCAACATTCAAGACGTTAGCACGTCGGCTGCCCATTCGGAGCCAAAAGCTACTTCTCCTCAACGGGATCCCACACCCGTGCAGGATCCAATTTCCTTCGGGGCACCATCCCCTGCAAGGAGTCCATCTTCCGTACAGGATCCCATACCTGTACCGGAATCCCTCGAAACAGCGTCTCCAGACGTGATTCGAAGTCCCTCCCCAGACTCAATTATAAATCAAACACTTCTTTCAGTACAAATTGAACAGGCGTACGAAAGATTTCTGCAATGGAAAAGCTTTAGGCTAGCTCCGTACGACACACTGTACAACTGGAGCGAATGGAGCCACGAAGAGCGATTTGTCTCCGAAGTAACTGACTCAACTGAAATTGAGGCACTGCTTCGATGGGACAACGCTTCTTGCAAAGATCTCATTGAAAGCCACCTGTTGCACAAATCCGACGCCAGAAGAAAAGGAAAGAAGAAGTCGGAGGACTCTCCCGTTAATCCAAAAGACGACGACGACCACGACTCAGACGACGAAGACGATGCTCTTCAAGCAGGTCTGAGATTGAGCCGCGAAGAGGCTGAAGCCCAAGCCTCCTCTCCACCCAGAACCGACGAAGGGCCATCTACCCAAGCTAATCCACCTTCGCCACAGCCGGAGAACATTCCCGACCAGGAGGAATCAGTCCCTCCCGTCGAGGAAAATCAAGAAATTTTGGAACAGGCACCCGAGCCTGTTGCGACCAAAGAAGTCAGGCAACCCAACAGAGGATTCGGTCCCTCCTGCATCCACATCTCCGAAGAACCTTCGCCACGGGGCGCTTCGAACCAAGCTGTCGCCATTCCACAAGAAGCTACTCCCGCCCTGCAACCTTGGAATCAGGGGCGGTAGCGAACACGAGGATATCCAACCTACTTCACGTCCATCCGTGAACGTAAGGAGGTTGAGCAGTCTTGAAGACTTCGCCCGGCGACTCTCCTATCTCTGCTGCACGCAAAGAGCGCTGCAAGCTCTTGGCCTTGATGTATTTATCCAAGATGCAGTTAACGCTCTCTCTTCCGTAGAAAAGGCACTGAACTGGATGCACACCTCTGCAGTTGAAGAAATGACAACTCTTCAACACGAAGTATCTCGAGTTGTTGATGCATTCATTCTTCTGCCAGAAGTGTTCAAGCAAGCCTTGAAAATCATGGAGGACAAACAAGCGCAACTGCTGAAGGAGGAAGCTTCGAAGACAAGAATTGCTGAAGCCAAGACCGCCTGTGCAATGATAGAGAACAGCTCTCAGCTACGTGCGCATGACAAATCCATTCAAGAGATGTCGCAGACTCTTTCCTCCCTCGTTGAAAGAATAAACAGCATCGAGACCAAACAGGACGCCGCTCTTGAAATCCTGCAAAGTCTTGATGAGGCCAAAAAGGGGGAAGAAGCTCGAGAAGCTGCAAGGAGAATAAGACTTCAACAGGAAAGGGAATTTGAGGCTGCTCAGAGCAGTATAGCTGCCGAATTAAACAAGCTAGCACCTCAACCCCAAAGCTTTAGAATTTCAGGCTCCAGACCAGAATTCCATGACCCAAATGTCCCTTGGCAAAATCTTGTTCAAAGACCTTCGGAAATACGTCTGCCAACCAACCGCAACCCAACTGCCGAAGAAGTGAAGCACTGGAGGAAGAATGAACTGATGAGATATTTTGTCAGACTCATCAGGGAATCCGCCATCTTCAAAAATTATAAAACATTGGCGGAAGCGGCAGATAGGTTTTCAAAGATGCTAGAAGAAGGTAAGCTCCCTCTCCAAATCGAAATGAAATCAAAACATAGAAGAGGAGATCGGGTCACCCATCCAGAGGATTGGATACTTGCCTTTGATCGTTCTTATGAAGGAAGAGCAATTTACCAAGAACGAGGCAATGATTCACTTCAAAACTGGTGGCGCGGCACCGAGTATGAGCAAGGAAAGAGACCTTGGAGGCATGCGGATCAAAGATAAAGAGCTGAAATTTTGTATATTATTTTTATTTTTGTAATTTCTATTCGACACAAACTTTGTACTTAATCTTTTTGAATATCAATAAAATAGTTTGTTTGTCTTGAAAGATTACAACTCGTAATCTACTGTGTTAATGTATGATTACTTAAAATTGTTTGATAGAAATCTCAAGTTAGATAAACTTGATTGAAAAATTAAGCTGTACGAACTAGTCTACGAACAGTTCATAGTTTCAGTTGTAAAACTTAGAATACATTGTAAGATTGTGCCTGCGCGCCAGTCATAGGCTTAAGTTGTAATAAATCTCAAACTGTATCGAACGTGCCTGCGGCGATTCATTATTGTAGACTAAGTCACTAAGTCAGACCTATTGACAAGAGACCAAGAAATCTGCCAGAAGTCATCGAAGAAGAATGCTTCATGAAGGAGGTTTTGGCATCATCAAGAAGACTCGAAGAGCTTAAGTTAAGTCTTGGCAAATTGTCAAAAAGGGGGAAATTGTTAGGAAAAACAAACACCCTGTATCGATTCAGCCGGGATACCCGATCCCTGTATCGATTGTTATTTGTTATTGAGAAGGTTTTGACATATATGCCAAATACAGTATGGAAAACTGTATCGAGGATTCAAGGATTTATCATGTATCGAAGACCAGCCTCGAATCAGCATAAGTGAAGCTCGTCGACAAACAAGAAGACTTGTAAAAGATCAAGTATGGAAAACTGTCTCGATGCCCTAAATACAGTCACCTTCCATACAGTTCACAAAAGGACAAGAAAGAACACAAGTCAAGACCCGTTGAACAAAGAAGTATTTAAATACTCAAGGATAAAGTATTTAAATACTGTCAGTCTTCAGATCTTCAGAATCCCGCGAAATCCGGATCATGTCATATTCCCGTTGAAGGAAATCTTATTCAAAACGGACATCTCAACGGATACTTTCTTCAGAGGCTATATATATATCCTTGAAGACATTGAAGATCAGTTACCAAAATTACGAACCTCAAGTAACATAACTCTCAAAGCTATCAAAGTTATCATCTGAGCAAACATATCTCCAGATCAGATTGCAAGTTAGAACGAAAGAGATATACAGTGCTCAAACATCAAGAACAGCTATCATCAGATCTTGATATTCAAAGTCTTGTTCTTACACAGTTACCTAACCTTTTACCTCGTGTAAAAACCGAGCTCTGTGTGAACTCAACAAGTTATTCGACTGTGTGGGACGAATAAGGACGAAGCTTTGGGCTGTGTGTGAAGAAGCTAGTCAAGAAGGAAGCTTTAACCAATGCGGTGAACGGTTGAAAGTGATATTCTTTGTATCAATCTGTGTGAACGATACAAGGATAGGTTTGTTTATAATTACGTAGTTGTGTACGCAGTAATTATATAATAAACTTTTTACTCCTGTGTGGAGGACCAGTGGACGTAGAGGGGTTTACCTCGAACCACTTAAATTACTGTGTCATTTACCTTCAGCTTTTACTGTTTGAAATAACTGTGATATATTAAGTATACACCAAGTACTCTGTTGCTGTATCCACGGCAACTAACTGTATCCAAGACTTCCGCTACGCACTCAGATTTAGATTCCATACAGTTTGTTGTTTAAACTACTTTTCCAAACTGTATCCAGTATACTTAAGTGGCCAACATGGTAGATGCATGCTTTTACGATATGTTTAGCATGGTAGATACGTGCTTATATCATGTGTGAGACATGGTAGATGCATGTTCTCACGATATATGTGGTGTGGTAGATGCATGCCTTATATGTCTGGCATGATAGATGTATGCCTCATGATATGATATGATATTGAGTTCCTTCCGGTGCTTAGTACGTGGTTCAACGGGCCCAAGGATAATAAAATGATTTTGAGAGATTCTCATTGATAATCATATGTCATATGTTGCATCAGACATGATACATAACATGCATGATTTCTACTTATTGGGCTTTAGCTCACGTAGTTTATGCATTGTAGGTAATTCTGATGCTTGAGTATGTTCCCTCGCTGGATGAGTTGGAGTTCCACTGTTGGTGAGGGTCTACGTACATAGATGACGACCTGTCGGGCTTAACCATGGGCTTAACATATTTTCGTTCTTGTTTGTGAACCTTACTTTATAAATATGTATTGCAGTAATGTACTCATATATTCGAGTGTCGTTGATGGTGTGATGGGTACTTTAAGTTCACTTAGTATGTTTGTTTAATCTGTGAGGTTGTTTAAATATCGTAATGTAAAATAAATGAGTGATTTGGGAAGCTCGAAGTTTTGTTGTTTACTAATCTCTTGTAGTTATAGCTACGGGGATATTGATGTCATGAGTTTGATTCGGATTGAGACTAGATGTCTCTGTATGATACTTGTGTTGGTTTTATCTCACAGGTTTGGGATAGGTACTAGTTTAGGGGAAACTCTGTCGAAATTTCACCGTAATTTATAAGTACTAATATGATATAAGATAGTGTAAGTTAGGTAGTTAGTGCGGGTGTGTTTCAGGTGGTATCAGAGCCCGGTTTGTGCCCTGTAGACTGTCCATGAACACGATCTCAGAGCATGTGAAGCACAACAAATCCAGTAAGTGTTATTTTATTTGTATGTACTCATATTTCATGAATTATATTGACCATATGATACAGGGCTCAGTCATAAATAGAAAATAATGCCGAGAACAAGAACTGAAGGCAGTGATGGGGGTAGAACACAAGACCCGGAAATGACGTCCACAAGTTCTGATCGTGATCTGATCATTGGTCGATTGACTGAACTAGTAGAAAGGCAATCTCAACAAATCCAACAACTCATCCAACAAAGAGACATGCGAGGATAGCAGGGAGATGATAGGAATCGACTGCCACCTCGAGTAGAACAAGTTGAATTAGATGGAGGAAGGTTCAGGAAGTTGAATCCCCCAACATTTGAGAGCGCAGTGGATCCTACAGAAGCAGAAGATTGGCTAAGGACTATAGAAAACATGTTCCAGTATTGTAAGGTTTCTGAAGAGAACAAGGTACTTTGTGCATCCTTCATGTTACGGGGCACTGCAGGTCATTGGTGGGATACGATAAGCGCTATTGAGAATGTGGCAACAATGACTTGGGCTAAGTTCAAGGAACTATTCAGAAATAAGTACTTTACAGCTCCTGCTCGTGCAATGAAGATGAACGAATTTATACAGTTGAAACAGGGAAGCATGACGGTTTCAGACTACATCTGTAAGTTCGAAATGCTGTCTAGGTTTGCTGAGCATATGGTTAGCATGGAAGCACTGAAAGTGGAGAGGTTCCTTAAAGGCTTGAGACCAGAGCTATACAGAGATGTCAGCATGGCAGGAATTCAAGGGATGACTTATTCAATAACTGCTGAGAGAGAATTGGTCGCAGAACAGGCAAAACTGAGGATTCGACAAGCACAAGAGGTTCGGCGGCAATTTGCCCAACGACAAGGCCAACGCTGATTTAAGAATGAAAAGAAGAGGCCACCTCAATCGCAGAATCCAGAGGCTGATTTTCCACCTAAAAAGGGGCAGGAACAAGGAGAACCAAGTAAGCGTATGAAGTCTGAAGAGGGTAGACCCTTTGTACCATTACCGACATGCCCTAACTGTGGAAAACAACATAGTGGAGTTTGCTTATTGGGTTCTAAAGTATGCTTTTCATGTGGACAACCTGGACATATGGCGAACGTTTGCCCAAACAAGACAAAAGACAAAGCGCAGGAAAGGGTACCAGCTAGAGTTTACACTATAACCAGAGAAGATGATGAAGCTAATCCATCTATTATCATAGGTAACCTTCTTATCTTTGGTATTTCAGCATCGGTATTATTTGATCCTGGTGCTACACATTCATTTGCATCTACCGAGTATGTGAGAAGGCTGGGTAGAGTACCAGAAACAATTAAGGTAGGTTATAATGTAGTTACCCACTCTGGAGATCCAAAACAAACAAATAAGATCATACGAGCGTGTAGTATTCCTATCGAAAATAGGGAACTCTATGCTGATTTAATTGTGTTGGACATGAATGACTATAACATAATCTTGGGTATGGATTGGTTATCAAAATATCATGCTACTGTTGACTGTCGGAGAAAGATTGTGACACTACAACCACCTGGGGAAGAACCTTTTTATTTTGTCGGGGTTAGTAAGAACTTTAGATTTCCAATAATCTCAGCAATGAAGGCACAACGTCTATTAAACAGTGGTTGTGAAGGCTATGTAATTAGTGTAATGAGCATTGAAAAGCAAGATTTCTCGAACGTCAATGAAGTATCAGTGGTGAAACAATACCCTGAAGTGTTTCCTAATGATCTACCGGGACTGCCACCAGATCGTAAAATAGAGTTTGTGATTAACTTACAGCCGGGAACGGCACCAATATCGAAGTCACCATACAGAATGGCACCAACTGAATTAAAGGAATTAAAGACCCAGTTGCAAGAGTTGTTAGATAAAGGCCTCATTAGGCCTAGTTATTCACCATGGGGAGCACCAATATTGTTTGTTCGTAAGAAGAATGGATCCTTGAGGATGTGTATAGACTATCGAGAGCTCAACAAAGTTACGATCAAGAACGAGTATCCTTTACCTTGAATTGATGACTTGTTTGATCAACTTCAAGGCGCATCTATCTTTTCCAAAATTGATCTGTGATCAGGGTACCATCAATTGAAGATAAAGGAAGAGGACATCCCAAAAACAGCATTCAGTACGTGGTACGGACACTATGAGTTTTTGGTGATGCCGTTTGGCCTAACAAATGCCCCAGCAGCATTTATGGATTTAATGAATAGAGTGTTTAAAGACTTCCTGGATAAGTTTGTTATCGTGTTTATTGATGATATTCTCATATATTCGAATACCAAATGAGACCATACAGTGCATCTAAGGAAAGTTTTAGAAGTCTTAAAACAGAAACAGTTATATGCTAAGTTTAAAAAGTGTGAATTCTGGTTAGGCCGAGTGGTATTCTTGGGGCATGTTATATCCAGGACGGGGATTTGAGACCCAAGCAAAGTTGAAGCAATCAATAACTGGTCGCAACCCACAAATTATACAGAAGTACGCAGCTTTCTTGGTCTAGCTGGATATTACCGTCGATTTATAGAGGGATTCTCCAAGATTGCCTCTCCATTAACACAATTGACTAGAAAGAATGTTTCCTTCTAGTGGACAGAATATTGCGAGCAAAGCTTTCAAGAACTGAAGATGCGGTTGACATCGGCACCGATCTTGACCATTCCAATGGGAACTGGAGGTTTTAAAGTCTACGGTGATGCTTCAAAGAATGGTCTGGGTTGTGTATTGATGCAGAATGGTAAATTAATAGCATATGCATCTAGACAACTGAAGGAGTATGAAAAGAACTACCCGACACATGATTTGGAACTTGCTGCAGTGGTGTTTGCACTTAAAATATGGAGGCATTACCTATATGGAGAACGTTGTGAAATTTATACTGAATACAAGAGCCTGAAATATTTCTTCACTCAGAAAGAATTAAATATGAGACAGCGAAGATGGTTAGAACTTGTTAAAGACTATGATTGTGTCATCAACTACCACCCTGGTAGAGCTAATGTAGTAGCAGATGCCCTAAGCAGAAAATCAGCACAATCCATTGCGGCCATGACCTTGATCCAGAAGCCAAAATTACACGATTTGATGAATATGGATGTAGAAATTATCCAACATGGATGGCTAGAAGCAAAATTGTCATCACTAACCCTTCGACCTACTTTAATAGATAGAATTTAGCAAGGCCAGAAATAGGATCAAGAGTTAGAGAAAATAAAGAAGAACATTAAATTAGAAACCTCGTCAGACTTCCAATTGTCATAAGATGGTAGTATTATTCGATTTAGAAATCGTTTATGTGTGCCTAATTTTGAAGATGTTCGCAAAGAAATATTACTAGAGTCGCACTCAACACCATATTCAGTACATCCAGGAGTAACCAAAATGTACAGAGACTTGAAACTACACTATTGGTGGCCAGGTATAAAAGAAGATATTACACAATATGTGGAGCAATGCCTAACATGTCAACAGGTAAAATCCGAGCATCAAAGACCATCAGGAACATTGAAACCTTTATTTGTTCCAAAATGGAAGTGGGAGGACATTACAATGGATTTTGTGACAGGTTTACCAAGAATGGTTAAAGGACACAACTCTATCTGGGTTATAGTTGAAAGATTGACAAAATCTGCTAACTTTCTCCCAGTTTGTACGACATACTCCATCGATCGTTATGCTCAACTCTATATACAGGAAATAGTGAGGCTACATGGGGTTCCATTATCTATTGTATTGGACAGAGATTCACGATTTGTATCAGCTTTTTGGAAGAGCTTGCATAGAGCATTGGGTACCCACTTGTCTTTCAGCACTGCTTATCATCCACAGTCGGATGGACAATCAGAAAGAACTATACAAACTCTTGAAGATATGCTCAGATCCTGTGTTATGGACTTTCAAGGCCAGTGGAGCAAACATTTACCCCTAATTGAATTCTGCTACAATAACAGTTATCAGAGTACAATTTGAATGGCTCCTTATGAAGCTTTGTATGGCCGGAATTGTCGATCACCAGTACATTGGGATGAGGTTGGTGAAGGAAGAGTTTTAGGTCCTGATATGATTCAAGAAATGACAGAAGCAGTTTCACTAATTAGAGAAAGAATGAGAACAGCTCAAAGCAGACAAAAGAGTTATGCAGGTACCAGAAGGAGAGCACTGGAATTTGCCGTGGGTGATCGAGTATTCCTGAAAGTTTCTCCAATGAATGGAATAATGAGATTTGGTAAGAAAGGAAAACTGAGTCCAAGATACATTGGGCCATTTCCTATTACTGAGCGGGTTGGTGAAGTGGCTTATCGACTAGAGTTGCTAGCATCAATGTCTCAGATACACAATGTATTTCACGTTTCTCTACTAAGAAAATACATTGCGAATCCATCCCACATTCTCAAGAATGAACCAGTTGAGCTGGAGGCAGATTTGAGTTACAAGGAGATACCGGAACAAATGTTACTAAGAGAAGTAAAGAGACTCAGAAATAAAGAAGTGCCACTAGTCAAAGTGTTGTGGAGAAATCAACTTGTAGAAGAAGCCACATGGGAGAGAGAAGATGAAATGAGGGCTAAATACCCTGATCTTTTCAGGTAAGTTAAATTTCGGGGATGAAATTTTTATAAGGAGGGGAGGATGTGATACCCGAGCTTAACACTACTCACTTGGTCAATATTATTCATGCTTAACTTGTTAATTATGTGTTATTTGGATTATTTGACGTTCCATGGTTCAGTCGATCTTATAGTTAATTTCACTACGTAGAAATGTGCTAAACATTTGAACTAAAGTCTAAAACACAATCGTGGTATGTGTTACGGAACTAAGTTACGTTATTCATATTTTTTATAATACAAAAATAAAATATATGTAAAGATCTTATAAAACTCCAAGTACACGTGGTAAGCCTAGAAGTCTTAAAGGTGTCACTAACCTGTCTATCATAGGTTAACTAGCGGTGCTTTGGCTATAGTATCAAGAAGCATAGCACTATAGTCCTTAGTGATGAAGGTGGTCTCAACGTTGGAGACCTATCCATGGATCATCCATCTTTATACAGGAAAATGAAAGTATGAGTTTCATATAATTATGAGTACATCAGTGATTAAAAAATTAATAATGAGAGCCTATTGGTGGAATGTTTTATTCCATACATTCATAATTGAGTTTTGATGATTAGTTGTTAAACAAAGAAATACAACAAAGGAAACATTAGAATCGAAGCAAAACAACAAAGAAGTCACTCGACCAGCTCAGACGAGAAATGCTACCTGATCAGACGGGATAGTAAAGTCACCTGATCAGATGAGTCAGAAAAGTCACCTGATCAGACGAGACAGAAAAGTCACCTGATCAGACGAGTCAGAGAAGTCACCTGATCAGTCGAGAAAGAAAAGTCACCTGATGAATTAGTACATGCTACAGACAAAGATTAGTGCACGCTATCGAACAACGATTAATGTACGTAACACAGGGAAGTTAACGTACGTAATGGTTTGAATACGAATTCAAACAAGGAACCGTTGGAAGATTCGGTGGAAAGTCAAAGTCAAAAGGCATGCAACGGATACATGGTGACGCACGCAATAACGTCACATTAGCGCACGCTACAATGTATATTAGCGCACGCTAACGATAAAGGCAGAAGCAACTGGACTGATGCAATAAGCAGTTAACGTACGTAACAATGCAGAATAACGTACATAAGAGAGGTTTAGCGCATGCTAATGAAGACAAACAGTAACGGCTAGTGGAGAGATTTTGCCTATAAATATCAATCCATTTGGTATCATTTAACACAACAACCTCAAGAAAATCACTTATTGGTCAGATATTATTGTATACATTATTGTTGTTGTAAGTGTGCTTAATTGATAGTGTTTGAGTGTTCATACACTAAATCATACACTAGAGGAAAGATACGGATTGTAGATTGATTCGGTGTTTTTAGGATCGTTGATCCGGCATTGTTAGAATCATATCTAAATTCGAGTGAGGTTTGTCTAGTACCCACGGAAAGTTAGATAGGTTGCTTCCTTGTCTGGTATAAAAGGAAAATGGTTTATCTTGGACCGACATAAAGACAAGAGTGTAACGGTTTATTTCGGACCGATAGAAGACGAGATTGTAACGGTATCCCTCGGACCGATAGAAGACGAGATGCAGAGGTTGATCTTAAGCCTAAGAAAAAAGATTCTAAGTGAGGACGTAGGCACATTTGGCCGAACCTCTATAAATCATGTCTCGTTTATCTTCCGCACTTTAATACACTTCCGCAACGCAAAAGAGTTTGATAACTTTATTATACTTCGCGTAAATTTCAAACGGCGAAGGTACCGATTTACAACACCTATATTTCTGAACCAAGATATGGTGACAAATTCTATGCTTGTAGGAAAAATAATACTCGTGGAATGACATTGTCGTGGTTATGTTTTTTTACAGATAGTAGAATTTATACATTACAGTCTAATATTTTTATGAAGCCTAATTCCATGCGATATCTATATGTATACAAAATAAATGTATAATTATATAGACGCACATAATTTCTAGGAATGTATTCAAGGACGGAACATATGAGGGGCCGAGGGGGGCTGTGGCCCCCCCAAAATTTTTGACCCTATATACATTTTATACCTTTTTATTTTTAGTTTCAGTCATTTTTAATACAAAAATTTCAATATTGTGTATATCGGCCCCCTAAAATAAATACTTTACAAATTGGCCCCTCCAACAAAAACGTTCAACTTCCGTCTCTGAATGTATCTATATATACATAGAGTATTTTTTTTTTTTTTGGAACTCAGTCCCTTAGATGTTCTTAACTATATATACATAGAGTAGTCAAATAAGTCATTGAAATGATATCTAAGTCTATTGGGCAATTTATTTAATTGAAGTGGCTTATGAATTAAATAGTTCAGTTGATTTAATTAGGTATAATATAACTAATAATATAGCATAATATCTAACTAAATATTAATAGCACATAAAGGAGATAGCAGGGTTTGAATCGTGTACCATACTTCGCGATTGAAGGTAAAAAATATGGCGGGGCTGCCAAGTTGGGCTGGGCACTTGGGGGTCCGAATTGTTGGAAATATAAGATAAAATGGAGGAAATGGGGTGTTTTGAGCAGCCCATTTGGGAGGAAATTTTGAGTGGGCTCGACTACGAGTTAAAGTCGGGACTTAGTTGGAATACGTAGTACTCCGTACGAGGTTTCCAAAACATGTAAGAACACTCAAAATAATTGAGGTATGAATGAGATATAATGTTCCAAAGTGAACCCTTTAGAAATGGGTTTGGGATGCTATCCCACATTGGAAAAAGAAGGGAGAAATTGTGAGTATATAAGGAGATGTGAACAAAGGCATGTTCCAAAGTAAGACATGTGTGGATGTGTGACTAGGCGCCCCTCGCGCGCGCGCCGCCGCCGCCGCCGCCGTCCGGCCGGCTCTGTCTCGGTCTTGGTCGAAAGGCGATTTGGGCGAAATGTCTCGGCGTCTCGGAGTTATCTTTTTACTGTAATTTTATTCGGTAAAATTTTATTTTACCGGGTCCGGATAAAATCGAATTAAACAGATCTGGATAAGTATTGAGATACTAATCCTGATCGGTTTGGAGTTCCTCCAGATACCAATTTCGGTCGGTATAGAGTTCCTCCAGCACATGTCTCTCTCTCTCATCTTCACCTATAAATACAGATGTGAGGGGTCTTATTTTTACATAGAAAATTCGTCCGTTTTTTCAACCAAGAATTCCGACTTCAAAATTTTAATTTCGAAAATAAATTCTATTGATATTTTGGGTCGCGTCGGTGGTAGTTCAGGTTTATTCTAGTTCGCTGAGGGTGCGATGATCGATATATCAACGCATCGAGATGTTGTTTTATCCTGTGAGGCAGACGCTATACATTGCGGTGGAGGCGAATTTGCTTTAAGGAGACAGATTTCTGGACTCAACATCGCCCACATTCGGATTTACCTCATTTGATTAATTATATATATATATATATATACATATATATATATATATTTTTTAATGCTCTCGTCATTAACGAATCTGACTCCTAATTTGTTCTTCTCTGATTTGCAGCACAGACAGGAGATTCAAAACATGCGATCCCTTAAGTCGTTATTTGACGGACACGGACGAGTCCAAGACAAGCTTTTGGATCTACAGGTATAATGGAAAATCATCAAATATTATACTTCAAGGTATAATTATATGACTTCAAATTTAGCGATATAATTTTTTAGTAAATTATACCAACAATCTTAAAGCAAATTATTATTTCGTAGCAAAAACTAGAAAATTCTATAGAAGAAACCAAAATAATTAAAAAGGTAAAATCCTAAAAAAAAAAAACTGAAATTCGGTCTCCGTCTGACGAAATGTCTGACACATGTTTTCTGCAACAAGAGGTGTTTATTTTTTATAACCATATCCACATTGATTAACTTGACTTAGTAGGATATTGATAAATGATTATATGACAGAACCATGTGGTTTTTCATGTGCTAATGTTTCGATTTATGTTAACTCGAATGACTCCTTACTGATCACCACACTTTAGCTATGAAATATGGCCCCATTATTTCGATTACGATCATTAAGTAGGTTTCTTTTCTCCAAGATCAAAAGGACCCTACCTTCGACTTGAGGCAACAAACAGCAGACATGTTTGGATCTGCTCAACCTCTTGAAAATACTGATTTACTATTTTCGAAATTATTAAAAGATGTTTCGATCTTATCATGGGCGTCATGAGATGTCGGATATAATGCTCCACCGAGCGGACTCCACGATATGCGAAAAGGCATTGACTTAGTTTTCAACATGAATCAGATTTTGATTTTTGGGTCCAATTTTGAGAATTGATTAAGTAATTGAAAGGTTTTGCAAACTTTTAAACCTTTTGAACTTGGAATAGCTGATTAGAATAAAAATTATGGATTATACATCGATAATTATTTAGAAAGTGTTTATGGTTAATATAAATGAGGAGAATTATATTATTTGTTGCCATGCGTTTTGCTAAATAAGATTGTGATTATATTTGCTATTATATAATCATGCATATGATAATTTCGATAAGGTATAGCATTGTTTGATAAGAACCGAATCAATTATTAATCGATTATTCGATTAAGATGTTAAGATTATTTTGTTTAATTAAGATATTAACTAAATAGTATTTGTTGATTGATTTTAATCATTTCGTGTGATGGTATGTCAATCTTGGTCGGATGCTCGGACGTTAAAAACCTAACGGGCCTGGTACCTAGTGAGTACAGGTTGTGGGTCGGCTTGAGAATTATAATTTTTTGATTGGATTTGCTCTTCCGGTTAAATTATATATTCTCGTGTTGGTGTCGGTCTTTTGCGGCAGTGACACACGAGCCTATTACGGTGATCCATGTGATACCAAACACGGCAAATATTGATATCAGCTCCATATGTTGAAAACTCGAAGAAATTCAATAATTGAACTTTAGTGCTAAAAACATAAAAGTTCTTTTATAGAATATTAAAACCAGAGAGGTTTTAAATGATGATGAAACCTACTCTTATGAGAGGTTGTAATAAGAAATGTGATTACTCGATAAATATATTGACACATTTGTTACGTATACTCGATAATGAGTAAGAATGAAGCTAAAAAGAGAAATTTACACTCTAAAAGCTTGAGATACAAAACCAACTTAATCCGGAAATTAAGATGGTTGAATTGCACTCTAACGGAGACGCAAAAACCATGTTAATCAGTTCTAACTATCACTGAATATGAGGATATTAGTCACGTGAAGACTACTTAATTTAAAACAAGATATCATGCAAGGAAATAATTGAAATTTTCTATTAGTTCTGAAATTTAGAAAAACAATTTTAGAAATACTAAAAATATGGGGGTGTATGGCTATGGCAAAAGTTCCTAAGCCAAAGCAAGTGAAGGTCTGACCCAAAACGGTCGACTACATCTTCACTGGATACGCACATGATGCATGATGCGTATAAATTCGTAGTGCAAAAATTTGATAGTATGACATGTCAGTATGTACTAATCGAGTTAAGGAAAAGCGTGTATCAAACGCATAACTGATTTAAAAAAAAAATCAATTATGAGATACCGTGGATTTATCAATGTGAAATAAATCATCAAGTGGTTTTAAAGGTTGAAGCAAAAAGGCTTGAACTTGGAAAATCACTACGTCTGAAATCTCTAGTATGCGTGCTAGAAGATAATTTACAATACCATATACACTCTTCATATGGTCATATAAGAGAAAGAATAATTCTGTTGTGCAGAATTTTGTTTAATATTGGGTCGATCTTCCTATGGAATAGATACCGCTATGATCCAACGTAAATTTGAAAATAAAATTAAATGGATCCATGGATAAATAAGAGGCGAAACTACTAACTGAGGTTGTAGTAACATGAGAGCCTAAAGTACTTTGAGACATATTCTCTAGTAACGAGAAGAAAGTTCATTATTATAATATACATGTAGAAGTATATCAAATGAACATACATGCAGTCTTTCTATATGGCGTCTTTGAGAAAAGCCAACTTGGAAGAACCAAAGGCATATGTGCCTAACGCAGCGATTGAAAGTCTGCAACTTAGTGAAAGTATTATGAATCTAAATTGACACTAAAGTAGCGGCATAAAATCTTTGACACTGTGGTGTCAAGCAATGACTTCAAAGAATGTGATGAAATCTCCAATTTGACAAAGCTCAAATATGGTGATTAAATGACCGAAAAGTACCAATTTGGGGACGCTCAAATTTGGTAATGCGATTAGTCAAAAATTGCTAATTTTGGGGACGCTTAAAATTAGTAATTTGATCTATGAGAAATTGAAGTCTCGGTTAATAGTTGGTAACGTAATTTCAAACATTAAAAATGCCAATTTATAATGTCAAAAAGATTCAAGACAATGAATATGTCAAGTGTGTATATAACAAATATACATGACGACTATGTCATCTTAAGAATGAATTTGAATGATCGAGTCATTGATGTAAGTAATGACAAGGGGATCCATTCAACAAAGTCTGAAAAGATAAATATATAAGACCAAATAGATGACTTTAAGATGTAAAATCTCAAGTTGTTCACAATGTCTCATATGAGGTCAGTCATACTATGATGACATGAATCTTGGAAAGATCAACGGAATCAATTGGAATGCCAATGGAAGTGGTGCATCTATCCAAGCACAAAGACAACTGATCTTTCAAGAGTAACTAAAAGTCTAATGTACTAAGTGAATTCTACAAGACTAAACACAGTCTATATCGTGAGTAGACTATGTGGATACACGAGTAATCGGGAAACTAATCATCAGTTGGTGATTACAATGATATAAAGATTACTTGTGTGTATATGCTGCATGATATGAGATATTCAAAAAATATAAATTGATATAGTGACGCAAATTGGATATCTGACATTATGAATTTAATGTCTAAATAGTGAATATGTTTCACACTAGCAAGTGCAGCAGTGGTATGGAAATCTTTAATATAGATGGTTATTGCTCGATTTACAAAGGAATATGAGTTCATAACCTTAGACAAATATGCATGAGAGGCATAATGCAATACGAATTTCTAGAAGATATTCCAAAATGGGCAAAACTATGACCGCAATATGTATTTATTGTGATAGTCAATCTACGATTGACAGGGCACAGAACAAAAGAATAATGGTAAGTCTCGTCCTATGAGGCAAAGACATAATACCATTTTGCTATCAACATTGGTTATCACTATTGACTACGATTCGTCAAGAGATAACATCGCGGATCCGCTAACCAAAGGGTTATCAAAAGACCTTGTTGATAAATCATCAAGAGGAATTGGTCTATTGCCTTGAGCTAATGGTTTTATGGAGGATACCCAACCTAAGTTGACTGGAGATCCCAAGATCTAGGTTCAATGGGACAACCAATTCATAAAACTGGGCACGATCATTGTGGGGGTTACCCCTAACCGACCATTCCTAGGATGAAAACAGTGATACCCGTAGGGATAGGTTAAGCTTATGCTTTTAATGATTCTTAAGTCGAAAACGTATAGTCGGTGGAGTAAAATACGGGTTTACTCAAAACACTCAACGAGAATCACCTATGTTGAAGTGAATAGGGGCCGCTTCAAAGGAGAATTGCAAGGCACAATTCTCTAGAAACTCCCGCAGAACCAGGACGGTGTCCACGGCCAAAACGGGCACAATAATGAGAACAGAATAAATCAGGGAGGGCACTTGTGAAGGATATACGATCACTTACACAAACGGTCGGACAGTTCAAAGGCATCTAGTCACACTGTCTAGCCAGTAAGGAGAATATATCTTTTCGAGGGAAGGTTCAAGGAGCATACTCTACCTATCCTATGCAATGCCTAACCGTAGTAACTATCACCAAGTCAAACTCCGTGTCTGGCGTGTGCTGTTGGACCATCAATCTCATTCATGTGATGGATTGTTGGAAATATAAGATAAAATGGAGGAAATGGGGTGTTTTGAGCAGCCCATTTGGGAGGAAATTTTGAGTGGGCTCGACTACGAGTTAAAGTCGGGACTTAGTTGGAATACGTAGTACTCCGTACGAGGTTTCCAAAACATGTAAGAACACTCAAAATAATTGAGGTATGAATGAGATATAATGTTCCAAAGTGAACCCTTTAGAAATGGGTTTGGGATGCTATCCCACATTGGAAAAAGAAGGGAGAAATTGTGAGTATATAAGGAGATGTGAATAAAGGCATGTTCAAAAGTGAGACATGTGTGGATGTGTGACTAGGCGCCCCTCGCGCGCACACACACGCGCGCGCGCCGCCGCCGCCGCTGCCGTTCGTCCGGCTCGGCTCGGTCTCGGTCTCGGTCTCGGTCGAAAGGCGATTTGGGCGAAATGTCTCGGCGTCTCGAAGTTATCTTTTTACTGCAATTTTATTCGGTAAAATTTTATTTTACCGAAAATACCTCAATTAATACATTCCGAATTTTTCGGATCCGGATAAAATCGAATTAAACAGATCTAGATAAGTATTGAGATATTAATCCTGATCGGTTTGGAGTTCCTCCAGATACCAATTTTGGTCGGTATAGAGTTCCTCCAGCACATGTCTCTCTCTCTCATCTTCACCTATAAATACAGATGTGAGGGGTCTTATTTTACACAGAAAATTCGTCTGTTTTTTCAACCAAGAATTCCGACTTCAAAATTTTAATTTCGAAAATAAATTCTATTCATATTTTGGGTCGCGTCGGTGGTAGTTCAGGTTTATTCTAGTTCGCTGAGGGTGCGATGATCGATATATCAACGCATCGAGATGTTGTTTTATCCTGGGAGGCAGACGCTATACACTGCGGTGGAGGCGAATTTGCTTTAAGGAGACAGATTTCTGGACTCAACATCGCCCACATTCGGATTTACCTCATTTGATTAATTATATATATATATATACATATATATATATATATATATATTTTAATGCTCTCGTCATTAACGAATCTGACTCCTAATTTGTTCTTCTCTGATTTGCAGCACAGACAGGAGATTCAAAACATGTGATCCCTTAAGTCGTTATTTGACGGACACGGACGAGTCCAAGACAAGCTTTTGGATCTACATGTATAATGGAAAATCATCAAATATTATACTTCATGGTATAATTATATGACTTCAAATTTAGCGATATAATTTTTTAGTAAATTATACCAACAATCTTAAAGCAAATTATTATTTCGTAGCAAAAACTAGAAAATTCTATAGAAGAAACCAAAATAATTAAAAAGGTAAAATCCTAAAAAAAAAAACTGAAATTCGGTCTCCGTCTAACGAAATGTCTGACACATGTTTTCTGCAACAAGAGGTGTTTATTTGTTATAACCATATCCACATTGATTAACTTGACTTAGTAGGATATTGATAAATGATTATATGACAGAACCATGTGGTTTTTCATGTGCTAATGTTTCGATTTATGTTAAATCGAATGACTCCTTACTGATCACCACACTTTAGCTATGAAATATGGCCCCATTATTTCGATTACGATCATTAAGTAGGTTTCTTTTCTCCAAGATCAAAAGGACCCTACCTTCGACTTGAGGCAACAAACAGCAGACATGTTTGGATCTGCTCAAGCTCTTGAAAATACTGATTTACTATTTTCGAAATTATTAAAAGATGTTTCGATCTTATCATGGGCGTCATGAGATGTCGGATATAATGCTCCACCGAGTGGACTCCACGATATGCGAAAAGGCATTGACTTAGTTTTCAACATGAATCAGATTTTGATTTTTGGGTCCAATTTTGAGAATTGATTAAGTAATTGAAAGGTTTTGCAAACTTTTAAACCTTTTGAACTTGGAATAGCTGATTAGAATAAAAATTATGGATTATACATCGATAATTATTTAGAAAGTGTTTATGGTTAATATAAATGAGGAGAATTATATTATTTGTTGCCATGCGTTTTGCTAAATAAGATTGTGATTATATTTGCTATTATATAATCATGCATATGATAATTTCGATAAGGTATAGCATTGTTTGATAAGAACCGAATCAATTATTAATCGATTATTCGATTAAGATGTTAAGATTATTTAGTTTAATTAAGATATTAACTAAATAGTATTTGTTGATTGATTTTAATCATTTCGTGTGATGGTATGTCAATCTTGGTCGGATGCTCGGACGTTAAAAACCTAACGGGCCTGGTACCTAGTGAGTACAGGTTGTGGGTCGGCTTGAGAATTATAATTTTTTGGTTGGATTTGCTCTTTCGGTTAAATTATATATTCTCGTGTTGGTGTCGGTCTGTTGCGGCAGTGACACACGAGCCTATTACGGTGATCCATGTGATACCAAACACGGCAAATATTGATATCAGCTCCATATGTTGAAAACTCGAAGAAATTCAATAATTGAACTTTAGTGCTAAAAACATAAAAGTTCTTTTATAGAATATTAAAACCAGAGAGGTTTTAAATGATGATGAAACCTACTCTTATGAGAGGTTGTAATAATAAATGTGATTACTCGATAAATATATTGACACATTTGTTACGTATACTCGATAATGAGTAAGAATGAAGCTAAAAAGAGAAATTTACACTCTAAAAGCTTGAGATACAAAACCAACTTAATCCGGAAATTAAGATGGTTGAATTGCACTCTAACGGAGACGCAAAAACCATGTTAATCAGTTCTAACTATCACTGAATATGAGGATATTAGTCACGTGAAGACTACTTAATTTAAAACAATATATCATGCAAGGAAATAATTGAAATTTCCTATTAGTTCTGAAATTTAGAAAAACAATTTTAGAAATACTAAAAATATGGGGGTGTATGGCTAAGGCAAAAGTTCCTAAGCCAAAGCAAGTGAAGGTCTGACCCAAGACGGTCGACTGCATCTTCACTGGATATGCACATGATGCATGATGCGTATAAATTCGTAGTGCAAAAATTTGATAGTATGACATGTCAGTATGTACTAATCGAGTTAAGGAAAAGCGTGTATCAAACGCATAACTGATTTAAAAAAAAAACTAAATCAATTATGAGATACCGTGGATTTATCAATGTGAAATAAATCATCAAGTGGTTTTAAAGGTTGAAGCAAAAAGGCTTGAACTTGGAAAATCACTACGTCTGAAATCTCTAGCATGCGTGCTAGAAGATAATTTACAATACCATATACACTCTTCATATGGTCATATAAGAGAAAGAATAATTCTGTTGTGCAGAATTTTGTTTAATATTCGGTCGATCTTCCTCTGGAATAGATACTGCTATGATCCAACGTAAATTTGAAAATAAAATTAAATGGATCCATGGATAAATAAGAGGCGAAACTACTAACTGAGGTTGTAGTAACATGAGAGCCTAAAGTACTTTGAGACATATTCTCTAGTAACGAGAAGAAAGTTCATTATTATAATATACATGTAGAAGTATATCAAATGAACATACATGCAGTCTTTCTATATGGCGTCTTTGAGAAAAGCCAACTTGGAAGAACCAAAGGCATATGTGCCTAACGCAGCGATTGAAAGTCTGCAACTTAGTGAAAGTATTATGAATCTAAATTGACACTAAAGTAGCGGCATAAAATCTTTGACACTGTGGTGTCAAGCAATGACTTCAAAGAATGTGATGAAATCTCCAATTTGACAAAGCTCAAATATGGTGATTAAATGACCGAAAAGTACCAATTTGGGGACGCTCAAATTTGGTAATGCAGTTAGTCAAAAATTGCTAATTTTGGGGACGCTTAAAATTAGTAATTTGATCTATGAGAAATTGAAGTCTCGGTTAATAGTTGGTAACGTAATTTCAAACATTAAAAATGCCAATTTATAATGTCAAAAAGATTCAAGACAATGAATATGTCAAGTGTGTATATAACAAATATACATGACGACTATGTCATCTTAAGAATGAATTTGAATGATCGAGTCATTGATGTAAGTAATGACAAGGGGATCCATTCAACAAAGTCTGAAAAGATAAATATATAAGACCAAATAGATGACTTTAAGATGTAAAATCTCAAGTTGTTCACAATGTCTCATATGAGGTCAGTCATACTATGATGACATGAATCTTGGAAAGATCAACGGAATCAATTGGAATGCCAATGGAAGTGGTGCATCTATCCAAGCACAAAGACAACTGATCTTTCAAGAGTAACTAAAAGTCTAATGTACTAAGTGAATTGTACAAGACTAAACACAGTCTATATCGTGAGTAGACTATGTGGATCCACGAGTAATCAGGAAACTAATCATCAGTTGGTGATTACAATGATATAAAGATTACTTGTGTGTATATGCTGCATGATATGAGATATTCAAAAACTATAAAATGATATAGTGACGCAAATTGGATATCTGACATTATGAATTTAATGTCTAAATAGTGAATATGTTTCACACTAGCAAGTGCAGCAGTGGTATGGAAATCTTTAATATAGATGGTTATTGCTCGATTTACAAAGGAATATGAGTTCATAACCTTAGACAAATATGCATGAGAGGCATAATGCAATACCAATTTCTAGAAGATATTCCAAAATGGGCAAAACTGTGACCGCAATATGTATTTATTGTGATAGTCAATCTACGATTGACAGGGCACAGAACAAAAGAATAATGGTAAGTCTCGTCCTATGAGGCAAAGACATAATACCATTTTGCTATCAACATTGGTTATCACTATTGACTACGATTCGTCAAGAGATAACATCGCGGATCCGCTAACCAAAGGGTTATCAAAAGACCTTGTTGATGTAATATCCGCATTTTTCTTCCCCTTGTATTTTTTTCTTTTTCGGCGTATTTCCCGATAGTAGTGACCCTTGTGTATCTTTCAGTGTATCTTTTCTATTATCTATGGGTTTTATCCCCGTTATTGTTGAGCGGAACCGCCGTTTCGGGGTTGCCGTGGGTCCATTCTATGATATGTTAACCGTTGAGATGTTCCGTTGGATGTTTCGTTCACCTTCCGGTGTTTTGGGAACCGTTCATATTTCATACCTAGCGCACGCTATTTTTCTGCATAGCGCGCGCTAGGGGTTCCTTAGTAGCGCACGCTACGTTTGTTCCGTAGCGCGCGCTATCGAGTAGCCCTGGGAGTGGCAGTGTTGTTTTTCCAGCCTTCTGGACTAGCGTATTAGCGTACGCTACATATGCTAGCGCACGCTAACGTCGAGGGGCTAGCGCATGCTGATGATGCCCGGTAGCGTGCGCTAGCGTGAGTGTCGATCTTGGGCGATTCCTCACGAACCCGTTCAGTGCGATTAGCGCACGCTACGCTTGTATGGTAGCGCACGCTAACGGATCAGATAGCGCACGCTACGCTTGTATGGTAGCGCACGCTAACGTATCAGGTGGGTTCTGGACAGTTTGCCACTGGACTCGGCTGATGTTCAGGTAGCGCACGCTATTGGTCGATAGCGCGCGCTACGGAGAGGTTATTAGCGCACGCTACGCATGCATGGCAGCGCACGCTAACGGCGATAACCACATTACGGACTCGGACGCTAACGGGAGGGTTGGTAACCTATCCGTTAGCGCACGCTAACCTTGAGGTCTTAGCGTGCGCTAACACTCCCTGGTTATATAAACCAGGGAGTTGACCGAGATAATCACAAAATCTCATTTCTTCCTCTTTCCGCGGACGAGCGACTCCCGAGCGATTTGAAGCGACTTTCTTCCTCCAATCACTTCAGAGATTCTTGTGCTTGAGTTCTTAGTGTAAGACTAACATCATCCACTTGTGTTTCTCATCCTAAATCCAAGGTAATCTCTTAGAACCCTACTTTTGGATAATTTGGGGGTTTTGGGATTTTCTTCCGATTCGTTCCGTTTTGTTGGTGGATTCATGAGGTATACGATTGATCTTGTTGGTATTCTTAGTTTCCCTACGGATTCATGGTATATTTCGTGATTTTTACGGAATCGAGAGGGTTTGGTTGTGGTCCGCCCTCGTTGTTGTTTTTATACGAATATACATGAATCGTAGACGGGTTTTCGGGTGTATTCCAATTCCGTATTCATTTAGAAACGGTTGTGATTGTGTTCTTCGAATCGTTAGGTTCGGTTTCGTTGGTTCCTAGCGGTTGTCGGTGACTTTCCTTTCCGTTCTTCACGTCGTCAATAATTCGAGGCAAGTATTTTTGGAAACCTTTAAGCTTAACATGAAATGGTAATGTATATTACTTGTGTGTAACTCACCTCGTGTTGGCCCGACGGGGTCAAGGAGGGAAATCTATGCTGCCACAGATTTCACGAGTTTGTTTAGCTAGCCGCGGGAGGGTCCTTAGAGGCCTCGTGCGGGTATCTATGATATTACTCTGTTCCCAAGGCGATGCATGTGCGTGTTTTGTTTTGAAATGTAGCCAGTGCGGGAGGGTCCTTAGAGGCCTCGTGCGGGAATCTATGATATTACTCTGTTCCCAAGGCAAATTGTTTGACTGTTTGTTTCCGGAAAAGACATGTCTTGTTTTGGTTTTCGAAATGATTTTGGTGCATGTACTATGAAATGTGTAAGCGATTGGTTTGCCTTGAATACTTGTACTAGCGTAATTGCTAACCCCTTTGGGGACCCGTTGTCGGGGAAATTCTTGTTATGGATTTCAGGTTATGATTATCCGGACGAGCGAGCACCAGGACAGTACGAGGATGTCGGCCAGGGTCGTTGACATGTGCATTTGGGTCTACTTATTTCCTTTGTCCATTTCGATATGGTTGTTCCCACAGTTTTAAACTTATAGATAGTACTCGCGAGTACTTAGGCTCTTTGTTTCAACTCCGTATTGTATTGTTTTGAACTGTCTCATTGTTGGTTGATGCTTATTTTGCCGGTTGCTCCGGGCGTATCTTTGTATGTCATATTATTTAATTGTGTATCCTCGCTAACCAAGATGGTTAGTCGAGTAGAGTTTTTCTATTGTAGCCTGGTAGGTCCCATGTAGGGGTCTACGGCGCTGTAACATATTCCGAATATCTCGGGGTGTTACAGTTGATAAATCATCAAGAGGAATGGGTCTATTGTCTTGAGCTAATGGTTTTATGGAGGATACCCAACCTAAGTTGACTGGAGATCCCAAGATCTAGGTTCAATGGGACAACCAATTCATAAAACTGGGCACGATCACTGTGGGGGTTACCCCGAACCGACCATTACTAGGATGAAAACAGTGATACCCGTAGGGATAGGTTCAGCTTATGCTTTTAATGATTCTTAAGTCGAAAACGTATAGTCGGGTGGAGTAAAATACGGGTTTACTCAAAACACTCAATGAGAATCACCTATGTTGGAGTGAAGAGGGGCCGCTTCAAAGGAGAATTGCAAGGCACAATTCTCTAGAAACTCCCGCAGAACCAGGACGGTGTCCACGGCCAAAACGGGCACAATAATGAGAACAGAATAAATCAGGGAGGGCACTTGTGAAGGATATACGATCACTTACACAAACTGTCGGACAGTTCAAAGGCATCTAGTCACACTGTCTAGCCAGTAAGGAGAATATATCTTTTCGAGGGAAGGTTCAAGGAGCATACTCTACCTATCCTATGCAATGTCTAACCGTAGTAACTATCACCAAGTCAAACTCCGTGTCTGACGTGTGCTGCTGGACCATCAATCTCATTCATGTGGGGGATTGTTGGAAATATAAGATAAAATGGAGGAAATAGGGTGTTTTGAGCAGCCCATTTGGGAGGAAATTTTGAGTGGGCTCGACTACGAGTTAAAGTCGGGACTTAGTTGGAATACGTAGTACTCCGTACGAGATTTCCAAAACATGTAAGAACACTCAAAATAATTGAGGTATGAATGAGATATAATGTTCCAAAGTGAACCCTTTAGAAATGGGTTTGGGATGCTATCCCACATTGGAAAAAGAAGGGAGAAATTGTGAGTATATAAGGAGATGTGAACAAAATCATGTTCAAAAGTGAGACATGTGTGGATGTGTGACTAGGCGCCCCTCGCGCGCACACACGCGCGCGCGCCGTCGTCGCCGTCCGTCCGGCTCGGCTCGGCTCGGCTCGGTCTCGGTCTCGGTCGAAAGGCGATTTGGGCGAAATATCTTGGCTTCTCGAAGTTATCTTTTTACTGCAATTTTATTCGGTAAAATTTTATTTTACCGAAAATACCTCAATTAATAAATTCCGAATTTTTCGGATCCGGATAAAATCGAATTAAACAGATCTGGATAAGTATTGAGATACTAATCCTGATCGGTTTGGAGTTCCTCCAGATACCAATTTCGGTCGGTATAGAGTTCCTCCAGCACATGTCTCTCTCTCTCATCTTCACCTATAAATACAGATGTGAGGGGTCTTATTTTTACACAGAAAATTCGTCCGTTTTTCAACCAAGAATTCCGACTTCAAAATTTTAATTTCGAAAATAAATTCTATTCATATTTTGGGTCGCGTCGGTGGTAGTTCAGGTTTATTCTAGTTCGCTAGGGTGCGATGATCGATATATCAACGCATCGAGATGTTGTTTTATCCTGGGAGGCAGACGTTATACACTGCGGTGGGAGCGAATTTGCTTTAAGGAGACAGATTTCTGGACTCAACATCGCCAACATTCGGATTTACCTCATTTGATTAATTATATATATATACATATATATATATATATTTTAATGCTCTCGTCATTAACGAATCTGACTCCTAATTTGTTCTTCTCTGATTTGCAGCACAGACAGGAGATTCAAAACATGCGATCCCTTAAGTCGTTATTTGACGGACACGGACGAGTCCAAGACAAGCTTTTGGATCTACAGGTATAATGGAAAATCATCAAATATTATACTTCATGGTAAAATTATATGACTTCAAATTTAGCGATATAATTTTTTAGTAAATTATACCAACAATCTTAAAGCAAATTATTATTTCGTAGCAAAAACTAGAAAAATCTATAGAAGAAACCAAAATAATTAAAAAGGTAAAATCCTAAAAAAAAAACTGAAATTCGGTCTCCGTCTGACGAAATGTCTGACACATGTTTTCTGCAACAAGAGGTGTTTATTTGTTATAACCATATCAACATTGATTAACTTGACTTAGTAGGATATTGTAAATGATTATATGACAGAACCATGTGGTTTTTCATGTGCTAATGTTTCGATTTATGTTAACTCGAATGACTCCTTACTGATCACCACAGTTTAGCTATGAAATATGGCCCCATTATTTCGATTACGATCATTAAGTAGGTTTCTGTTCCCCAAGATCAAAAGGACCCTACCTTCGACTTGAGGCAACAAACAGCAGACATGTTTGGATCTGCTCAAGCTCTTGAAAATACTGATTTACTATTTTCGAAATTATTAAAAGATGTTTCGATCTTATCATGGGCGTCATGAGATGTCGGATATAATGTTCCACCGAGCGGACTCCACGATATGCGACAAGGCATTGACTTAGTTTTCAACATGAATCAGATTTTGATTTTTGGGTCCAATTTTGAGAATTGATTAAGTAATTGAAAGGTTTTGCAAACTTTTAAACCTTTTGAACTTGGAATAGCTGATTAGAATAAAAATTATGGATTATACATCGATAATTATTTAGAAAGTGTTTATGGTTAATATAAATGAGGAGAATTATATTATTTGTTGCCATGCGTTTTGCTAAATAAGATTATGATTATATTTGCTATTATATAATCATGCATATGATAATTTCGATAAGGTATAGCATTGTTTGATAAGAACCGAATCAATTATTAATCGATTATTCGATTAAGATGTTAAGATTATTTAGTTTAATTAAGATATTAACTAAATAGTATTTGTTGATTGATTTTAATCATTTCGTGTGATGGTATGTCAATCTTGGTCGGATGCTCGGACGTTAAAAACCTAACGGGCCTGGTACCTAGTGAGTACAGGTTGTGGGTCGGCTTGAGAATTATAATTTTTTGATTGGATTTGCTCTTCCGGTTAAATTATATATTCTCGTGTTGGTGTCGGTCTGTTGCGGCAGTGACACACGAGCCTATTACGGTGATCCATGTGATACCAAACACGGCAAATATTGATATCAGCTCCATATGTTGAAAACTCGAAGAAATTCAATAATTGAACTTTAGTGCTAAAAACATAAAAGTTCTTTTATAGAATATTAAAACCAGAGAGGTTTTAAATGATGATGAAACCTACTCTTATGAGAGGTTGTAATAAGAAATGTGATTACTCGATAAATATATTGACACATTTGTTACGTATACTCGATAATGAGTAAGAATGAAGCTAAAAAGAGAAATTTACACTCTAAAAGCTTGAGATACAAAACCAACTTAATCCGGAAATTAAGATGGTTGAATTGCACTCTAACGGAGACGCAAAAACCATGTTAATCAGTTCTAACTATCACTGAATATGAGGATATTAGTCACGTGAAGACTACTTAATTTAAAACAAGATATCATGCAAGGAAATAATTGAAATTTCCTATTAGTTCTGAAATTTAGAAAAACAATTTTAGAAATACTAAAAATATGGGGGTGTATGGCTAAGGCAAAAGTTCCTAAGCCAAAGCAAGTGAAGGTCTGACCCAAGACGGTCGACTGCATCTTCACTGGATACGCACATGATGCATGATGCGTATAAATTCGTAGTGCAAAAATTTAATAGTATGACATGTCAGTATGTACTAATCGAGTTAAGGAAAAGCGTGTATCAAACGCATAAACTGATTTAAAAAAAAAAAAAACTAAATCAATTATGAGATACCGTGGATTTATCAATGTGAAATAAATCATCAAGTGGTTTTAAAGGTTGAAGCAAAAAGGCTTGAACTTGGAAAATCACTACGTCTGAAATCTCTAGCATGCGTGCTAGAAGATAATTTACAATACCATATACACTCTTCATATGGTCATATAAGAGAAAGAATAATTCTGTTGTGCAGAACTTTGTTTAATATTCGGTCGATCTTCCTCTGGAATAGATACCGCTATGATCCAACGTAAATTCAAAAATAAAATTAAATGGATCCATGGATAAATAATAGGCGAAACTACTAACTGAGGTTGTAGTAACATGAGAGCATAAAGTACTTTGAGACATATTCTCTAGTAACGAGAAGAAAGTTCATTATTATAATATACATGTAGAAGTATATCAAATGAACATACATGAAGTCTTTCTATATGGCGTCTTTGAGAAAAGCCAACTTGGAAGAACCAAAGGCATATGTGCCTAACACAGCGATTGAAAGTCTGCAACTTAGTGAAAGTATTATGAATCTAAATTGACACTAAAGTAGCGGCATAAAATCTTTGACACTGTGGTGTCAAGCAATGACTTCAAAGAATGTGATGAAATTTCCAATTTGACAACGCTCAAATATGGTGATTAAATGACCGAAAAGTACCAATTTGGGGACGCTCAAATTTGGTAATGCAGTTAGTCAAAAATTGCTAATTTTGGGGACGCTTAAAATTAGTAATTTGATCTATGAGAAATTGAAGTCTCGGTTAATAGTTGGTAACGTAATTTCAAACGTTAAAAATGCCAATTTATAATGTCAAAAAGATTCAAGACAATGAATATGTCAAGTGTGTATATAACAAATATACATGACGACTATGTCATCTTAAGAATGAATTTGAATGATCGAGTCATTGATGTAAGTAATGACAAGGGGATCAATTCAACAAAGTCTGAAAATATAAATATATAAGACCAAAGAGATGACTTTAAGATGTAAAATCTCAAGTTGTTCACAATGTCTCATATGAGGTCAGTCATACTATGATGACATGAATCTTGGAAAGATCAACGGAATCAATTGGAATGCCAATGGAAGTGGTGCATCTATCCAAGCACAAAGACAACTGATCTTTCAAGAGTAACTAAAAGTCTAATGTACTAAGTGAATTGTACAAGACTAAACACAGTCTATATCGTGAGTAGACTATGTGGATACACGAGTAATCAGGAAACTAATCATCAGTTGGTGATTACAATGATATAAAGATTACTTGTGTGTATATGCTGCATGATATGAGATATTCAAAAACTATAAAATGATATAGTGACGCAAATTGGATATCTGACATTATGAATTTAATGTCTAAATAGTGAATATGTTTCACACTAGCAAGTGCAGCAGTGGTATGGAAATCTTTAATATAGATGGTTATTGCTCGATTTACAAAGGAATATGAGTTCATAACCTTAGACAAATATGCATGAGAGGCATAATGCAATACCAATTTCTAGAAGATATTCCAAAATGGGCAAAACTGTGACCGCAATATGTATTTATTGTGATAGTCAATCTACGATTGACAGGGCACAGAACAAAAGAATAATGGTAAGTCTCGTCCTATGAGGCAAAGACATAATACCATTTTGCTATCAACATTGGTTATCACTATTGACTACGATTTGTCAAGAGATAACATCGCGGATCCGCTAACCAAAGGGTTATCAAAAGACCTTGTTGATAAATCATCAAGAGGAATGGGTCTATTGCCTTGAGCTAATGGTTTTATGGAGGATACCCAACCTAAGTTGACTGGAGATCCCAAGATCTAGGTCCAATGGGACAACCAATTCATAAAACTGGGCACGATCACTGTGGGGGTTACCCCTAACCGACCATTCCTAGGATGAAAACAGTGATACCCGTAGGGATAGGTTAAGCTTATGCTTTTAATGATTCTTAAGTCGAAAATGTATAGTCGGGTGGAGTAAAATACGGGTTTACTCAAAACACTCAACGAGAATCACCTATGTTGGAGTGAATAGGGGCCGCTTCAAAGGAGAATTGCAAGGCACAATTCTCTAGAAACTCCATGAGAACTGGGATGGTGTCCACTACAAAACGGCACAATAATGAGAACAGAATAAATCAGGGAGGGCACTTGTGAAGGATATACGATCACTTACACAAACGGTCGGACAGTTCAAAGGCATCTAGTCACACTGTCTAGCCAGTAAGGAGAATATATCTTTTCGAGGGAAGGTTCTGTAATATCCGCAATTTTCGATTTTCGGTAAATTTCTTTTTTTTCGGCGGAAGTCCGTTTTGACGACTCTCTCATGACCGTTTAGTCATTCCGAGAATGATTAATTCTGCACTTTTTGTCATCCGAGCTCGTTTCAGTGTCGTTTTGTTGAGTTCCGTGTTTTTTAGCGGTTTTTCCGCACTTGAGTTCGATTCTTGCGAATCTCGTCCGAAACTGTTGTTTCGACTTTCTCGTAAGTTCATTTAATGTTATTATTCATGTTGCGAGCTTTGTCTTGGTGTTTCGATTACGTATCGTGATTTTCGGGCGTTTTGGGCCATTTTCGTAATTTCCCAAAGTTTGGGGTAATTACTTTCCGTTGTCGAATTTCGAGCCTTCGGGTGGTCGGAATCATGTGTTCTCTTAGTGCTCGGATTCGTCTTTGCGAGTACTTCGTAACCGTATCTTCGATTCGTACTCAGGTTCGGGTTTCGGGGTCGTTCGGGCCGTCGGAGTTGGTCCCGGCCGAGTCATGGCCGGGCATGCGGGGCCGAGCGCCACGGCCGAGTAACGCACGGTAGTGATCGGCGATTACGTCGTAAGGCGATTACGTACGTAAGGCCCTGGCGATAACGTGCGTAACGCTTTCGGTATTTCCAGTGTGAGTTCGCCATGGCGGTTACGTCGTAAGCCGTGGCGATTCGTCGTAACCGTGATCGGCTTTATTTAAGGCCTGGCAACGTATTTCTCAGCCATTTCTCACTCGTTCTTCTTCTCTTCCGAGGCTGAGGTTGTGCTAATCATGGAGGAGTGTTGTTATACAATTAATCCATGAAGTTTTGAGGTTCATATCATCAATCATCCATCCAATAACATCCTCCGATCTACCGAATCAGGTCAGATTTCCTAGAAATCTAGTTTTGGGGAATTTGGGTATTTTGGTTGTTTTCGTCCGATTAATCCGATTTAACTTAGAATTATGATGGACTGATGATTATTTAGATGTTTTATATCTTTTCCCTTGTTATTCCATGGTTGGATCGTATCGATTCGTTGTTTTGGTCGAGTTCTTGGTCGACGCCTTGAAGGTGTCCGGTAGAATGTCATAGAGGGGTTTTCGGGCGTTCTACGATTATCCTTCCTCGTATGATTGTTGATTTATGGATTATATGTTGTTAGGGTCGAGTTTCTTGCGAAGAAACCAAGTTGAACCCTTCCGTTCGTTGTCGTTTTCCTTTTCGAAAACATCGGGCGTTTCGAAGCTTTCCGGTTGAGCCGTGTTCGTCGGGATACTTGCGTGCCGATTTTGAGGCAAGTACCTTGTCCATATAATTCTTGTTTTGTGGATATGATAATTGGTGATCGTCTAAATGTGTTTGTGTGGTCGTTTGAATTGAACTTTCAAAAGATTTGATTAGCCTTGTTAAAGGCCCTCTTTCAAAACGCGTGTGTTTTGTGAATGGTGTGGTTTGTGAACTATGTGAATTCTATGGATATGTTTGGTGTTGATGTTGCACTTGGTATTGCGTGTGGACGTATATGGTTTCTTTTCGGTGCGTTATGGTTTGACGTGGTGTTTTGCTAAGTGTTGTTGGCATTAACTCATGATTTGACATATTTGTGATTGTGGCAAATGTGAAACCCTTGTCGTTGTGAAATCTATGCATTGATGATTCGACCACAAGGTTATCAATTCGGGTAGGTCTGGAGAGGGCTCCGAGAATCGTCACTTGCGAGTGCGATGTCACGATAACTTGTGGGTATATTCGATTGATGTTTACCGGGTAGGGACCCGTGAGGCCTCGTGGCGCGTTACTTGCGAGTACGACCATTTGATATGATTTGACCATAAGGTTATCTAATCGGGTAGGTCTGGAGAGGGCTCCGAGAATCGGTACTTGCGAGTACGATGTCAAGATAACTTATGGTTGTGATATGTTGTGAATTGTTTCGCTAGCCAGCTCGGGAGGGTCCTTCGAGGCCTCGGGTGGGATGTCTGTGGTGGCGTCCGGTCTGGCGATGCGCGTGCGTGATTACGTTTCGTTGATTTTATGTCCGTTGAGGACACGTGATGTTGGGTTCTGACCCTGTAAATTGTTATCGGTTTTCTATTTGCGAAAACAAAACCTTTGGGCTGTGACCCTGTTGATTTTTGGAAATAGAAGGATTCGATAATCCTAAAATTGTTTTCTATTAAAACTCTCGATGGCATTTTAAACGGTTTTATAAATTGTTTCCCTTGATTTATGGTTTTGGAGTGTTTTGTAACACCCCGAGATATTCGGAATGATTACAGCGCCGTAAACCCTTTAGGTAAGGATTTACAAGGCTAATTTTAAAAGAGTGTAAATATAAACCAATCGTACCAGTGAAGTTCAAAGACATATTGATTCAACCGATCAAAGAGTTAACTTATACAACCATATCGAAAGGACATTATTAAAACAGACGTACTCGAGTACTAAACGAACCAAAAGACAAATCACAAACACAATAACATCAATCACATCACTGAGCCATTTCATCGTCCTGTCGGTACTGTGGTTGCCTTCCCGCTCCTCGGCTACCTGAACATCAAAACAATGTCCACCCCCGAAGGGGTTAGCAAAACGATGCTAGTACAAGTATCATAATACAATAAATCATCAATGCATCATAAAACATGCAAAACGGACTTCCGCTACGAATCCAACGATGCGAATCCTCACGATTCCATCAACACAATACAGGTAATCCAAATGATCCAGCGCCCTTGGTATAGATCCCCATGATGATCCCGTCGGACCAACGCATGGTGGAAAACCCGTCCAGCGATCCAGCGCCCTCAGCATAGATCCCCATGATGATCCCGTCGGACCAACGCATGGTGGACATTCGATCCAGCGCCCTCAGCATAGATCCTCATGATCCCCTCGGATCATTTATACCATCAATCAATCAACTATGCATACACATATGCATTTCAATATGTTCATCAATACGAACAAATAATCAACCAATATCATGAGCATTTTCAGAAATACATCTCATATTCAACAATATGAATAAAACCACAAGCATGATCAAAGATTCAATATAAATCGAACTCGACATATGATACTTGCCTCGAAAATGGCAAGAACGAAAATACTTCGATGATCTCAACACACTCGAAGGCCACCTCCTTCAATCAATGTAACAAGCTCGAACCTTAACAAAAGGAATGATACATAAATCATCTCAAGTCGACCAATGGCCTAACAACACGGCCTACGGCCGAAAAGCTCAAAATAAACAATCTGCCTGGATTGCTTAGCGCGCGCTACGTACTCTACATAACGTGCGCTAAGCCGGACTGTTAGCGTACGCTATCGTATAAGACTAGCGTGCGCTAGCCACGGACTGGCAGTCTGACTCGGCTGGTCTCATAACGTACGCTACGTACGTTTCGTGCGTTAACTGAACCCCGATAGCGCACGTTAACTCACACATGTTAGCGTGCGCTAATCTTGCATGGCAGAATACTGCAAACCGAAAACTGGGTTGAATGGTGAAGAACTCATGAATTCTACCGTGATAATACAAGTTATCCTCGGGCATATCATGCTAATAAGGTTTGTGGAAGTTTTATGATTATGAAATACAAATATACGGATAGTCATCTCAATATCATAATCCATCTACGATCTTCAAGAAATAATCTAAGTTCCGATCGTCTTACTTTCCAAAACACATGATTTCAACGTGTACAACGTAGCAACTGGGTAATATCCGATTACTGATCATGAATCGATTTGAACATGCTTAAGAGTCCTTATAATAAGATGGTTCAAAAGTTCATACGATATATAGTGCCGATACGTCAAAAGTATCCTTCTAACATGAGATGACCGATTATAAACGAAATACTTGCTATCCAAACATGATTCAACTTCCTTAGGAACATTACTAACATTGGTGAAGAATCACCTACCTCAAAGTAGTGAAGAACACGGAGGAAAATGAAGCAATCCAACACCGAAGGCTTGAACACCAATCTCAATGATATACGATCTTCAATCTCGAACTAGGAGGTTGATACGAAGTGTTTAGGACGAAGGAGTTATGTTCTAAGTGTAAGAGTTCGGGTTATGGGAGGAGAAAGAATCAAATCACGAATAGGATGTCATCTATTTATAATAAATGGTTATTAGCGTGCGCTAATCCTGCCGTAGCGTGCGCTAACGGCCGTATCGACTTAATCAAGTCGGCACTTAGCGTGCGCTATTCACATGCTCAGTAGCGTGCGCTAAGGCGTTGACTTGGCTTTTCGAAAGCCGTCGTGTTCATTCGACACAATCCGACAAGGGTCCCCCGGCCAGATCTCACCTACCGCACGTCTCAATCAAATTGACCACGCATAGCGTGCGCTAATAACACTCTGTAGCGTGCGCTATGAATCCATGTTAGCGTACGCTACCCGTAGCCTGTAGCGTGCGCTACATGCACAGAATTTCAATCTTTAAATCACATATACGAAATTATACGCTCGACAACAATGGATTATGAAATACGGAGAATAGTACTCAGACAAAAGTACAATCATTACAATATCACAAGTTCCAATTACATAACAGAAATCTCGGGTATTACATCCTTCCTCCCTAAAAAGAAGTTTCGTCCCGAAACTTAGGTTGAAAACAACTCCGGATATTTAGCCTTCATACCGTCCTCCATTTCCCAAGTGGCCTCTTCGACTCCATGTCGTGACCATTGTACTTTAACCAAATGTATTGGTTTATTCCTCAATTGTTTGATCCGGCTCTCAAGTATCTTGATTGGTCTCTCTTCGAAGGTGCCATCATTAGCTATCTCGATCTCGTCGAAATCAATGACGTGACTGGGGTCCGGTACATACTTCCGCAGTTGGGATACGTGAAACACATTGTGAACATGACTCAGCGATGGCGGTAAGGCCAACCTGTATGCTAAATCCCCCACTCTCTCTAGGATCTCAAATGGTCCGATATATCTCGGACTTAGCTTACCTCTTCTCCCAAAACGGAAAATCCCTCGTGTAGGAGACACCTTCAATAGTACGTGGTCCCCAGCGTCGAACTCTAGAGGGCGACGACGTATATCTGCATAAGACTTCTGTCGACTCTGGGCAGTCAATAGTCTCTCTCGAATCAAATCTATCTTCTCTTGAGTCTGAATAATCAATTCCGGTTCCGTCCCGATCAAATCCGAAGAATCATCCCAACTCAGGGGTGATCGGCATCTTCTCCCGTACAAAGCTTCAAACGGTGCCATCTTAATTGAAGCATGCCAACTATTATTGTAGGTGAATTCAACTAATGGCAAATGAACTTCCCAATCAGTTGACCAATCCAAAGCACAGGCTCTAAGCATGTCTTCTACAGTTTGAATAGTCCCTTCGGACTGACCGTCCGTTTGGGGATGATAAGCTGTGCTAAAGTTGAGCTCAGTCCCCAAAGCCTTGTGAACTGCTTTCCAGAAGTGCGACACGAAACGACCATCTCGATCCGAAATAATGGTCTTCGACGTCCCATGCAATCTGACTATCTCCGCAATAAATACTCGCGCCAATCTCTCGGGTCCCCATGTATCTTTGATCCCTAGGAAATGAGCCGACTTGGTTAGTCGATCAACTACAACCCAAATCATGTTCATTCCTGTTCTAGTCCTTGGCATATTGGTGATGAAATCCATCGAAATGTCCTCCCACTTCCATTCAGGGATCGGAAGCGGCTTTAATATCCCGGCAGGTCGCTGATGCTCAATCTTAACCTGCTGACAAGTCAAACACTTCGAAACGTACTCCGCTACGTCCTTCTTCATATTCCCCCACTAGAAGTTTTGCTTTAAATCCTTATACATCTTACTGCTGCCTGGGTGAATAGAATAGGGCGTGCTATGAGCTTCCTTCAAAATTGTCCGTCTCAAATCATCATCCTCGGGAACGCAAAGTCGATTCTGAAATCTCAGAACTCCATCATCTTGTATCAGGAATCCTGGGGCTTTTTCTTTCTTTACTTCATCACATAATCGAAGGATTAAAGAATCGTCCAACTGCTTAGATTTGATCTCCTCGACTAGTGATGAAGTCAGTTCCATCACATACAGTTGCCCTTGGATTCCTGGTGCCCATACTTCAATCCCCTCGCGGATCAGTTCTCGTTGAATACTGGTTTGGGACGTGAGAGCTTCCAACACTCGAAGAGAAACAGGTTTACGGCTCAAAGCATCGGCTACTACATTTACTTTCCCCGGATGATAGAGAATCACCAAGTCGTAATCCTTGATCAATTCCAGCCACCTTCTCTGCCTCATGTTTAATTCTTTCTGACTGAAAATGTATTTGAGGCTCTTATGATCTGTAAAGATCTGACAATGAGTGCCGTACAAATAATGTCGCCAAATTTTCAAGGCAAAGACCACAGCTGCTAGCTCCAGATCATGAGTCGGATAATTAACTCCGTACGGTTTCAATTGCCGAGAAGCATAAGCAATCACTTTATCCTTCTGCATCAACACACAACCCAAACCCTGATTTGAAGCGTCGCTGTATACCATGAATCCATCAGTTCCCTCTGGCAGTGCTAATATAGGTGTTGTCGTCAGTCTCCTCTTAAGTTCGTCGAAACCAGTCTGGCACTTCTCATTCCACGTGAACTTTTGAGTTTTCTGTAACAGCTGAGTGAGCGGACGAGCAATTTTGGAAAATCCCTCTACAAAGCGGCGATAATATCCAGCAAGTCCTAAGAAGCTTCGGACTTCTTTCACGTTTTTAGGAACTTCCCACTCCAAGATTGCTTCGACTTTCTTCGGGTCCACCTGAACTCCGTCGGATGATATCACATGCCCAAGGAAGGTTACTTCCTTAAGCCAGAATTCGCATTTAGAAAGCTTAGCATACAGTTGTTCCTTTCTCAAGATGCTCAAAACCACACGTAGATGTTCAGCATGTTCCTCTGCGTCCCTCGAATATATCAAGATGTCGTCAATGAAAATGACCACAAATTTATCCAAGTACTCCAAGAATACCCGATTCATCAATTGTATGAATACCGCAGGAGCATTGGTAAGTCCAAATGGCATCACTACAAATTCATAATGCCCATACCGGTATCTGAAAGCAGATTTCGGTATATCCGATTCCTTAATTCTCAACTGGTGGTATCCTGATCGCAAGTCAATCTTCGAGAATATCCTTGCCCCTTGCAGTTGATCAAACAAGTCGTCGATCCGAGGTATAGGATACTTATTCTTGATTGTCATCTTGTTGAGCTCCCTGTAATCAATACACAGTCGGAGGGATCCGTCTTTCTTCCGGACAAAGAGAACGGGCGCTACCCAAGGAGAAACGCTCGGTTGAATATAACCCTTCTGCAACAATTCCTCCAATTGTTTCTTGAGTTCATACATCTCGGTTGGTGCCATGCGGTATGGTGCTCTGGAAATAGGAGCTGCTCCAGGCTCTAATTCGATAGTGAATTCCACTTCTCTCTGCGGAGGTAATCCAGGTAGTTCGTCAGGAAAAACATCTGAGAACTCATTCACAACTGAAATAGATGAGAGCTCTACTCCTTCCTCTTTCTTCATGGCATAGCACCAGAGTCCCTGACATCCCTGTTTCAGTAATTTCACGGCTTTCATTGCCTTGATCAATTTTCCCGAGCTTCCCGGTCTCCATCCTCGGAATAAATGTTCAGATCCGTCATCCGCAATGATAGAAATGACTCTCTCTCGGTAATTCAGAATAGCTCCATAACGGTTGAGCCAATCATCTCCGAGAATTAAATCGTCACCGTAAATGTCAACCACAATAAGGTTCGATAGCCAATCTCTCCCTCCTATAGTTACTGGAAAATCCCTAGCTTCTAGGGTTCCCACAATTTTCTCTCCGCTTGGTAATCCCACAACATAAGGTTCACAATCATATAAGCACGAGATTTTCAAACGATTAACACAGTTCAATGATACAAAAGAATGTGTAGCTCCTAATCGAATAAAACACTAACTGGTTGCAAAAGGATCTGAATTGTACTTGATGCAACAGCGTGTTCGACCATCCTTCTTCATCTCGTAAATACGCGGAGGAACGGACCCGGACTGGATGCCTCTCTCTTCCCAACATTCTCTGCTGAAATCCACTCTGTGCGCCCGGTTCACACTCGTCTCCTTCGAATCGAGCCGGAGTGCGAGTACCAAAAGATCGGGTCGCATTCCCACAAAATGTTGCGCGATGTCCTTCCCTGTCCACACTCGAAACAGTCACAAAGCAGCGCGAAACAATCACGTCGAACATGTCCCGCCTTGCCACGGTTGTAACACTTCTTTCCTGTCTCAAAGCGATCGGTGCTGCCGAACTTCCTTCCTCCTGAGAAAGATGCGGAGGTCTCTGGATGAGTGAAAAGAGGACCACCCGTGGGCCCGCTATTCTTATTCTCCGTGAAGTTGCGGACACCTTCTGTTTCTTTGCTTCCGTCGATTTCTCTACTGCTGCTTCCTTCATATCATAGGCCAACGCCTTGTCCTGATACTGCCTCAAGGTGGTACAATCAAATCCGGACATATATTGCTGAATTTCCGGCTTCATTCGCATGTCAAAATGGAAAATCCTCTCCGCCTCGGTCCTGACCAGGTGGCGCACATAAGTCAGCTGGTGATTAAAAGTCTTAATCACGTCCGTCACAGTTGCTTCTGAATTTTGTGGTGAGAAAAACTCCCGAACTCGGGCCTCTCTAACTGGGCGAGGACAATACTGTGCCTCCATCATCAATTTGAATTCTGTCCAGTCAACATTATGCTCCTCCGGTCGAATGGACTCTCACCAGTCGAAAGCCTCCCCTGTCAGAAGATACTTGGCGACCGGAACCTTCCTATCGTTGGGACAATTAATCCCCGCAAAAATCTTCTCTAATTCCTTCAGCCAGTGATCCCAAGAAAGCGTCTCAGTCGAACCATCAAATTTCGGAGGATGCAATTTGATCACTTCGGTAAGCCATTTATCTCCCCGATTTTCCACGTTATGTTGCTGTCCCATCGCTGTCTGCATGCGATCCACAACCTGAGCAAATTGGTTTATCTGGGCAACCACCTGCTGAAGCACTCCCGGCACGTTAGGATCTGCATCATTATTTGCCGATCCCTGTTGTCCCCCGGAATGGGAATCCGTTCGACTAGCGGTTATCTCTGGGGTAGATACCGACTCTTCTTGTCTCGCATTTCCACGTCCGCGTCCACGACCGCGTCCGCGTCCACGACCTCCTCTCAACATACTGTAAATATAAATACTCAATATCCAGGGCAAACTTTCTAAAAGTACATCCATCAATGTTCACAATTCATGAATAAAATAAAACGGTAGTATTTGAGATTAGGAAACTTACAACCACGGTCCACACGACGATGCTGGCTCAGCAGTGATGTTACGAATGACTAATAATCAAATAACGTAAACAGACCCAACTAACCCGACTGCCAAGATATCCATGAATCTTAGCTCCGATACCATATTCTGTAACACCCCGAGATATTCGGAATGATTACAGCGCCGTAAACCCTTTAGGTAAGGATTTACAAGGCTAATTTTAAAAGAGTGTAAATATAAACCAATCGTACCACTGAAGTTCAAAGACATATTGATTCAACCGATCAAAGAGTTAACTTATACAACCATATCGAAAGGACATTATTAAAACAGACGTACTCGAGTACTAAACGAACCAAAAGACAAATCACAAACACAATAACATCAACCACATCACTGAGCCATTTCATCGTCCTGTCGGTACTGTGGTTGCCTTCCCGCTCCTCGGCTACCTGAACATCAAAACAATGTCCACCCCCGAAGGGGTTAGCAAACCGATGCTAGTACAAGTATCATAATACAATAAATCATCAATGCATCATAAAACATGCAAAACGGACTTCCGCTACCGGAATCCAACGATGCGAATCCTCACGATTCCATCAACACAATATAGGGTAATCCAGCGATCCAGCGCCCTTGGTATAGATCCCCATGATGATCCCGTCGGACCAACGCATGGTGGAAAACCCGTCCAGCGATCCAGCGCCCTCAGCATAGATCCCCATGATGATCCCGTCGGACCAACGCATGGTGGACATTCGATCCAGCGCCCTCAGCATAGATCCTCATGATCCCCTCGGATCATTTATACCATCAATCAATCAACTATGCATACACATATGCATTTCAATATGTTCATCAATACGAACAAATAATCAACCAATATCATGAGCATTTTCAGAAATACATCTCATATTCAACAATATGAATAAAACCACAAGCATGATCAAAGATTCAATATAAATCGAACTCGACATATGATACTTGCCTCGAAAATGGCAAGAACGAAAATACTTCGATGATCTCAACACACTCGAAGGCCACCTCCTTCAATCAACGTAACAAGCTCGAACCTTAACAAAAGGAATGATATATAAATCATCTCAAGTCGACCAATGGCCTAACAACACGGCCTACGGCCGAAAAGCTCAAAATAAACAATCTGCCTGGATTGCTTAGCGCGCGCATTTCACGTAACGCGGCGCTTAAGCCGGATTAGCGACGCTATAGTATAAGACTAGCATGGGCTAGCCACGGATCGCGATGCCTTGGCCGGTCTCATAACGTACGCTACGACGCTTGCGTTTAATCGAACCCCGATAGCGCACGTTAACTCACACATGTTAGCGTGCGCTAATCTTGCATGGCAGAATACTACAAACCGAAAACTGGGTTGAATGGTGAAGAACTCATGAATTCTACCGTGATAATACAGGTTATCCTCGGGCATATCATGTTAATAAGGTTTGTGGAAGTTTTATGATTATGAAATACAAATATACGGATAGTCATCTCAATATCATAATCCATCTACGATCTTCAAGAAATAATCTAAGTTCCGATCGTCTTACTTTCCAAAACACATGATTTCAACGTGTACAACATAGCAACTGGGTAATATCCGATTACTGATCATGAATCGATTTGAACATGCTTAAGAGTCCTTATAATAAGATGGTTCAAAAGTTCATACGATATATAGTGCCGATACGTCAAAAGTATCCTTCTAACATGAGATGACCGATTATAAACGAAATACTTGCTATCCAAACATGATTCAACTTCCTTAGGAACATTACTAACATTGGTGAAGAATCACCTACCTCAAAGTAGTGAAGAACACGGAGGAAAATGAAGCAATCCAACACCGAAGGCTTGAACACCAATCTCCAATGATATACGATCTTCAATCTCGAACTAGGAGGTTGATACGAAGTGTTTAGGACGAAGGGAGTTATGTTCTAAGTGTAAGAGTTCGGGTTATGGGAGGAGAAAGAACTGAAATCACGAATAGGATGCTGTCCTATTTATAATAAATGGTTATTAGCGTGCGCTAATCCCTGCTCGTAGCGTGCGCTAACGGCTGTCTGACTTAACTGAAGTCAGCACTTAGTGTGCGCTATTCACATGCCTGTAGCGTGCGCTAAGGCGTTGACTTGGCTTTTCCCGAAAGCCGTCCAGGTTCATTCGACACAATCCGACAAGGGTCCCCCGGCCAGATCTCACCTACCGCACCTCTCAATCAAATTGACCACGCATAGCGTGCGCTAATAACACTCTGTAGCGTGCGCTATGAATCCATGTTAGCGTACGCTACCCGTAGCCTGTAGCGTGTGCTACATGCACAGAATTTCAATCTTTAAATCACATATACGAAATTATACGCTCGACAACAATGGATTATGAAATATGGAGAATAGTACTCAGACAAAAGTACAATCATTACAATATCACAAGTTCCAATTACATAACAGAAATCTCGGGTATTACATGTTTTACCCAAACTCATGCCTCGGGAAGTACTTTTCGTTACGTTTGAATCTTTGGGGATTTCCCAGTTATTGTTATTCTTGGAACTTGAATTATATGGCTCGTATTTGCACTTTGTATTTGCACTAGCAAAACAGTGGAGTTTTGCTAACCCCCGAGTATTCGGGGGGTGGATGTCTATTTCTGCATTCAGGTTTTGGAGCATAGCACAGGGTCGGCACGAAGGATGATGAAAGATGAACGATACTAATCAAACGAGGATCCGTTGATGTCGTATTGGTCTAGTTGTATTTTCTTTTCCGCTGCAGTATCTTTTCCCCGTTGTACGGGAGTTTATTGTATTTTGACCCCTGCATGGGTAAGTATTTTGAATTGAGTTGTATGTTATTATTGAAAGACCAAATCGGTCTACTGAGTCATTTTAGCCATAAAGGCGATGTTTAGATGTTTGATTTTAGTTATCAGCCTGGTAGATCCTCGAGGAGAGGGTCTACGGCGTGTAATATCCCTGAGTGGATTGGGGGTGTTACAGAATGGTATCGGAGCTTAGGTTGTGGAAACCTAGGCTGTCGGGTCAGTGGTGTCTGTTGAGTTTTGTCTCTTTGGATTTTATCTGACTGAGTCGTGTCGCGACGCGTCGTCTGAGTTTGTTGGTCGTGATTAGTATCGTGGGCGATCATCATCTTCGTGCGACCTGTGGATGTAAGTCTCCCTTATTTGTGTTGAGCCTCGTGTGACACGAGCTATTTTTATGATTATTTGTTAAGTGACGGAATCCTCTTATGGATTTTGATTTCTTGATACGTGACTATTTGACTCTCATATTTCGTTCGTATGAGGAGTATTGTTGCTGGACTGTGCATGTCGAACTGTATTTCTTTTATCCACTGTGTGAGTTCTTTTGTAATGGATTTCGGTATTTTACCGACTGAGTTTTATTTCGAAAACCAATTCCCTTAATCGAGTTTTTGGCATTATGGCCTTGATCATTTTGGCGAAATTCTTATGACGGTATTTAGTATTTTGTAAATGGCTTTTGTAAGTTTTTGAAATATTACCGTCATCAGCTTTTTGACGTTTTTGTAAATGGTTTTTAGCCTGGTGGGTTCTAGCGTGGGACCCACGGCGTTATAATGTTCCGTGTAATTACCTGAAATTTTTGGGCATTCTAGCCCATTGAATTATCCTTGAAAAAACTTGAGTATCTTAGAAAATAAATTTCGAGACGTACTTTTAAAATGAATTATTTTCTCGTGGTACGTCCAAGGTGCCACAATATATTTCAAAATTCTTCTAACTCGAGGACGAAAATATTTTGAGATATTTTCAAATGTTTTATAAACACTTTTACTTAGACCCGAGGGTCGAATATTCTGAAAGTCTTTCACTAAGAGAAGGTGTCCTCATTTTTGTTCAAACGCAAGACGATTTTCAAAGTCTCGATAACAATGTTTGCACTACTTTTTGTAAAGTGATACTCAAGATCAACTGGTGTTTCCAAACTATTTTCAAAAGGTGGTTTTCGTTTTTAAAACCCATCATTTCGTGCTTGTGGTCGGAGAAGGTGTATGATGTTGGTATTGTTGTTAGGGTGTTAGCCCTCCGAATTGTGATTGAATTGGTGGCGTGAACGTTGAGTCGTTCGCCACGCATATGTTTTGTTAGCCCGTTGTGGGAGGTGTGATGACGATCTTTAATGTTGTCATTTCGTGGTGGCTTGCGTGTTATCGCACCTGGGTGAGATGTTAAAGCTTGGATTTTTATGCGCTTATGCACATTGGTGATCGTTTCATGATGTTTATGGTTGTGTGCTGGCTATCGTTTAAGCCGTTGTAATCGTCGAACGATGCCGTCGTTGTGATTTTTGTATGCATTGATATGTTATGTTGAGTTGGCATCTCTGGTATGTTGTTTTGCGGTGTTAGTTCCATTGTATCTAGCATCTGTATTTTCGGTATGCCGAGCCGAGACGTTTCAACCGTGATGTGCCGGGGCATGCACGTGTAAATTGTCCTTCTCGTCGGTAACACATTTCAAGTGTGGACTCGAGGGACACCGAATTCAGTTTTGTGAATTGGCTACCGAGACTTTCGGAGTTCGCGCTTCAGCACAGTCATCGGAATCGGCTTTGAGAGGCCTTTGAAAGATGTTTCTGTCAGTTGCTTGTTGTGTTGTCACCTTGATTTCGTGTTGTGAGTTTCGGGAACGACACTTCTTTTAGAAGGGGTCGAATATAATACCCGTATTATTTTTGGACTTCTACATTTCCTCTTTCTCAGGTCTATCGACTCGCTCGTGTTCGTTGACACTTTCTGAACTTGTTCTGTATTTCGGTTTCATCGTTCGAACGAGCTGTGATCTTGTTTTGGGTCGATCTGGTTATCGCTGTGACTTTTCCGAGTCCGGTTCGATACTTGTGAACCTTGTTCGGATGTAACATCCTTTGGTTCTACTAATTCTTTTATTCGAAGTGGATCAGATTTTGAACTTCTATATTTTCGACTCTGTCGACTCGTTTATATTCGTTAACATTTTCTGAGCTTGCCTTATCCCTTGCTTTTATTGATCGAACGAGTGTGGTGTTTCGAAATTACTCGTTTGTCGTTGTGACTTTTCAATTGCTATTCCCTTTCCTATGGATCTTATATGAATCACATCTTGTTGCTTTTACCGGATCATATATTGTCTCTAGCCGAGACGTGAACCTGGGAGTTGTTGTTTGAATTTTATTTTTCTTCGTGATTCGAACATGATTGTTCGATTTTTGTTTTCTCGACCGTTGTGGTTCGATCGTTTGATTGTTCGGTTTTGTAATACCCGGTTGTGAATTCATTTATTATCATTCAGTATCTGTCACTCAGAATTTTTTTTTTCATTCAGTAATAATCATTCATCATTCATATTCAGTCAACTATGTTCACCATTCGGCGTATTTTGGGATCATCACTGTTTGAGATCGAGCCGAGATTGTTGTCGTCATCATCATCATGTTTTTATTTGCAGTTTGAGAGGTAGCGCACGCTACACATTGTAGTTAGCGCGCGCTAATGAGGTGCATGTAACGCACGCAATGATTCAGTATTAGCGCACGCTAGCGCAAGTGAGGCGCATACCCGTAAGGTACCGGGCTGATTTGGGAAATTCGTAGCGCACGCTACGAGTGGTAAGTAGCGTACGCTAACTATGCCGGTAACGCACGCTAATACTTCGAGTAGCGCACGCTAGCGCCGTAATGCAGGACGGAGGTTCGGACTCCGTGATTTTGGATATCAACTATCGTGTAGCGCACGCTAACATAAGGTTAACGTACGCTAAGAACAGCCGTTAGCGCACGCTACCAAAGGTACTTAGCGCACGCTAACGATTCGATCAAGGGGTACCGATTACCTGCAGCGTTAGCGCACGCTAACATCGAGTTAGCGCGCGCTAAGCTGGGACAGTATAAATAGGACACTTCGGTCCAACTTTCGTCATTTCTTCATTTCTCAATCATTTCGGACGAGCTCGGGCGATTCGGAAAGGTCTTTTCGAGCTGCAATCATCTAGCATCATCTTCAAGCTTCTAAGTTGGATTAATCATCATCTAAATCAGTTTCATCACTCCAAATCAAGGTAATGATTCTTGGATCTAGAATTTTGGATCTTGGGTGTTTTGCTTTCGATCTCTTCGTGTAAATCAATATTATGTTGGAATATGTTAGATATGGATTATCTATCTTGGATACATGTATTTCTACGGATTCATTGGTGTAATTTTCGGAATTTGTGAATAATTGAGGAATTGTTCAAGAACCCTTACGGGTTGACTTTGGAATTTTGGGGGTTTTCGACTAAATGTTGTTGAAATATCGTTCTAAGTATTCCTATTGGATTATTGATAGTATTCATGAGTTTTTGTGGGTTTGAATCATTCATTGGGAGTTGGTTTCGGATGTAATTGAGTTTTGGTTGTAAACAATTGGAGATTGTTTACAACGCGTTTGTTTAAATGCCCCAATGAGTTTCGAGTATTGTTGTATCGACTTTTGAGTTGGTTGTGATCATGCTTGATTCGTGTATTAAGAGAATTGTTGGTTTTTGTGTTGTTTAAGGTTGTTCAAGCGGCCGGTAATTTCATTAAGGACGTTGATCGTGTAAGTACCTTCTCACCTTCGGTTTGAGGCAAGTTTTATACTTGTACTAGTCAATGAGCTAATGTCATCATGTATGTGTATGGATGTGTTGTATCATTCCGAGACTTAGTCTCTTCATGAATTCATTGATATCAAGAGATCGTTCGATACGATACCTTCCGGCAATTTTGCCAAGTGTTTATTGTTGTTCGTTAACGGCCGATTCAAGGCATTGTAATACTCATTATTAATGTCATTGTCGATAGCCGGTTCGCGGCATCGATGTATCGATTGTTGTTAATATTGATGTCAATCTAAGACATCGTTCAGATCATCGTTATTCATGTTGGGAGTTGTCATTAAAACCCGTATTGGCCGAATTAAGGCATCGCTTATTCATTTCTCATCTTCGCCGTTGGTCACCGATTAAAGGTGCCGAGGCATCCTTCATCATTGTCATCGATTGGCGTTCCCGTGCAAATCGAAATGTTCAATTATTCACCATCTCATTGTTATCGATTGACCGCCCTAAGGCAATCAAGTATTTTAATCATTCATCGTATCATTCGTAGCGATTGGCCATTCTAAGCCAATCAAGTGCTTAATCATTCATGGAATCGTCCATTGCATCATTGTTATCGGTTGACCATCCCGAGGCATCCGAGGTGTTAAATGGGGACTGCCAAGGACGGTGTCTATCCGTGTTATCACATCGTGTTGGCCGACTCAAGGCGGACACTATCATAAATTGTGATACGGCCGATGCCGTGGCTTCGCCCTCATTGTGATACGGCTTCGCCGTGGCCGCCCTAATTGTGATACTACCGATGCCGTGGCTTCGCCCTCATTGTGATACGGCTGCGCCGTGGCTTCGCCCTCATTGTGATACGGCCGCGCCGTGGCTTCGCCCTAATTGTGATACGGCCGATGCCGCTTCGGCCCTCATTGTGATACGGCTTCGTGCCGTGGCTTCGGCCCTAATTGTGATACGGCTGGATGCCGTGGCTTCGGCCCTCATTGTGATACGGCTTCGTGCCGTGGCTTCGGCCCTCATTGATACAGCTTCGGGCTGTTTTGACTTCAAGTGTTTGTGATATTTGTTAATTTCTGCTGAACGACTTTCAGGCTTTTTTTTAATGTCTTGGTATTTTCATTGGAGCCTTTGGGCATTATGATTCATATTAAATTCAGTTCTGGTTTGGTTCATGTCGTTCAATTCATTGTGGTATTCTGTGATTATGATTCGCCGTTGGGTATTTATGTTCTAACCTGTCGAACAGGTATTAATAGTATGCCGTGGGCATATTATTTCACGAATGCTCGGTTCTTACCTTGGTTTGTGAGCATCTCGTATGATTATCATTATTGTACCGTTTCATTCTGCCTTTGGATGCATATCATGTTATACATGTATTTGATGTTCATTATCTGGATGACTGACCCCGTGGGGGCGGAACATGTTTTTCATGTTTTAGGTGCTTGCGAGGAGAGAGTTGAGACACAGGGGCATGATGATGGCAACGAGGCATTCTAGCGATACTAGTTCGAGTTGTTCATGTTGGTCAGTCAGTTGGAGTGTTCTCTAGTTTGTCAGTCATCGTCATTTTGTATTACCCGAGCAGATGCTCGTGGATGTTGTATTTTACTCTTGGCCATGTAGGCCCATCGTTGTCGTTGGAATTCCTTATCGGAATATTGTGTCGGATATCATGGTAGGGACTATGATTTTCCCTTGTTGTTTAATTTAATGTATTTTAGTCATGTTCGTCTGGTGGATCTCCTGGCGTGGGGTCCACGGCACTGTAATAACCCAATAGGATTTGGGGGTGTTACAGAAATGGTATCAGAGCTTTGGGTTGTGAAATACCCTGAGATGTGAGTTATGTGGTCCTGCCGACGCGGTAGTAGTGGGATTGTCAGGTTATGACAATCTAGTCGATCGGAGTTTTGTGAGTCGTAATATTAGTACGACTGCACGAGTCATTCATTCATCGAGTCGTCGTCAGTGAAGACTAGTATCGCGAGACCTCGAAGCTTCGTATGACCTGTGTAAGGACTCGATTCTCTTTATGTTCATACATTCATCATGTCATTAATTATTCATGCTTTGTTGAAACATATATGTGATATTAGCGTTATGATTGATTCATGACTAATTGTTTTGGAGCACGTGTGACTTGTGTAAGCATTAAGGATCAACTCATTTATCAGTTAATAATTCTCAATCATCATTTTGATCTCATCATTCAGTTAATTCATTCATCACTCAGTCAATATCATTACTCAGATAATTCATTCGTCAGTCAGTTAATTCATTCATCATTAAGTCAATATTATCACTCAGATAATTCATTCATCACTCAGTCAATATCATTACTCAGTTAATTCATCGCTCAGATAATTCATTCATCACTCAATCAATATCATTCTCAGTTAATTCATCACTCAGTTAACTCATTCATCACTCAGTTAATTCATTCATCATTCAGTCAATATCATTGCTCAGTTGCTTCGTTCATCACTCAATTAACCTCATCGTTCAGCTAATTCATTCATCACTCAATTAATCTCATCGTTTAGCTAATTCACTCGTCACTCAGTCAATCTCATTGCTCAGTTAATTCATTCCTCATTCATCAATCTCATTGTTCATTAATTCATTAATCGTTCACCCCATCTCACGGTTCATTGTTGATCTTGAGGATCGAATTTTCAACCTTGTTAACTTATTCAAGGTAATCATTTCAGAATTTCATCGTGCAATCATGTTACCTCATTTGATGTTTCATACGGTCTTATCATACTCTGACGTAATGTCGACGATCATTTCATTAAATCATTAATGCATTCATTGTGTTAGAGCGTGTATGCTCATTATTGTCACTCTGTAACGTGATCATAATGCGATATTCATGCGGAATCTATAATCATCATGTGACTTTCCTACTTCAGTATGGATAGAGTCATCGGAGGACGCAGGGAAGAGGCCGCTGCAGACGGCCGAACCCGGATCTCGTGTGCATGCCCACACGAACGCGAGGGATATTATTAATTCATCAAATAGCGAGGCTACTCATTCATCAGCAGATAATCATTCACTGTCAGGGAGTCGTACCCGAGAGGCATCTCACTCAGAAGGTGTTCGGGTTGATCCATTCATATTTATGGAGGGCATGATGGCCCAGATGACTCAGATGACGCGGATAGTGGAGACCATGCAGACCTCGATGGTTCGTGGTCCACCGCAACAGGGATGCCAGATGCCATTTCATGGGCAGACTGGAGGAGTGAATCAGATTGTTGGCGATATCTCTCGTCAGATGCCGCCTACTTTTGAGGGTTCGTCGGAACCAGCTGATATTGTTCATTGGCTCGAGCATTTCGATAAACTCTTCGACATGGTTCAGTGTCCGGAAGAGAGTAGAGTGGCAGTAGCGGCTTATTACTTGAGTAAGGGCGCTTATTCGTGGTGGCTTTCTGTGAAACCCTTCGATCGTGATTGTATTTGGAGCGAGTTCAAGACTCTCATGTTAAAGAGGTATTATCCGGCTCCACTTCGTGAAGCCAAGTTGTCAGAAGTTTTGAACCCCGAATCCGTCGAGGACGAGGGTGTTATTGTCATTCTTTGAGAAGTTTCGGGACTACTTGATTTGCTTCGTCAATTATCCGTACTGAGGCGGATAAAATTAAGTATTTTAGCAAGAGGCTAAATCCGCAGTTGAGGATGCAGTTGTTCAATCACAATTGTAATTCACTTAGTGAGTTCATCGGGAAGGCTCTTGGAGCAGAGCTTTTAATCAAGGAGATTACTCAGAAGCATCCTTCAGTTTCTTCAGGTGAGAGGACTAGAATGCCGGCTCGTTCAGAGGGACATCGGGCTCCGACGTCCAAGGGGTCATTTTCTAGTCGTCTTCGTGCTGGGATAGCATCTTCCTCTCAGGCGGCGAGTTCGACTGTTGTTTGCTTTAACTGTGATTCAGCAGGTCACGTTAGTACCCGGTGTACGGTGCCAGCTATTGTTTGTTTTCTGTGTGGGAGGCAGGGACACCGGCAGAAATACTGCAGGAGTTCTAACGCCAGTAAATCTCAAGAGAGCTCAAGGGCCTCGAGAGACTTCGTTACTCCAGCCCGTGCATCATCCAAGGGACCCTATCAGGCTTCGAGAGCCCGAGGTAAGGACATTCATCACCGGTTTGAACAAATAATTCTTGTTCGTTAATAGTATAATCATTCATTTCATTGTCGTTCATTCATTCATATAATTCATTCATCATGTATATCAATCATGTTGGGACTCATAATTATCGATTAATCATTCAATTCACGAGGAACGGCGGTTCCAATCACTTCAAGGAACTATCACTCATGACGTTATTAATTCACCTTGGTGAGTCATTCTAAATCCTTGTCGGATTTGTAGTCATTTATCATTCATTATTCATTTTTGTCACTTTCATTCTCGTGACCTTCTGAGATCTTAGTTAGCGGCGAGTTCATCGTCGGATATACCTTAAATCGTTGAGATAGAGGAAATCGATGATATGGGAGGATATCGATGATGGGTACATTTGAGATGTAACCTTGTTTTTGGATGACTGTGTATATCTATCCGTAATAATGTATCGTGACTGTGAATCATTTATTGTTGATCTATCTTATTATGATCATTTTCGAGAATCTTGAGATTTGGGTCATTTGTTGGGAGTTCATCCCTTCGACGTTGTGCTTGAGATTTCGTGATAATTTGGGAAATCGTTCACTGTGTTTCGAGACGTCAAGTCTTGGGGACTTGGGCTTGCGGTTGATTTGGTCCCAAGGACTATTTGAGCGTTATTGTCTTCAGATCGTGATGGATAGTTCATATCCCGAGTTGTTTACCCTCAGTTTCGAGGACGAAACTCTTTTTAAGGGGGGGAGTATGTAATACCCGGTTGTGAATTCATTTATTATCATTCAGTATCTGTCACTCAGAATTTTTTTTCATTCAGTAATAATCATTCATCATTCATATTCAGTCAACTATGTTCACCATTCGGCGTATTTTGGGATCATCACTGTTTGAGATCGAGCCGAGATTGTTGTCGTCATCATCATCATGTTTTTATTTGCAGTTTGAGAGGTAGCGCACGCTACACATTGTAGTTAGCGCGCGCTAATTAGTTGCATGTAACGCACGCAATGATTCAGTATTAGCGCACGCTAGCGCAAGTGAGGCGACGATCCCGAAGGTACCGGGCTGATTTGGGAAATTCGTAGCGCACGCTACGAGTGGTAAGTAACGTCGCTAACTATGCTAGTAACGCACGCTAATACTTGAGTAGCGCACGCTAGCGCTCGAGCGAAGGGCGATGAGGTTACGGACTCCGTGATTTTGGATATCAACTATCGGGTAGCGCACGCTAACATAAGGTTAACGTACGCTAAGAACAGCCGTTAGCGCACGCTACCAAAGGTACTTAGCGCACGCTAACGATTCATCAAGGGTACCGGATTACCCGGTACACGCGTTAGCGCACGCTAACATCGAGTTAGCGCGCGCTAAGGGGACGATATAAATAGGGCTTCGGTCCAACTTTCGTCATTTCTTCATTTCTCAATCATTTCGACGAGCTCGGCGATTCGGAAAGGTCTTTTCGAGCTGCAATCATCTAGCATCATCTTCAAGCTTCTAAGTTGGATTAATCATCATCTAAATCAGTTTCATCACTCCAAATCAAGGTAATGATTCTTGGATCTAGAATTTCGGATCTTGGGTGTTTTGCTTTCGATCTCTTCGTAAATCGATATTATGTTGGAATATGTTAGATATGGATTATCTATCTTGGATACATGTATTTCTACGGATTCATTGGTGTAATTTTCGGAATTTGTGAATAATTGAGGAATTGTTCAAGAACCCTTACGGGTTGACTTTGGAATTTTGGGGGTTTTCGACTAAATGTTGTTGAAATATCGTTCTAAGTATTCCTATTAGATTATTGATAGTATTCATGAGTTTTTGTGGGTTTGAATCATTCATTGGGAGTTGGTTTCGGATGTAATTGAGTTTTGGTTGTAAACAATTGGAGATTGTTTACAACGCGTTTGTTTAAATGCCCCAATGAGTTTCGGGTATTGTTGTATCGACTTTTGAGTTGGTTGTGATCATGCTTGATTCGTGTATTAAGAGAATTGTTGGTTTTTGTGTTGTTTAAGGTTGTTCAAGCGGCCGGTAATTTCATTAAAGACGTTGATCGTGGAAGTACCTTCTCACCTTCGGTTTGAGGCAAGTTTTATACTTGTACTAGTCAATGAGCTAATGTCATCATGTATGTGTATGGATGTGTTGTATCATTCCGAGACTTAGTCTCTTCATGAATTCATTGATATCAAGAGATCGTTCGATACGATACCTTCCGGCAATTTTGCCAAGTGTTTATTGTTGTTCGTTAACGGTCGATTCAAGGCATTGTAATACTCATTATTAATGTCATTGTCGATAGCCGGTTCGCGGCATCGATGTATCGATTGTTGTTAATATTGATGTCAATATAAGACATCGTTCAGATCATCGTTATTCATGTTGGGAGTTGTCATTAAAAACCGTATTGGTCGAATTAAGGCATTGGCTTATTCATTTCTCATCTTCGTCGTTGGTCACCGATTAAAGGTGCCGAGGCATCCTTCGTATCATTGTCATCGATTGGCCGTTCCCAGGCAAATCGAAATGTTCAATTATTCACCATCTCATTGTTATCGATTGACCGTCCTAAGGCAATCGAAGTATTTTAATCATTCATCGTATCATTCGTAGCGATTGGCCATTCTAAGCCAATCGAAGTGCTTAATCATTCATGGAATCGTCCGCTGCATCATTGTTATCGGTTGGCCATTTTAAGGCATCCGAGGTGTTAAATGGGGGGATCAGGGCGGTGTCTATCCGTGTTCTTGTCATCGTGTTGGCCGACTCAAGGCGGCACACTATCATAAATTGTGATACGGTGGATGCCGTGGCTTCGCCCTCATTGTGATACGGCCGTGCCGTGGCCGGCCCTAATTGTGATACTGGTGGATGCCGTGGCCCGGCCCTCATTGTGATACGGCCGTGCGTGGCCGGCCCTCATTGTGATACGGCCGTGCGTGGCCGGCCACCTAATTGTGATACGGTGGATGCCGTGGCTTGCCCTCATTGTGATACGGCCGTGCCGTGGCTTCGGCCCTAATTGTGATACGGCTGGATGCCGTGGCTTCGGCCCTCATTGTGATACGGCTTCGTGCCGTGGCTTCGGCCCTCATTGATACAGCTTCGGGCTGTTTTGACTTCAGGTGTTTGTGATATTTGTTAATTTCCGCTGAACGACTTTCAGGCTTTTTTTTAATGTCTTGGTATTTTCATTGGAGCCTTTGGGCATTATGATTCATATTAAATTCAGTTCTGGTTTGGTTCATGTCGTTCAATTCATTGTGGTATTCTGTGATTATGATTCGCCGTTGGGCATTTATGTTCTAACCTGTCGAACATGTATTAATAGTATGCCGTGGGCATATTATTTCACGAATGCTCGGTTCTTACCTTGGTTTGTGAGCATCTCGTATTATTATCATTATTGTACAGTTTCATTCTGCCTTTGGATGCATATCATGTTATACATGTATTTGATGTTCATTATCTGGATGACTGACCCCGTGGGGGCGGAACATGTTTTTCATGTTTTAGGTGCTTGCGAGGAGAGAGTTGAGACACAGGGGCATGATGATGGCAACGAGGCATTCTAGCGATACTAGTTCGAGTTGTTCATGTTGGTCAGTGAGTTGGAGTGTTCTCGAGTTTGTCAGTCATCGTCATTTTGTATTACCCGAGCAGATGCTCGTGGATGTTGTATTTTACTCTTGGCCATGTAGGCCCATCGTTGTCGTTGGAATTCCTTATCGGAATATTGTGTCGGATATCATGGTAGGGACTATGATTTTCCCTTGTTGTTTAATTTAATATATTTTAGTCATGTTCGCCTGGTGGATCTCCTGGCGTGGGGTCCATGGCACTGTAATAACCCAATAGGATTTGGGGGTGTTACAGGTTTTTGTTGATCTCGTTTCGTGATTGTTGAGCGTTCAGACTCCTTCCTAATTTCCTTATATTCGGGAAATTTGTCTCGTTTTCGATCTTCCAACCCTTGGGCGGTGGAATTCCGTATTTCTTCAGCGATTGGCTCGCGTTTTGATTGATGTACCGTTGGGGTGGTCAGTCATATTGATTTTCATTCGTTGTGTTTTGTGATTGTTCGGATAATCGACTTGGTTGTATTATCTGTTTTATGACGCTTTTCACTTGTTGGTTTTATTATGTCTCTATCGGTGGCGTTGTGTTGGTCGTCGTGGAGCGTGTTTTCACGCCGTATGTTCCTTTGCGTTTCTTGCAGCGTTTCGCCGTCGGGCACGAGTTTTCGGTTTTTGGGTATCTCGTCGAGTTTTCCTGACAGTGGATATTGCTTCTCCCTACTTATTTTAAGTTTCGGGACGAAACTTCTTTTAAGGAGGGTAGAATGTAATATCCGCAATTTTCAATTTTCGATAAATTTCTTTTTTTCGGAGGAAGTCTGTTTTGACGACTCGCTCATGACCTTTTCGTCATTCCGAGAATGATTAATTCTACACTTTTTGTCATCCGAGCTCGTTTCGGTGTCGTTTTGTTGAGTTCCGTGCTTTTTAGCGGTTTTTCCGCACTTGAGTTCGATTCTTGCGAATCTCGTCCGAAACTGTTGTTTCGACTTTCTCGTAAGTTCATTTAATGTTATTATTCATGTTGCGAGCTTTGGCTTGGTGTTTCGATCACGTATCGTGATTTTCGGGCGTTTTGGGCCATTTTCGTAATTTCCCAAAGTTTGGGGTAATTACTTTCCGTTGTCGAATTTCGAGCCTTCGGGTGGTCGGAATCGTGTGTTCTCTTAGTGCTCGGATTCGTCTTTGCGAGTACTTCGTAACCGTATCTTCGATTCATATTCAAGTTCGGGTTTCGGGGTCGTTGGGCCGTCGGAGTTGGTCCCGGCGAGTCATAGCCGGGCATCTTTGAGGCGAGCCACGGCCGAGTAACGTGCGGTAGTGATCGGCGATTACGTCGTAAGGCCGATTACGTCGTAAAGCCCTGGCGTAACGTGCATGCGCTTGGCATTTCAGTGATGAGTTCGGCCATGGCCGATTACGTCGTAAGCCGTGGCGATTACGTCGTAACCGGCCCGGCAATCGGCTTTATTTAAGGCCTGGCAGCGTATTTCTCAGCCATTTCTCACTCGTTCTTCTTCTCTTCTGAGGCTGAGGTTGTGCTAATCATGGAGGAGTGTTGTTATACAATTAATCCATGAAGTTTTGAGGTTCATATCATCAATCATCCATCCAATAACATCCTCCGATCTACCGAATCAGGTCAGATTTCCTAGAAATCTAGTTTTGGGGAATTTGGGTATTTTGGTTGTTTTCGTCCGATTAATCCGATTTAACTTAGGATTATGATGGATTATGATTATTTAGATGTTTTATATCTTTTCCCTTGTTATTCCATGGTTGGATCGTATCGATTCGTTGTTTTGGTCGAGTTCTTGGTCGACGCCTTGAAGGTGTCCGGTAGAATGTCATAGAGGGGTTTTCGGGCATTCTACGATTATCCTTCCTCGTATGCTTGTTGATTTATGGATTATATGTTGTTAGGGTCGAGTTTCTTGCGAAGAAACCAAGTTGAACCCTTCCGTTCGTTGTCGTTTTCCTTTTCGAAAACATCGGGCGTTTCGAAGCTTTCCGGTTGAGCCGTGTTCGTCGGGATACTTGCGTGCCGATTTTGAGGCAAGTACCTTGTCCATATAATTCTTGTTTTGTGGATATGATAATTGGTGATCGTCTAAATGTGTTTATGTGGTCGTTTGAATTGAACTTTCAAAAGATTTGATTAGCCTTGTTAAAGGCCCTCTTTCAAAACGCGTGTGTTTTGTGAATGGTGTGGTTTGTGAACTATGTTAATTCTATGGATATGTTTGGTGTTGATGTTGCACTTGGTATTGCGTGTGGACGTATATGGTTTCTTTTCGGTGCGTTATGGTTTGACGTGGTGTTTTGCTAAGTGTTGTTGGCATTAACTCATGATTTGACATATTTGTGATTGTGGCAAATGTGAAACCCTTGTCGTTGTGAACTCTATGCATTGATGATTCGACCACAAGGTTATCAATTCGGGTAGGTCTGGAGAGGGCTCAGGAATCGTCACTTGCGAGTGCGATGTCACGATAACTTGTGGGTATATTCGATTGATGTTTCTGGGTAGGGACCCGTGAGGCCTCGTGCGCGTTACTTGCGAGTACGACCATTTGATATGATTTGACCATAAGGTTATCTAATCGGGTAGGTCTGGAGAGGGCTCGAGAATCGGTACTTGCGAGTACGATGTCAAGATAACTTATGGTTGTGATATGTTGTGAATTGTTTCGCTAGCGGCTCGGGAGGGTCCTTCGAGGCCTCGGGTGGGATGTCTGTGGTGGCGTCCGGTCTAGGCGATGCGCGTGCGTGATTACGTTTCGTTGATTTTATGTCCGTTGAGGACACGTGATGTTGAGTTCGACCACGTAAATTGTTATCGGTTTTCTATTTGCGAAAACAAAACCTTTGTTTGTGACCACTGTTGATTTTGGAAATAGAAGGATTCGATAATCCTAAAATTGTTTTCTATTAAAACTCTCGATGGCATTTTAAACGGTTTTATAAATTGTTTCCCTTGATTTATGATCTATCGGTTTTGGAGTGTTTTACCCAAACTCATGCCTCGGGAAGTACTTTTCGTTACGTTTGAATCTTTGGGGATTTCCCGGTTATTGTTATTCTTGGAACTTGAATTATATGGCTCGTATTTGCACTTTGTATTTGCACTAGCAAAACAGTGGAGTTTTGCTAACCCCCGAGTATTCGGGGGGTGGATGTCTATTTTTGCATTCAGGTTTTGGAGCATAGCACAGGGTCGGCACGAAGGATGATGAAAGATGAACGATACTAATCACACGAGGATCCGTTGATGTCGTATTGGTATAGTTGTATTTTCTTTTCCGCTGCAATATCTTTTCCCCGTTGTACGGGAGTTTATTGTATTTTGACCCCTGCGTGGGTAAGTATTTGGAATTGAGTTGTATGTTATTATTGAAAGACCAAATCGGTCTACTGAGTCATTTTAGCCTTAAAGGCGATGTTTAGATGTTTGATTTTAGTTATCAGCCTGGTAGATCCTCGAGGAGAGGGTCTACGGCGTGTAATATCCCTGAGTGGATTGGGGGTGTTACAGGTTCAAGGAGCATACTCTACCTATCCTATGCAATGCCTAACCGTAGTAACTATCACCAAGTCAAACTCCGTGTCTGACGTGTGCTGCTGGACCATCAATCTCATTCATGTGGGGGATTGTTGGAAATATAAGATAAAATGGAGGAAATGGGGTGTTTTGAGCAGCCCATTTGGGAGGAAATTTTGAGTGGGCTCGACTACGAGTTAAAGTCGGGACTTAGTTGGAATACGTAGTACTCCGTACGAGGTTTCCAAAACATGTAAGAACACTCAAAATAATTGAGGTATGAATGAGATATAATGTTCCAAAGTGAACCCTTTAGAAATGGGTTTGGGATGCTATCCCACATTGGAAAAAGAAGGGAGAAATTGTGAGTATATAAGGAGATGTGAACAAAATCATGTTCAAAAGTGAGACATGTGTGGATGTGTGACTAGGCGCCCCTCGCGCGCACACACACGCGTGCGCGCCGCCGCCGCCGCCGTCCGTCCGGCCGTCCGGCTCGGCTCGGCTCGATCTCGGTCGAAAGGCGATTTGGGCGAAATGTCTCGGCGTCTCGAAGTTATCTTTTTACTGCAATTTTATTCGGTAAAATTTTATTTTACCGAAAATACCTCAATTAATAAATTCTGAATTTTTCGGATCCGGATAAAATCGAATTAAACAGATCTGGATAAGTATTGAGATACTAATCCTGATCGGTTTGGAGTTCCTCCAGATACCAATTTCGGTCGGTATAGAGTTCCTCCAGCACATGTCTCTCTCTCTCATCTTCACCTATAAATACAGATGTGAGGGGTCTTATTTTTACACAGAAAATTCGTCCGTTTTTTCAACCAAGAATTCCGACTTCAAAATTTTAATTTCGAAAATAAATTCTATTCATATTTTGGGTCGCGTCGGTGGTAGTTCAGGTTTATTCTAGTTCGCTGAGGGTGCGATGATCGATATATCAACGCATCGAGATGTTGTTTTATCCTGGGAGGCAGACGCTATACACTGCGGTGGAGGCGAATTTGCTTTAAGGAGACAGATTTCTGGACTCAACATCGCCCACATTCGGATTTACCTCATTTGATTAATTATATATATATATATACATATATATATATTTTTTAATGCTCTCGTCATTAACGAATCTGACTCCTAATTTGTTCTTCTCTGATTTGCAGCACAGACAGGTGTCACACTTTGGCTATGGAAGCTTCTAGAAAGGTCGAGATTCTTCTCCAGAATTCTAGTATTTACTTGATAGATGTTGTAACATTCCGGAAGCCCTCCGGAATGATCATAGAAAGGATTAGAAGGCTGTAGATTGACTTGTAATCTCTTGTATGTTCTAGATACTTGTAGATTCTTGTACATTCTAGAAGATGTAGATGGAGACCTATAAAAGGAGCTCCAAGCCCCTCATTTGTACATCATCCGAAGTTGAGCAATAAAAGTTCCTTTCTAAAGAGCAGTTTCTCTCTCTAACTTTCTCTCTCTAAAATACTTCAATCTTCCGCACTTAACCGGCAAGGGTTGGGAAAGCCTGCCTTAGTGGCCGAAGGACTGAGTTGCTAAGGGGCGCACGGCATAACTCGACGGACTGAAGTTTGCCCGTGACACGTGGTATCGGAGCCCGGTTTGTTGGTAAAGTGAGAGAATGAGCGGAAACAGCAGCATGGTCGAAGGGAACAATGCTGGCGATGATGCTCGCAAGAACAAGAAAGGTGGTAGGGACAAGTCCCGAGATTTTGCATCCTCGATGGAAGTAAGGATGACCAAGATCGAGGTGGCTGTTGGTGAGACCATCGAACGGATGGATGTCCTAGAGGAAAATGCCAGCAATATTGAGGACAAAGTGTTGCTTGCTCTTAACGAGTTGAAGTCCACACTTCTTGGCGAGGTAGCCAAATTGAGGGAAGAAATGACGGCACGGATGGATAAGACCGAGGAGGATTGCGCATTGTGCAAGGCAGCCGTGGCAGGTGGCACCATGGCAAGGGAAGTGCCGCGCATTCGGGCACCAGAACCTCCAAAGTACTCAGGTAAGCGCAATGCCAAAGAACTTGATAATTTCTTTTGGTCTCTCGAAACCTATATGGATGCAGTACGTATAAGGGATGACGAGGACAAGATCAAGTCGGCGATCTTGTACCTTAGTGATGACGCTGCCTTATGGTGGAGACGGCGCCATCAAGACATTACACGAGGGACATGTCGGATAGATACTTGGGATGAATTCAAGGCGGACTTGAAAAAGCAGTTCTATCCAGAGAATGCCGAGAGCTTGGCCATGAAGAAGCTGCGTGGCCTGAAACAATCGGGGAGTGTGAAGGATTATGTCAATGAGTTCTCCTCACTCATGTTGGAACTTCCCGAAATGTCGGACAAGGATCGATTATTCTATTTCTTGGATGGGTTGCGATCTGGGCCCTTGAGCCGAGAAGGCGAAGGTCCAAGACTGTTTAAGCAATTGCTGCGGCCGAGGAAATTGTGGAATTCCGAAAGGACTTTGCGCAGCGAAAGGACAAGAAGGGAGGCAAGGAAAAAGGTGGGGGAGACAGGCCTCACAAGACAGGATACAAGCCAACCTTCAAAGGGAAAGAAAAGACCCATGAAGTCAAGAAGAGAGAGTGCTTCTTATGCGGGGGTCCGCACTTCGTCCAGGAGTGCCCGAAGAAGAAAGCACTTAATGCCATAATAAGCCAACAGGAGGAACGGACCGAAGAAATGCAGATGGGGTCGATGCAACTCCTTAATGCAATGAAGGCGAAGGAAGAAACCGTGATGGTGCCCAAGGCGGAAAAGGTCAGGAATGGTCTCATGTATGTTGAGGCAAAGATCAATAAGGGAATCACAAAGGCCTTAGTAGACACGGGAGCCACTCACAACTTCTTAGCCGAGGATGAGGCAGCTCGATTGGGTGTAAGAGTTACTAAGGAAATGGGATGGATGAAAACAGTGAACACACCCTCAAGACCCATAATTGGCGTGGCTAAGCAAGTCCCGTTCAATCAAGGATTGGCAAGGCAAACTTGACTTGACAAAGGGTCCGAATGGATGACTATCGGATGGTACTAGGCATGGAATTCCTGGAAAGGATGAAGACGGTGACCATCCAAGATGCACAAATCCTGAGCATAACGCCGAACAAGGTAACATTTGATATTCCATTATTACGTGGAAAGCTCGAGTCCCGTATGTTGTCGGCCATGCAGGTCTCGAAAGGATATAAGAGGGGGCAAGAGACATATCTTGCTGCCTTAAAGACGGAGGACCCAATCGTCGGGAAGGAAGTCCCGGCAGAAATCGGTGAAGTACTGGCCGAATTTAAGGATGTGATGCCTCCCGAATTGCCCAAAAAGTTACCACCGAGGCGGGAGGTAGATCACGAGATTGAGCTGGAACAGGGGGCGAAACCTCCTGCAATGGGGCCGTACCGGATGGCTCCGCCAGAGTTGGAAGAACTTCGAAGGCAATTAAAAGATTTACTTGATGCTGGCTATATTCGTCCTTCCAAAGCTCCTTATGGCGCCCCGGTGTTATTCCAGAAGAAACAAGACGGTAGCTTGCGAATGTGCATTGACTACCGGGCGCTTAACAAGGTTACTATTAAGAACAAATACCCAATACCGTTGGTGGCTGACCTATTCGACCGCTTGGGGAAGGCAAAGTGGTTCTCAAAACTAGACCTGCGGTCGGGGTATTGGCAAGTCCGTATCGCGGAAGGAGACGAACCGAAAACAACCTGCGTGACGAGGTATGGTTCATTTGAGTTTTTGGTTATGCCCTTTGGCTTGACTAATGCTCCTGCAACTTTCTGCACCCTCATGAATAAGATATTTCACCCATTCTTGGACAAGTTTGTTGTTGTGTACCTGGATGACATAGTGATATACAGCGAGTCCTTGAATGAACACGCTGAACATCTACGGAAAGTGTTCCGAGTTCTGAGGGAAAACGAACTATACGTAAAACTGGAAAAATGCTCGTTTGCCCAAACGGAGGTAATGTTCTTGGGGCACAAGGTGAAACAGGGAATGATCTTAATGGACACAAAGAAAGTGCAGGCCATTGCCGAGTGGGAGCCTCCTCAGAACGTCTCCGAGCTTCGGTCGTTCTTAGGCTTGGTGAACTACTATCGGCGATTTATTGATGGATATTCGGCGAGGGCTACTCCATTAACAAACTTACTCAAGAAGAAGGTTGCGTGGGATTGGACTGACGAGTGCCAAGCATCCTTCGAAGATCTGAAGGTGGCTGTCATGAATGACCCAGTGCTAAAACTTCCGGACTATACAAAGCCTTTTGAGTTACATTCGGATGCCTCCGACTATGCCATTGGAGGAGTCTTAATGCAGGATGGGCATCCTGTTGCATACGAGTCCCGGAAGCTAAACGAGACGTAACGATGCATCCGGTTCACGACAAGGAAATGACGGCGGTAATCCATTGTCTTCGTACGTGGAGACACTACTTGCTCGGGAATCATTTCGTGATCAAGACGGACAATGTGGCGACTAGCTATTTCCAAAATCAAAAGAAGATCACCCCGAAGCAAGCCCGGTGGCAGGACTTCTTGGCTGAATTTGATTATTCTATGGAATATAAGCCAGGAAAAACGAACGTTGTTGCGGATGCTTTAAGTCGGAAGGCCTCACTGGCGTCTATCACCCAAGCGCGGTGCGACCTTGCCGATCGGATAAGAGACGGTATTGCCCAAGACCCCTTGGCTAAGAATCTGGTGGAACTGGCAAAGGAGGGCAAGACGAGGAAGTTCTGGCAAGAGAATGGCTTGCTTTTTACTGTTGGAAATAGGTTGTACGTACCCCGGTGGGACAACCTTAGAAGGGAAGTGCTGAAAGAGTGCCATGATTCAAAATGGGCGGGACACCCAGGTACTCTTCGTACTAAAGCGCTTGTTGAGCAGTCATTTTACTGGCCTAACTTGCAGGACGACGTGAACGCCTACGTAAAGACCTGCTTGGTCTGCCAACAAGACAAGGTGGAACAAAGTAAACCGGCAGGACTACTTGAGCCATTGCCTATTGCCGAACGTCCGTGGGACAGTCTTACGATGGACTTTATATCGGCACTACCTAGGTCGGAAGGATGCGGGTCGATAATGGTAATAGTTGATCGGTTCTCCAAGTACGGGACATTCATCCCGGCAACAAAGGATTGTAAGGCCGAGGAAGCTGCCCGACTATTCTTGAAACATGTGGTAAAGTACTGGGGAGTTCCTCGGAGTATCATAAGCGACCGAGACCCGCGATTCACAGGAAAATTTTGGAGGGAGCTATTCAAGTTGATGGGGTCAAACCTCCACTTCTCGACGAGCTTTCACCCCCAAACGGATGGCCAAACTGAACGTGTAAATCATTTGCTGGAGATTTATCTCCGACACTTTGTAAGTGCCAACCAGTCCGACTGGGCTCGTTTACTTGATATTGCGCAATTTTCTTACAACTTGCAGCGTAACGAGTCCACACAACGAAGTCCGTTTGAGCTGGTGATGGGGCAACAACCGACGACACCCCAGGAACTAGTTCGGAAATACGAAGGTGCAAGTCCGGCAGCGTACAAACTTGCTAAAGGTTGGAACGAGGAACATGATATAGCAAGGGCATATCTGACTAAGGCTGCCAAGCGAATGAAGAAATGGGCGGACGACAAGCACCGTCCGAGGGAATTTCAAGTAGGGGACCAAGTGTTGGTCCGAATGATCGGAAGAAATGTTAAAGCGATCCGTCAAGTGCATAAAGGCTTGACCCGGCGGTATGAAGGACCCTTTGAGATAGTGAAGAAGGTCGGAACGCGGTCCTATCGGCTCAATCTTCCGAATGACTTCAAAATTCACCCGGTCTTCCATGTGAGTCTTTTGAAACCATACTTCATGGATGAGGAAGACCCAACTCGAAATAAGTCAGATCGAGCCCCGCCTGCTCACACAGTGTCCTTTGAGAAGGAAATCGAAGAAATCCTGGCGGATCGACAAGTCGGAAAACGGGGAACACCCCGCTGGACGGAGTACTTAGTACGCTGGAGAGGTTTACCCGACAGCGAAGCTTCGTGGGAAAAGGAGCAAGACTTGTGGCAGTTCAAAACCGAAATTGAAGCATACAAGGCAAAACCTTGACGGGGACGTCAAGACTCAGGTGGGGGAGAATTGTCACACTTTGGCTATGGAAGCTTCTAGAAGGGTCGAGATTCTTCTCCAGAATTCTAGTATTTACTTGATAGATGTTGTAACATTAGGAAGCCTCCTAATGATCATAGAAAGGATTAGAAGGTCAGAGATTGACTTGTAATCTCTTGTATGTTCTAGATACTTGTAGATTCTTGTACATTCTGAAGATGTAGATGGAGACCTATAAAAGGAGCTCCAAGCCCTCATTTGTACATCATCCGGTTGAGCAATAAAAGCCTTTCTAAAGAGCAGCTTTCTCTCTAACTTTCTCTCTCTAAAATACTTCAATCTTCCGCACTTAACCGGCAAGGGTTGGGAAAGCCTGCCTTAGTGGCCGAAGGACTGAGTTGCTAAGGGGCGCACGGCATAACTCGACGGACTGAAGTTTGCCCGTGACACAGGAGATTCAAAACATGCAATCCCTTAAGTCGTTATTTGACGGCACGGACGAGTCCAAGACAAGCTTTTGGATCTACAGGTATAATGGAAAATCATCAAATATTATACTTCATGGTATAATTATATGACTTCAAATTTAGCGATATAATTTTTTAGTAAATTATACCAACACGAATTCTGCTTGACTCACGGACTAGTCTCTTCACGGACACGGGCCTGTTTCTGCTCTGTTCACTAGTCGGGATCGGAGCAGAAGGCGGCATGCCTGGTCGCGGGTTTTGTACCACAATGAGCTGGGTGCGATTCACAGGTTGGGTCAAATGGAGAGAATATGACAGGATTTTGTTCTGCTTGATCCACGTGACTGAGAGAAGAGATTGGGGGGTCGTCTCTACTGAGTTCGAATTGCGCAATTCCAATCTGGTGGGCGATCGGGCAATAAACAGCAGCAGACTGGTGCTTCAATTATGAACGTAAAACCATATAAGGGTAGGCAATTTAAATTGTTTTTCTTGTTTCGTCACAATCTAAAGGAATAATGATGATTTTGTTTAAAGAGCATGATGAATTTGAGATAGAAAATAAAACAAGGGATAAATTAAAATCTTTACTTATTATTCATACAACGTATATAAACGGTTAGAAAATTCTTCAAAATTAAAGACGTCGAGGCTTGAATCACGCATGGAAACGCTTTCCTTATAGTATTTCTTGCACCCAGAAATGTGTCTTAAGGTTATAAACAAGAATACCGCAGGATACGAAAAGCCTAAATTTCGGAGTGCACTAAGACAGAGTGAAATCCGAAAAGTAGACAAGAACAATTTTCTGGATAATATGTATAGTAAAATCTCCATAAAATAATACGCGATAAATTAATAACCTCAACAAAATTAATAATTTGTCCGGTCCCAAGTTGGGACCAGTTCAAATTTGGGCACCAATCAATTAAATAATAAGATATTATTTTTTTTAGAAATTCTAGTATATATAAGGTCCCGACGAAACTATAAATGAATAATTATTTAAAAAATCTCATATATATATATATATATATATATATATATATATATATGTTATCCACTTGAACATTCTAAGACAATTTAGTAAAATATGAATCTACTGTTTTTTGCTTTTTGTTGAACTTCAAATATGCGTTGATCCCATCTCTAAGTCTCCCCATTGCACCCAAAAGTTGCGGTGTTGTCTTCTCGTATTGCAGCTAAAACTTATGAAGAGTTATTGCCGCTTGTAATGCTTCTTTGACCTGTTGCAAAGGTATTGAATCATCATCCGCTTCATCATTTACCGAATTTTGAACGACATCAACCACTATTTCTTCTAAACTCTAAACTTCGTAACATTCATTACTTTCACTGAAAAGTCTAGCGAGTGATTCACATATATTTTATTCCAATAGCGCATACCAGTGATCATGTTCTCAAGCTCACAAATGTGTTCTCCTGGAGTTGCATCACTTAAATTACTTGATTCGGTTTGATTCGCCAAACGAATTTTGCAATGTCGAAAGTAATTTATTTATTTATCATAAATAACTAATGTATATTGTAAGTGGATTATATAACCCCGGAATTTTGAAGGTCAGTTATGTATATACGTTACCTCTCTAAATTAATAAATTATTAATTTTTCAATTATATAATATTTCTCTAAATTAATAAAATTCTCCGGTCCCAACAATATTAATTTATAGAGGTTTTACTGTATTAGAGAGAATAGGAACAGTAGGTTTGAAAAACAGTATATATCTGATCCCGAACTCAGTTTATATAGGAATCGTACGTATTCGTGAAAAACTTCGACAAACAGGAGCACCACTTCATTCAAAACGACACGACTGTTGTCCATACGATCATTTGTTTTGAAACGACACGACTGTTCATTCAAAACAGCAACAAAAAATAATCACTAATTGAGGAGGTGCGACTGTTGGCGAGAATCGCCGCGAGAAGCCCGCGGACCGCGCCGTTTCGCAGGAATCGTCCCGAGCCCACGTGATCGGCATGCCGAAGCGTCAAAGTGCGCCTACGAAGCGCCACTAAAGCCTCTAAGCCCGAGATCGAGACCGTGCCCGAGCCCGAGCCAGACGCCGGACGTCGCTGTCGCTGGTGGCGACACCGGCGAGCGGCGATGTGAGAGTGAAAAATGGCATAGATTTACCACCTCACATCCACATGGCATAGTCTCTCCACTACCACATGTTTATTAATGGTTATTAAATGCTTACACTTATAAGGTGCTCAATTCCTTTGTGTTTGTTCCATGTGAGATTCTTTTCTACTCACAAAACACACTCTCTCAACAACAACATACTATTTTGTCTTTTAATGAACAATTAAATAAAAGCTTCAAATAATTTAATCCCTTATTTAATTTTTTTAGCTTTTCCAACAATCTCCCACTTGTTCAGAAAAGACAAAGTAGAATCGAGAAGAAAAACAAAGAGTGTTAGTACAGATTAGTATCTTTCGATTTGAACTAATCCCCAATACAAGCAACACAAGACTTTATCAAAAATTAGGTAGCTAGGCTTTGAACCTATTTTTCTTGTGATAAAGTCGGTGTTACTCAACACACACTCTTTAGTGTTCTTTGCCTAGATCTCACGCTTAGCACCGTTAATGGCCATGTGCTCATCCTGTCTCGTGAACTTTTCATGAGAGAAACTCCAGCTCTCAATTTGGGATGGCACCATCCTTAAATTCACATAGGTGAAATTCTTACAGCATCTCTGGTACTTACAGATACGTGTCCTCATGACTGAACTTCATTAAGAGTTAAGAAAAATTCAAGCTCCAATAGTAACAGCCAACATTATCGTATAATGTTGTGAACATCCAAATCAATGACTTGTTCTTACCCATTGAACCTAATGTTAGTCAATTCCTAACGTTAGGTTGGGTTGCCATCATAGTTGGATCACTACTCATTGAGTTTAAGACCCATCCCTCTCGAGGTCGATTTCACCAAATCTCTTACAAGAGGTTTAGTGAACGGATCAGAAATGTTTAAGCTTTATCTCACATATGTGAATGAAATAATTCCATCTTTGATCAATTTCCTCACATTATGTCTAAGACTAATATGTCTAGACTTTCCATTATACACTTCACTGTATGTTCTTGCTAAGGTTGATTGACTATCACATTGTATCGACACGGTTGACATATTGTCTTTAGCTAATGGAACTTCTAAAAGAAGATACCTTAACCATTCCGCCTCTTGACATGCGGAAAACAGAGCCACGAAGTCTGATTCCATGGTCGAATGAGTAATACACGTTTGTTACTTTGATTTCCAAGAAACTGCTCCTCCGGCAAGTGTAAACACCCATCCTGTCGTAGATTTGTTATCTCCGACACTCGATATCCAACTTGCGTCAGTATATCCTTTTAGTACGGCAGAAAACTGACCGTATTGAAGTCCAAGATTCTTGGTTTTTGAAAGAAATCCAAAAATTCTTCCAATGGCCTTCCAATGCTCGGCACTTGGATTGCTAGTAAATCTGCTCATTTTACTAATGACGAATACTATGTCTGGTCGAGTACATTGCATCAAGTACATAAGACAACCAATAGCACTAGCATATTCTAATTGAGCCACAGCTCTTCCATCATTCTTTTCAAGTTTTACACTTGGATCAAAAGGGGTGTTCACCTCCTTGAACTTTAAATGTTTGAACTTGTCAAGCACTTTTTCAACATAGTGTGATTGACTAAGTTCATAACCCCCATTGGTTCTACGAACCTTGATACCTAAAATAGTATCAACTTGTCCAAGATCTTTCATTTTGAAAGTGGAAGATAGAAACCTCTTCGTTTCTAATATTCCTTTCATCTCGTTGCTAATAATCTACATATCATCAACATAGAGACATAGGAAGATCACAAGGTTACCACGCACCTTTGTGTACAAACACTTGCCACAAACGTTAGGAATAAATCCATTCAAACGTATGGCCGAGTCAAACTTTTGATGTCATTGTTTGGGTGCTTGTTTTAATCCATATAAGGATTTGACAAGCATGCAAACCTTTTGTTCATTACCAGGAAGCACATAGCCTTCCGGCTGCTCCATGTAGATCTCCTTATCGAGATCTCCATTTAGAAATGCCCTCTTGACATCCATTTGATGAACATTCAGGTTATACAAAGAAGCCAAGACAAACAACACTCTAATTATTGTTGTTCTTGCTACCGGTGCATATATGTCAAAATAATCGATTCCTTCTTGTTGTCGAAATCCTTTGGCTACCAATATAGCCTTGTAAGTGTTAAGAGTACCATATCTGTAATATTTCTTTCGAAACACCCACTTACATCTAATGGGTCTCGACCCTTTAGGTAGATCGACAATCTCCCAAGTGTGGTTTGCCATAATAGAAGCCATTTCATCTTGGATAGCATTCTTCCAAAAAGCGGAGTCCCGAGAAGCCACTGCTTCATTATAAGTCTTAGGACCATCTTCAACAAGAAGACTAATCAGAATCTTTCGGGCAAAATTCTCTCTATTTCCTTCTACTAGGTAGAAGGAAATAAGTTGAGAATCTATTTCATTAGGTCCCAAATCCTTAGTCTTACGGACTCTCTTGCTAATCCGAGGTTCTGGTTGTTCTACAATAACCCTAGAAGAATTATCCTCTTGAGGTTCTTCATTTGAGGAATTTTGAGATTCTTTTTCCTTAGAATTAGAGTTCTCAAGGAATTCCATATCTCGGGATTCTACTATGATATTAGATTCCAAATTTAGAAGTCCATATGCCTTGCTATTCGTAACATAGCCAATAAAAGCACTTCGTATCCCTCGAGGACCCAACTTGGTCCTTTTAGGATCCACGTTTTTGTAGTAGGCTAGGCAACCCCACACTTTGAAATACCCAATATCCGGTTTTCGCCCTTTTCATACCCCGTACGGAGAAATTTGGGTTTTCTTTAAAGGTATATGGTTTAAAATATGACATGTAGAAAGTAAAGCTTCACCCCACAAATTAAAAGGTAATTCATAATGCATTAACATGGCATTTATCATCTCTTGAAATGTTCTATTTTTACGTTCGGCTAAACCGTTTTGATGTAGTGTACGTGATGCGGAACATTCATGAACAATACTATTTTCTTCACAAAAGGCATTAAAGTCACTAGAAAAATATTCACCAGCTCTATCACTTCTAAGAACTTTAATTTTAGTTCCTAATTGATTTTCAACTTCAGCCTTATACATCTTAAAAGCATTAAAAGTATCATCTTCATGTTTTAATAAATACACATATATAAATCTAGAGCAATCATCAATAAAGGTAATAAAATACTTGTTTCCTCCACGGGTTAACATCCCATTAAATTCACATAAATCAGAATGTATAAGATCTAACAATTTAGAATTTCTCTCTACACTATAAAAGGGTTTCTTTATCATTTTATATTTCACACATATTTCACATTTATCTAATTTATCAGATTTGCACGAAATTAAACCACATTTAATTAATCTTTTCATAGTGCTAAATCCTATATGTACTAATCTACTATGCCATAAAGAAACAGAATCAATCATATAAGCAGAAGGAGAAATCTTATTAATAACATTGTCAATAATACATAATTTGACAATCCCTTCACTGGAGTAGCCCTTTCCAGCAAATACACCATTACGGGTCAAGATATGCTTGCCCGACGCATACACCGATTTTATACCCGATTTGCCTAGGAGATCACCACTAACAAGGTTCCTACTCATTTCTGGAACATAGAGAACATTGGTCAAAGTGACCTTCTTCCCGGATGTGAAGTTGAGTTCCATGTTTCCGATGCCAACGACCTTTGACCGTTGCTCGTTTCCCATCTGAAATTCTTGTCCTCTGTCGAGTTCAGAATAGGTGTTGAAGGCAGTCCTATCGTAGGATATGTAGACGGTAGCACAAGTGTCGTACCACCACCCTTGAACCTTGCTCTTTACCGCCATAATTTCGCTCACCGTAGCGATTATGTTCCCATCGGTCATAGTGGCGTCGATTTCTTTTTCCGCCATCTTACGGTGTCGACAATCTCGAGCATAGTGACCGGGTTTACCACACACATAGCAGACCCCGTTGGACCCCTTGGACACAGACTTGTTTCCGGACTTGATTTTTTGGGAATGCTTGAATTTCTTTGAATCATTTTTGGGACCCGAAGAACTTCCTTTTTCATTCTACTTCCTCTTGCCTTTCGCACTCACTGCATTGGCCTTGAAAGTACCGACATCCATCGTCTTCTCTCTCATCCTCGATTCCTCCTCGATTCTAAGATGTTTCTAGATTTTCTAAAGAAGTCCTCGGTATTATGAAGAAGTTTCTTCCGATAGCTTTTCCAGGAATTGGTTAACTTTGCAACAATTGCACCAACTTGGAAAGTTTCCGGAATATGAATCTTCACGGCCCTTAATTTGTTGATAATAACTTGCAATTCATGTACTTGATCAAGTATGGGCTTATCGTAAAACATCTTAAAATCAAAATAACTAGAGACAGAGAACTTTTTGGTACCTTCTTCTTCGGCCTTGAATTTGTACTCGAGTGCCTTCCAAATCTCCATCGCCGATGGATTGTCGGTGTAGAGATCGTAGAGACGGTCGGAGAGAGTGTTCAAAATATGACCACAGCACAGCAACTCATCCTCTTGATGCTTCTTTCGTTCTGCCATGAGTTCTTCAGAATCTTTCTCCGTTGGCTCTGGAATAGGCTCCAACGTCGGGTCCAATACGTAGAAGACCTTCATGGCAGTGAGGAAGAAACGCATCTTGTCCTGCCAGTGAGTGTAGTTGGTTCCATCGAAGTGGTCCAACTTGACGAAGTCTTGGTTCATGACCTTCAAACTCGAAACAGTAGCCTCGGTCTCCATTGCAACAGATATTATAAGATTGTTAGAAAATTCTTCAAAAAAGACGTCGAGGCTTGAATCACGCATAGAAACGCTTTCCTTATAGTATTTCTTGCACCCCGAAATGTGTCTTAAGTCTATAAACAAGAATACCGCAGGATACGACAAGCCTAAATTTCGGGTTGCACTAAGACATAGTGAAATCCGAAAAGTAGACAAAACCGATTTTCTGGAGAATATGTATTAGAAAGAATAAGAACAGTAGGTTTGAAAAACAGTATATATATGATCCCAAACTCAGTTTTGTTGGAATATTTTATTCCATACATTCATTAATAGAGTTTTGATGATTAAGTTAATAAACAAAAAAAAAGAGGCGAAGCGAAACATCAGAGGAGATGAAGACGTAAAAAGCTGCCCAAACTGCATGGATAACGCACGCTATATATATTGCAGAGTGTACACAATGTTGGCAATATAACGTACGTAAGAATATTAGTATAACGTACGTAATATGATGTTTCAGTATTCAAACCAGAAGAACGTTGAAGATGACGTCATGGCATAGATCAGCAACAACGGATATGTTGAAAAATGGATAACGTACGTAATGGGGAGTTGCTAACGTACGTAATGATCAAGACAGAAGCCACTGGACTGATTTGCATGAAGTGTAACGTACGTAACAAGTTGATATTAATGTACGTAATATTGGTAACGTACGTAATGAAGGAGTGATAGCGTACATAATGAAGAGTCAGGGAGCTAACGGCTAGTTGAGGCTTTGGAGCATATAAATACCACTTCTAAAGGTATTCATCTAATAACAACACAAAGCATTCGATATATTGATCCGAGATTATTATACACATTCTTGTTGTTGTAATTGTGCTTATATTGGTAGTTTGGGTGTTTATACATTCAACACATACACGAGAGGAAAAAGAAAAGATACGATTGGATTCGGTGTTATTAGGATCAAGGATCCGGTATTGTTAGAATCGCAGTCGATATCTAAGTGAGGTTTATCTAGCACCCATAGAAAGCTAGAGTGGTTGATTCCTTGTCCAATTGAAAAGGAAAATGGTTTAACTTGGACCGACACAAAGATCAAGTACAAGCGGTAATATCTCGACTGATAGAAGAGAGATTGTACGGTTTAACTTGGACCGATAGAAGACAAGTTTGTAACGGTTATCCCTCGACCGATATAAGAGAGGTGCAGAGATTGATCTTCATCCTATTGAAAAGATACCGAGAGAGGACGTAGGCTTCGTTAATAGCCGAACCTCTATAAATCCTTGTGTCGATTTATTTTCTGCACTTTACTTAAATCGCTTCCGCAACGCAAAAGAGTTTCACAACTCTATCTCCAAACGGCGATACCGACCAATAGTGCTCCAACAAGTTTATATATGAATCGTATCTATTCGTTGGCCAAATGATCGTTTGTTTTGAAACGACATGACTGTTCATTCAAAACAACAACAAAAAATAACCGCTAATTGAGGAGGTGCGACTGTTGGCGAGAATCGCCGCGAGAAGCCCGCGGACCGCGCCGTTTCGCCGGACTCGCCCCGAGCCCACGTGACCGGCATGCCGAAGTGCCACTAAAGCCTCTAAGCCCGAGACCGAGCCCGAGCGCCTACGAAGCACCACTAAAGGCTCTAAGCCCGAGACCGAGTCGGACGCCGTAAAGTGCGCCTACGAAGCGCCACTAAAGCCTCTAAGCCCAAGACCGAGCCGAGTCCGAGCCGGACGCCGCTGTCGCCAGCGCCACCGGCGGGCGGCGATGTGAGAGTGAAAAATGGCATAGATTTGCCACCTCACCTCCACCTCACATGCACATGGCATAGTCTCTCCACTACCACATATTTATTAATGGTTATTAAATGCTTACACTTATAAGGTGCTCAATTGCTTTGTGTTTGTTCCATGTGGGATTCTTTTCCATTCATAAAACACACTCTCAACAACAACATACTATTGTGTCTTTTAATGAATAATTAAATAAAAGTTTCAAATAATTAAATCCTTTATTTAATTTTTTTAGCTTTTTCAACATAAACTAATTACAAAATTAAGACAAAAAAATGTTTACATAAATAACATGCCTATATTAAAAATAAAATAGCCATCATCATCATCATCCCTAAAAATCAGTACTATTGGACCATTTCCGTATTTCCATATCCTCCCTCTCCTTTCTCTTCTCAACTTTTTTTTTTTTTTTTTTTTTTTTTGGCAAACACCATTGCCCAGTACCTCATTTTTTGACAGAAATAGCAAGCCTAAATTGTATACTTCGACTATTGGGGTCCCTGATTCTCTCGCTCTCTTTTGTTCTCTATTTGTCGGACCTTAAATTTGTTGGTGTTGGATTTATTTGCTCCATCTCAACTACAAATGGGTTTAAAGGCGATGTAATTGTTGTAAGTGTTGGAAAAATAGCTTAATTAATACCATAATTAATTATGATAATTAATGACATTAAATGGTATATTTGGAATCTACATTTTGTGTAGATTAATTTGTACTGTTTAAGAAACTACCGATGTTTAAAATTTGGTAGCTTATAAATGATGTTTCAAATTTAAGAAATGACGTGAAATTTGAGTAGGTGATAAATTGGACATGTATTGATTAGAATTGATAAGCTAACTGATTTTAATGTAGATGTTTAGCAAATTAGCTGATAAGCTAGCTGGTTTTTTTTTTTTATAAAATTACATAAAATGACATCACTTTTTAATATAAACTAATATTAAATGTAAAAATATCCATTAATTAATATCATTAAGACTCCACAATAAATTTAAGGACTCAATATATATATAAGATGTACCTTGAATGCATTTGAGGAACGTTTCAAAGGGGATGAATAAACTGCGCGAGAGAAGACGGAATAGCGGTAGTTTTTTTATTTAGGCCATGAAAATATATTTTTATTTAGGTCACGATATATA